>JARHVA010004849.1:730000-940000 GCA_037957365.1 Torreya grandis | reverse complement strand
TAATTACACTATTTATATACTATATTATTTTCAGTGTTTTTGGTTATGATAAGTGGTAGGTTGAGGAGTGATATAGTGACATTATTGGAAAGGCCCACATGGTAGGTTCTTAAGCCACCATGTAGCCTGTTATGACTCTCCACTTCTATTTTCCAAGTCACTATTATGCCAAGTTCAAATTAAATAGATTGAGACCTAACGCAAGTGCCAAATTGGATTACCAACTCATCTTGCCTAGCTCAGAGTCCAACTTGACCTGAGTCCAACTCAACATGGTAGCCCAACTCAGAGTTCAATCTAGCCCAACTAATGTGCTAGCTCGATTGAGCTCATATCCTTCTCGAAGGTTCCCAACAACCAAAGCTTGAGTGTTAGGCATATAAGAACTCAAGAGAAGATGTGGCCAAAGCCACATTGGCATTGGTGGTTTAATGATTTAAAAATCCATCTCTATCCTTGTTCCCCATGAATGTGGGATTTTAAACCATGTAAAATCCATGTTAGGAAAAAGGTGGTTGGGGAGGATCGAACCCCCAACCTTTATACTCTATTTTAAGTCCTTTGCCATTCTACCAAAAGTAGATAATTGAAACACAAAAGGAAAATATTATATTTAAAGAGGATTTGGTTGTGGATGAAGGAAAGAGAGATTTGACCCTATAACCTCTAACCAAAAGGATAAGCATCCTTGCCACTATGCCTAGTGTTGAATCATGTATATAAAGGCATGAATTTGGCTTTATTAAACACATCACAACTTTGGATCCTCTTAGCATTGTAAGGCTTTTTAAGCCAAGATTTTAGTGTTTATTTGGTAAGTTTATGGATAATTTGTAAAGGACTTATTAGACACTCTTGGAGGTTGATATTGGAGGATTATTTTGGAGATGTAATTTTTTTATTTCAAATTATAAGGAGTTATTTTTTTATAGAGGAAAAATGCCTAAGGGAGACTTCATATGATATTTTGTATTAAAGTTTTTTTTATAATCAGATTGTAAATGAGGTTTTTTATGTTGTGAAGGAAAATGCCTATGGAATCCTCATCTACTATTTTGTTGGAGTAGGCTATCACTATTACAGATATGATTCCTATTCCTTGGTGATGAGATATTGACCCATTTAGGAGAGTTTTTTCACAATTATATGGATAATTATGCCTAAATTCTAGAGATGATGCATATGTGCTACAGATAAAGGGAGATGAGTTCTTGATTAGATCAGAGTCTTCATGTAGTCTGATTTTAGTATTATTATAGATTATTGATACATGGATGCAAGTTTTGTAAAATTATACTTTCATCTATTATGAATGGATCAGTTCATAGTTGTAGTGAACTTATATATGTAACCCTTAAAAGGTGAAATCTATTATCACTTTGGTGTCAATGTGTCAGTATTTTCCATTCTTATTTTAGTTTTACTTGTAGTATTTAAAGGTGAATGTTTTCAATGTAGAATCAATTTAAATAGGGTTTTCTATTCACTCTATATTGATTATCTATTTAAGTATGGGGGATAATTGAGATTGATATCTGTTTAAAAACTATTTGTTTAAATAGAGAGGGTTCCTTATTAGTTTATAGATCAAATTTTTGTATTAGAGTAGGTTGATTGTGGTTATGTTTTTTATTTTTTTCTTAATGTTCTTCTATTTAATTTGACCATGAAAGAATTTCTAATGTAATGGATAATTGGAAGTCGTTCCAATCTGCTAGAAGAAGACAAGCTTCTAACAACCAAGAGTCTAAAACCACTAGTCCTAGATAGATCAACTTGTAAGAGGAGAAAACACACCATCACTAGAGGATGATGAGAGTTTTTACTAGATGTTGTTGCAAAGAGATTAGTCTTTATTTCTTTGGAATGATCTTGATAAAATGCCAAGCATTTTCAGTGGTGTACATCTAAGAATAGCAAGTTTGATCTTGTTATCATACTAGCATGGTTTGAGGTAAAAATGTTTTACTATTTTGATTAAGTAGACTTTTTAGAATTTTATATTTTTTTAGTCATATAAAATGTCCAAATTGGTAGTTTGAGTGTTGTTTGTGACACCTAATCCATAGGTCATTTTTGCATGCTCTTATGACCCTTCTAGACACCTTTTTGCTCATTACCACTCATCTAGAACCTTTTCAATAGTCATTCCACCTCAGCTAGATAATATTCCATGTGTTAATATTGTTCACCCATATCCTAATCATGTAGGATAAGAGTGCCCCATTTTGACTATAACACCCCATAGAGAACTGTCCCATTTTTTACAATCCTATCTATTTACACTTCGAACCTCAATGGTCATTTTTATTTGGTACTTATCCTTAATTAGGTTGTCCTAACATGAATACATCTAAACCATGACCAATTGTTCCCTATAAAATCCCACTCAAATCTCATTTACAAATGAGGTGACTAAAATTACAAAGTAAGAAAGAATATAAATAAATCACTAAGGAAAACTTCCCTATTCTTCACACATAGTTACAAACCTACTCAAATCCTCATACCAATCACTAGCCACCTCAAACACTATCAATTTGGCACTTACATCTACATCAAGCTATTTTATACAACACACTAAGTGGGAGAACTGTATATGGATTGGTCCCTCTTTGAAGTATTGGTATGTAGGTAGCATGCCCACATAAGGGGTGTGGATTACACATTTAGTACATCTTTCACACTAACCCCCCTCTTTCTCAAGTGACTTAAATGTTGTTTTATCAAGCATGATGGAGGGTTAGGGGTTGAAGATAAAATTATCACCACATCAAGTTTCATTAACAACCAACAATCAATTTTTCATAGGCATTCTCACACAAGCACAATGAAACTACCCAAAAAGTTTCAAGTCTCTGTGATCGATTTGGACAATAGAGATAGGAATAGACAACAACATCAAATACCAAAGTGTCCATTTTTTAGTTCTCCTATCTTTTTTCCCAATGAAAGCTAGATATAGGTTTATGACACCTTCCCAATCATGCCTAGCCATTTTTAACCTTTGTATCAACCATCTCAGTCTATTTAATAGCTAAGTTATATTTATTCTTATTTATTACTATTTTTAAAAAGTTGAAAAATATAAATAGTTGCAAAAATTAGGACTGTATTTATTGCTATATTCTATATTGATTTATTAATCTAGACCCTTAACTAAAATAATAATAAAACTCCATTATTCCCAAAATAAGTTAAAATAATTATTTTATAGTTATGTGTAGGGAAGTGCAAGTTATTTGTAGGATAAACCATATTTAAATCCTCATAATCTATGTCAATGAGAGATTAGTAGAATCCTCTCATGGAACTTACTTACAGGGTGATGAAAAAATGGAGACGGATCAAGTTAGTATTGGTATTTGACATAATGTTTTGATAATCATGTTGTGTAGCCTTTATTTTTGGTGAAGTGACTATATTTTTAAAACTTATGTCTTTAGAAATAGTAAGCAAGTGAAAAGACCACTTTTCATTGTAATATATGGAGAATGGCAATATATCATTGTTCACAAAGTTGAACAAGTTTTGCACTTTAATTTACTAGGTATTAATTGGTTATTTAAAATTTAACCTTTGATTAGAGAGAGAGTGTAGTTCATAGTTCTGAATGAAGGTAAAACTATTCAAATGATTCTTTTCTATGAAAAATGGCTCTTTCCATAGTATATTGGTTGATATCCATGTTTGATTGGATAACCTTGTGTGGCTTGTTGGAAATAAAATGTACCTTGTTTCAGAATTGTTAAAACAATTATCAAAAAACATGAGGTTTCATCATTACCTCATACTAAATGAGGTTTGATGTGGTATATCCTTCTATTCAATTTATGGAAACCATGAAAGGCGATATCTCTTGATTTGGTTAAAATGGTTTCTTTGATAGTTTTATTTTGCATTGCTACAAGTTTGATAAACATGTTATTTTTTGTCATCAACACTTTTTGGGATTCCTTATTTATCATATAGAGGAGTTTTAAACTAATGTTGAAGGCAAAGATGTACCACTTAGTATAGTGGATTTGGAATAATCAATCAATGGGAAGACCTTTGAGACAAGTTTATCATTCTTAGTTTGTCTTCTCATGTTTATGATATTTTCTTATTGATTACTTGCAATAGATGGCAAGTTTGATAAATAAGATCTATTAAAAAATGATCTAATTTTAATTCTTGGAGTTTGAAATTGATTTCATTTTCCCTCTTCATAAAATTTTATAGAATCTCAGTTGGTGATAGCCTTTATGAGAGAAATTAGTATAGGTAAACTTGTGTTGTTTTGCCTCATTTTGAGAAATACTTTGTATTGAGATATTGTAACTTTGTGTATATTTAGCTTCATTATTGAGAGATTAACTATATTCAAGAAATAACCCCTTTGTGGAGAAACTATACCTCATTATTAGAGAGAAGATAACATCATAGAACTGGAGTTACTTATAGTAGGAAATACTTCGTGATAGGTAAAACATGTTTAGTATTTATTCCTATATTTTTAGTTTTCAAGCTCTATTGTGAAATTATCCAAGATGGATTTAGAGTTTTGGAAACAATTTATGAGAGTTTTTGATACTTGGAGTTTCATAACACATTGACTTCAAATTCCTTCCATTATATTTTCTCATGTATATATATTGATGCATGTAGGAAGATGTGGACAAAAGAGATGCATTACCTCTAGATGGAGAGTGACCCCAATTGGGAGATTTTTGCCACTATGTGGAGAAGAACCTTTAGTTACTATTGGATCTTGTATATTTTGATCAGTACAGGAAGATGGCTTTTTCATTGAATAGAGTTCATGGAAGAGGTGTACTTTCATTTTTAAATAATTCAAAGATTGTGCCTTTTGGAGGCCAAAAAGACTATGGGGAGGTTTGATCTGGAAGAGATTTTTGAATGTCCCTAATACTCCCTATACTAGCACCATTCCATAAAGCTTGTTGAGATCTTTCTGATGATATACAGAACTCAAAAAATAGAGCTCATTCTCTCTAGATATGGATGGTCAAATTTTTGGTCAAAGTTGGTCAATTAATGATGTGTCAAGTTTTGGGAACATGGAAAAAATGGGTTTACACACCTTTCATCTTCAATTATTTTAAAAGGGTTAGATATGGGGGCCATAGCTAGTATATCCCACTTTTTTGATAGAAAGAGACTCTGTCATCATGGTATATTAGTGTAATTTCAATATTTCTAACTACATTATTTATATACTATATTGTTTTTAGTAATTTTGGTTGTGATAAGTGGTAAGATAAAGAGCGATATTGTGGTATTATTGGAAAGACCCATGTGGTGGGTCATCAAGCCACCATGTGTCTTGCCACTACTCTCCACCTCTATTTTCCAAGTCACTATTATACTAAGTTTAAATTAAATTACTTGAGACATAGTTTGAGTGCCAGCTCAGAGTACTAACTCATCCAACCTAACTCAAATTCCAACCCAACCTGAGTCCAACTTAGCATGGAATCCTAAATTGGAGTCTAACCTGACCTAAGTCCAACTCAGAGTTTAATCTAACCCAATTCATGTGCCATCTCGATTGAGCTCATATCTTTCTTGAAGGTTCCCAACAACCAAAGCTTGAGTGTTGGGCATAGCAAAAAGTGGGAGATGATGTGGCCAAATCCACGTTAGCATTAGAATTTTAGGGCTTTAAAAAGACATTTCTATCATCATTCTTGATGAATTTGGGATATTAAACCATGTAAAATCTATGTTAGGCAAAAGGTGGTTGGGGAGGATCAAACCCCCAACCTTCATGCTCTATTTTAAGCCCTTTTCCATTCCACCAAAAGTGGATGGTTGAAATGCAAAGAGAGAATCTTCTATGTAAAGAGGATTTGACCATGGATGAAGGAAGGAGAGATTAAACCTCATAAAATATATCCAAAATGATAAACATCCTTACCACTATGACTAGAGGTGAATCATGTATATAATGGCACAAATTTGGTTTAATTAAACACAACATAGCTTTGAATCCTCTTAGCATTGTAAGGCTTTTTAAGCCAATATTTTTATTGTTTATTTAGTAAGCCTATAGATATTTTGTAAAGGGATTATAAGACACTCTTGGAGGTTGATATTGGAGGATTATTTTGGATATGTAGTTGTTTTATTTTTAATTATAAGGATTCACTCCATTGTTAAGGCAAAATGCCTATGCGAGACTTCATATGATATTTTGTATCAAAGATTTTTTATAATCTGATTGTAAATGAGATTATTTTCCATTGTAAAGGAAAACACCTATGGAACCCTCATCTACTATTTTGTAATATTATCCCATCACTATTATGGAGTTGAGTCATATTCTTTGGTGATAAGATATTAACCCATTTTAAAGAGTTATTTCACTCTTATATAGAGAATTATGCCAAAATTCTAGAGATGATGCATAGGTGCTATGGACAAAGGGAGATGAGTTCCTAATTAGAATAGAGTCTTCATATAGTCTGATTTTAGTACTATTGCACATTATTGATCTATGGATGTAAGTTTCATAAAATTATAGTTTCATCTATTATGAATGGATCAGTTCATGGTTGTAGTGATCCAAAACTCAGAAGTTCTAGTTGATAAATATCACAATAGCATAGAAATAACACAGTAACAATAAATTATTTGAGAAGAGATGTAGTATTACTCAAGTTTGTAATACAAATATATGCTTATCTCTGGGAAGAGATGTTTGTCTTCACATTTCGGGTTACCTCTTCAGTTATACACATTTTGAAAGTAGAGGGAGGATGTGGAAGGTTACCAATATTGAGGGAGATTAAGTGGTTTAACTTCCAAGATTTAAAATAGTACAAAATTCAAGAAATTACTATTTTTAGAAACTTACTATTTTTAGACTGCACTATTAAAATTGAAATTTAAGGCACTTCCATTGGGTTTTTAGGGGTCAAACTTCATTGAGAAAATCTCATGCCATTTCACGATGTTCTCCTCATTATTATATTTCCAACGGTTCAAACAGCGAGTCAATTGTAGCTATGGTGCAAAAGTTATGGCTCTCAGAAGTTTTGTCATCAATTGGGGTGGAACTATCACCCGAATTGTCACCTAAATTGTTGCCTGGATCATGTAGTGAACCCAAATATGTAGCCCTTTAAAGGTGAACTTGATTATCATTTTGGTATTAATGTGTCACTATTTTCCATTCTTATTTTAGTCTATTTAAAGTATTAAAATGTGAATCTTTTCAATACAGAATCAATTTAAATAGGGTTTTCTATTCACTCTATATTGATTTTAGAAGCTGACTATCTATTTAAGTACGGGGGGATAATTGAGGTTCATATCCATTTAAAAACTATTTGAATAATTAGGGAGGGGTCTGTATCATTTTATGGTTCACTTCAAGTGAGTTGAGATTATGTGAATGTCTTCTATTACATGAAAACCATAAAAGATGCATGAAGTTAGTCAACTAATCAACTATAGTGATTAGTCAGTAAGATAAGATAAAATCCACTTAAGCCCTTTCCTTACATGAAATGTAACTTGAAGACTTTAAATGTGCATGATATCTCCACTTGAACAAAAGATAAATGGCATGACAATAATTCATTAACTCTTTGATAGCCAATCAACACAAATTTCCTCCTTGATTATTTCATCAAATAGGCCTACTAGGCTAGATAGGCCTAGTAGCCTACTTAATGCAATTTAAATCCATTATGAACTAAAATAAAACCATGAAATATGAAAATACCATGAGTTTTAGACTTGTAACAACTCCTCACACCATGATATAGGTGTTCTTTATGAAGAAACACTTGAAACTTAGTCACTATGGTTGACTAGGTCAATTTTGCCTCATTTTCTTGTAGAGTGATTATTTTGGATGAGTTGGCACTTACAAGTAGATTTATGACTAATTTATGATTTTAAAATGAATAACAATTCTTAGGATTCAATCTCCATGAATTGGATTTCATGTAAATTGTCTTGTACCTTATTTTTTGTGTTTTTTCTCCAAAAATCTTGATTTCCACCATGATCCATGTAATTTCATAGAAAAAATAGCATTTTTTGGACACACTCTAAGTTTAATTTATTTTTTAATAGGTTTTAGGTTGATCCATGAGGTTTTTATGGAAATAAAATCAACTTTTCTCAAAATTGGTCACTATGAGGGTTTGGGAGGATTTTGGAGTTGAACCTTCTTAACGATGGTTCATAAAGTACAAATATCCAAACCCAAACTTATTTACATGAATAATTATTATATATATCCTCTCAACATCCTTTATAATATTGGGTTTCCATGTAAAATATATGAAAAGATAGCCATGTGAAGAAATTTGTCTATAGCATTTGCAAGCATTCTAGACATACTTATGATTTTAGCAATTTTTCATAAATCACATCCCCTAAACCAAACTAAATTATTCATGAATTATAATTTTATAGGGTTACTCAACTCATTCTAATATATTTTGGCAAAACTCTTCATGGTGAAAGATACGAGCATTTAATTAGGTGGATTGAAAGGGTATCTGGAACTAAGAATTAAACATTTTCCCCATGGATGAATATAATTCCTCCATTGATTCTCCATTATTGAAATCATAATCCCATAACTTTTAAATATTTTATTAGGTTTCATTTTACTTGATAGGTTAAAAAATGCCTTTTAGCGATATAGGTCTGCTTGCTTGTTTTAGACTTCAATGGTATGGTTTGCATATAATTTGGAGTTTTAATACTCTTTAAATGTCTTACAAAGATATAATAACATCCTTAAATGATTTACAAACATTCCAATGAACCTATAAACCTCTGTTGTACCTTGAAACTCACAAGAACCTCCTCTAGCTCCATTATGACTATTTTTAGACAAGTAGGGGGTTGTGCCACAACAGTGTGCACTTCCACTTGTGAAATTGTCTTTATAATGATATATAGGATTTCTTAAGTCATTATGACCATGTGTACCAAATTTTGGGGATTATTTCTACATATAGATTCCAAAAAACTTTAAAACACTCTTAAAAATGCCTCTTATGTATTGATTGAGCATGTGATTGACTATATTTTTATGCCATATATTTATTTTTGGGTCATAATAAATATTGAAAATATCTTATTAGGTCATAAAAACCTCATTTTAGTCCCTCTTACTCATCATTGATTACTCTCAATCTTCCATGTCACCTATGTTACTTTGTACCTCTTTAAAAGACCTCATATGGCTATATGTTAATAGTACTATGGGTAAATTTCTAAGAAATGAAAGTATTTGATATAGTTCACACTCAATTAGATCCATAATGACTTTCACATTATTTGTAACCACCATTCACCCTTATTCTATCATGTTTTGACCTCAAATAATGCTTCTTAACTTCACATAGTCATATTTTATATACTTGGCTCTATACTATCATCCTTATGAGTTGGCACCATCTTGGTGGTCTTAAATAGTCTAGGGATGCCAAATAATCATTTAATTTACCTAATATATATTCATATGTATACTTCTTGATGTGATAGGTCTTTTATGCATATTTGCTCATATGAATATGCTTGTAAGAAATTTTATGCATATGAGCTATAGGTGAGTGTCCTATTAACCATGAATATAAGTATTACTTAGAGATCCATGACCTCTTAAGGTTATAATAATCACTACCTTGACATGTTATTTTCATTATATATTTCATATATAGACCAATAACCCTCAATTCACATGAACCAATCTTGAAAGATGATTGTATTCTTATGACTATGGGGTTTGATGGAGTTCAAAAGCTGTACTCTTCATTAGATCACCCTTTATCATGATCTTCTATACTCATACTTCATATTAGTTCCCATGAAGTATTATATTTATCATTTCACTTCCTTAGAGACAAATATGTTTCTAATCTTTCTTCATGCTTAAAGCATGACTCTTTTAGTACCAAAACCATTATATGGTTATAGGTGTAGGTTCAACATGTGCATTACTGTACTTGAATTTTGAAACCCTCAATTTACCCTTTAATTAATTAATACTTATTTTAAACTATAAATTTACCTCAATTGACCTTTGAAGCATAAAAATTTCTTTAGTCCTAGTCTTGGTGAGGATTTAGCATAGTTATAGGGCTTTATAAGCTTGATGTAGGTCTCTTTTAGTGTTTCTATCATCATTTAATTATTTATAATTAAATTAGATATTTTTATTCAAATGAACCACTATCTTGAACACAAAATTCACCATTATACTCCATATATCTTCAACATTCAAACAAAATACTCCATTAACCCTTTTTACTTGGAAACTGCATATGTAATCCAAGCTATAGGTTACACTTTGAGGTGTACTAATAATTTTAGCACTATGTTTAAAAACCTCACTTGATGATCTTGATGAGTTAATAAGTTTTTTTCTCTTGAAGGATTTTTTGAACATCAAAATCCTTTATAACTCTACTTCTCCACTTGAAAACAAACCACTCCAACAACACCTTGCTTGATTATACTTGTTTGAAGGTATATGTATGGATTGAGTGGAGTTTATAGATGATTTAGGAGCTTGATTAATATGTAATATATCCATCAGTATATATATATATATATATATATATATATATATATATATATATATATATATATATATATATATATATATGATAATGATCCTCTCAAACTTAACAACCTCCCTTGAAGTGTCTAAAGCCTTGATGTATACTTAAAGTGCCATTCATTTACTTGACTGTAGTTCCCTCTCTATGTATGGTTGTAGCTGATAAAGTGTTGACCTTGATTGTGTGCCTATTTTATCACTAAAACCTTATTTCATGACCCTTTTAGTCTCATTCCATCATATATTAATCATGTCCTTGTTTATGATTAAAAAAATAACTATATACCACTGTATTCTTATTGACCCTTCATGCTTGAAAAAATGTCTTTGTTTGTCTTAATAGACCATGAATGGATGTAGGTGGTGATTTTCATTATGATCAAAGGACTAAAATTAGTTTAATTTGTCATTGTATTACCTTTTATAAAAAACCTCATGTACACTACCTTATATTACTATCTCCCTCATATCAAATCACCATTACCTTATTATGAAGACAAAACTCTCATAATCCATGGATATGACTATGTTTCTTTGATGACTTGTCCTTTGTATGGACTGTGACAAGGTGTAAATTCTTGGAAAGTTTTACAAAAGTTATAATATGTGTGAATGTGCCACTAAATTATCAAATTACCTAAAAATAGTGACCATGACATCTCTTGAGGTACTTAGACATTGAAAACCTCTTTCACAGCTACTGTCCATCCTATTGGTTGTAGGTTACCTTTTGGCTAGATGTAGGTTGTATTAATTCCTCATTATGCCTCTTCAATATTTATATGTACTATACTCATATTTATATTAACAATCCTATTATAATCTTATACACCTGGATGCATTTTACTATCTTTATCACCTTAAAAGACCCCTTGATTTACAAAACTCTTACCTAGTGTAGGTAATAACCTTAAAAGTAGGTTTTTTGGTGTCCTTTGATGTATTTGAATGCTTTCTTATGGAAATTTTCAGCCATTATGAGTTATTATTTAAATCATAACATAATATAAAATAGAACATTATCCATACATTCCTTTGTATATTGAATATTGAATTGACATAATGTTAACCTTCATAAGACTGTGTAGAACAACTAAAATGAATATACGAGGTCATATTTGTATAAAATGTGTCTAATTAGGCCTAAAGGAAGGCTCAAGATAGTCTCTTATGAACCTTTAATTCATGGTTTTATAAATCAAGGTGATATTTATTTTAAGGAATTTCAAGGATGAATATTCATTCTTTTCCCTTCTTGGTACTTTCATAAAAAGCACTATTGTAGGTGTGATTATCCCTAGATATAATTTGATGCTTCAAGGTATACATACCTCCTTATTTGAATAATCATAACCATGATGGACCTTTTTATTCTTTGGCTTCTCCATGTGATGTATTCATAGTGTAGAGATGGATGGAAGGGGGGAAAGATGATGGATGGTGAAGAAACATGAATAAAAGGTGGAGAGAATCATGAACACATTGGAAGATGGTTGAGTATGAGAGTGATATGGGAATGAAAAACATGGAGGTGGAAAGGAGAAAATAAAAGTATGACGAGACCAACTTGAGAGTCATATGAAATCATGAGAATATCCTTGAACACACATATGAATTTTGAGGCCATTAGAGGAGGATAAGGAGGTGAAAATGAAACATAGGTTTTTGCTAAAACTTTGGAGTATGCTAATTTTCCTTAAAATAGTGCTAAAAATTTATTTTGAGGACCCTTGAGAGTAATTTATGGATTATTGGATATGGAAACTTCATGATACTTTTTATAATCATAAGGAAAGGACATGAGAACATTATGGAGACCCTACAAACAAAATCTCATGAAATCTTGATGTTGCTTTCTCTTCCTTTAACCATAAAATTTTAATTTCAAAGCATATAGAATACATATTTCCAATTCTCTTGTCAAATATCCTTTGTTTTACCCTCACACATATGAAAAGGACATGGAGAATATCATGGTAAGGTAAATTAGGTTCTTAAGGAGATACAAAAACTAGAATTTTCTTGAAATGATGCCCTAGTGAGGAGAAATTAAAGAAAACCTATTACCTTTGTGGATGGAAAATTACATAATTTAGCCTAAATTAAAATGGATGATTCATGAGGGAGAAGAGAAAAATTCTAGAATCTCTTGATCTATCAATAATCCCTCTGATTCTACTTTCTTTGACCAAAAATTTAGACCTATACCTTCTCTCTCCAAACTGCACCAACACCAAACTTGAAGGTCTATATTTATGTGGAAAGGAGTAAGGTGACTGTAGGAGATTGGTTTTTAGACTATATGGAGACTAATTTCCATGAACATATTTTATGTGCTCCTCTCATTTTAGGCTTTAGCTCTACGATTGGCCATACTGATTTGTACTTCTTGCAAAATGAATGAAAATAAACTCTTTTTTTTTAAATTGATAAATAGAGCTTTCACCACCAATTTAGTCCATGTAAATTATATCTATGAGTCTTGGAAATGTTATAAAAAATAATTAAGCATTTTACATGCTTTTAAGCCAAGAAATTAGCACGTGTGAGGTAAAAAAGGGCCTTTTGGGCTTAAATTTGCATCAAATGACCTTTTAAAGTTATAAAACTTTATGGCTAAGGTTAAGTCATATATATGAATATGGTCAAAGGTATTTGAATCATTTTATGACCTTTTGAGACTAATTTTATCATTTAGATATGGGAAATTGTCTTTTTAAACCAAATACATATAATTGATAACCATGAAGATGCTACTAAAAATATCTTAAAATGTTTTGAATTTCAAAGATTGGTATTTAGCCTTGACAGGCCAAATCACAAAAAAATTTGGTGACTCATAGGGGTTGACCAATCTGCTGGTCAAAATAACCTAGTAGATTTCACATGACAATGGCAATCTGAGACATGACAACCTGACTTGATGACTCAGTTCAATATAAAATAGACTCTTCTAGGTTTTATAACACCTCTTTTGACTATGACAAGAACAAAAATGAAAGGAAATAACTAAACTAGGAAGCAATGATAACTACCCTAATAAAATAGGAAAATAAGACAAACACAATAAAAGGGAAGTAGAATACTACTTGTGGTATTCATTTATTGAACACATGTCAAACCTAAAAAAACTAAAATAAAGTCAAAAGCTTCCTCCAAGATCAAATGGAAAGCTATTTTGTCCACCATGGAACTTTGAATCATGTTTGCCATCTCTTGATGACTCTCTTTTATAGACATGAGAACTTGTATGTTCATGTCTTATTAATGATGCATTTTGTCCTCCAACTTACATTCTCAAGTGCATGGATTGAAGATATGGATCCAACACCTAATCATCCTCTCCCAAATTCTTCTTTCTTACATCAAGAATTCTAGTTCTACCTCATTCATAGGTTGATCTTGATTTGTCTCATTCTAATTCAATGATTGTATTAGAAAATTAACTGATGTGTTTAGATTGGTGTCTTCATTATGATTCATTTGAGGTAGTGGCTAGTTAAAACATTCAAATTATTGATAGGTGTTTAGACATGGATATTGATGAACAATGCAACAATACTCTTTAAAAGACATTCTTCAATCTCCATAAGGGGTAGAGATGGACTATCAAATTTTGGGAAAAAAACTCTCCAAGTATCCCAAAAGTCCATTTCATCATGATCAATGAAATGTCATGAAATTAATTTGCATCCTTACCATTTAAAACCTTTTGATCACACATTACTAACCCTTTAGTGGAGTCATATGAAGGTTCTTGATCTACTGCACTTGTTTCATCTCCATCTTTGATGGAGAATAGCATCTCATGTATCCAATAAAGCTCCATCTCATCTTACTTTGGCATCTCTAAAATAGTGTTTCCTTCTTGAATCTCTAAAACATTGGTGGAATATTCATGTGAAACATCAACCTACTATCATATTTCATCATTCAAATATACCATCTTAAACTCTTCAATTTCATTCAAGAACTCATGGTACAACTGCTGCCAATGATCATCAACTTTAGGAATGTTCTCAATCTCATCAATGGCTCTATGTGATTTACTTTCATGACTGCCTTCTATATAAGTATTTGTTTGTACTTCATCCTTATTAGTAGCTATAATTTTTTGAGAACCATCTTCATGAAGAACAACTACTATGTGATCAAGAGGCTCTTGAGAAACAACCTCTTAATGCTCAACTAAAACCTCTTCTTTTTGGCATTATAAAATATTAAAACATGCTTGTCCTTGTCAAGTGGTGTCATTATTGGGGATATTATGCTTCCATTATAGGTTTGACCAACACACATATCCACTCGATTCCTAGTAGTAATTAGTGTAATTGTATTTGATATATTATTAGGCAAGCCATGGTTACAGCTTCTCAGAGTTATCCCTTCTATAATATATTGATGCCTAAAGTATATACATGATAATCAGGTGGTTAAGGTTAAGGATTTCCCATGTGAGTATCAATTACCCATCCCAGAAGTAGTTCCAAAATAGTTTTCAACTATATTTCAAACATAAACATCATTTATATTTCTAGCACCATTACCAGATATTATATGGTTATCAATTCTAATAGAGATTATAGCTCCTATACATACATCATAGTATACAGTAGATTCATCAGTGCAGGCCAAGTCTACTCCTATAATACTTTCATGTGTGCATACTTTACCACAATGACCATTTCTATAGATACCACTACATAAAATATGTGTCATAGATTCTAAAGTACATTACTCTACTTAGTTTATGCCAAGATCATATTTATTGGATTCTAGGGGTTATCATCACATGGCACCTATATCACCTATAGATTCATCTTCTACTAGATGGATTCCTAAGACCTCTATAGTTCATAGGACATCACAGTCAGTGTCAAAACATCATAGTATCACTACACAAGCAAATTTAGACATAAATTATACAACATAACAAATTATGGGATCACGATTGCCCTTTCACATTACATGCATAGTCAACTCCCCTATTCAACATAGGTCACAGTGGTAGTGAGTCTTCCATGAGACTAATTGGTTAGTATGGTTCTTACTCTTGTACATACTTCCATCTATATCTTAGTCCTTGTACATAGTTTATTTTTATTTTCTTGTACATAACTTATACTCAAAATCACAAAAAAAAATATAACATGTCAGAATATAAAAACATTCAAATATTTAAAAAATACAAAATTTACAGATTGTATGCATTGATATGTCATTTCTACTACTTGCTAGATATTACATATTGCTAGCTATCCCATTATAGTTAGTTTTATCATACATAGATGTTTCACTTGTTCTTTTTGATTGCTTTCATATTACATACAAGACTCTGGTCCACTACATTGATTCATACTTGATATCATCTACCCACTAGGGGCATATACACTAATCTAGGTTTATAAATTTGATACATCTGCCCACTTAGAGGCATGTCATACATAATTATTACTCCCAAGTTTCATCATTACATTCTATTCATTCCAATTTATGCATTGATATAACTTGATATTGGTCATTGCTAATCATTGCTCATATTTTTTTTCTAACTATAACTAGTTAGACTCAGCATATATATATCCTAACATTTACATAGATTTATATTACATAATTATACATGTTTCTATCTCTAGTTTTCCTAAATTAGACTTAATTATGTTTCCTATATTTCTTCCATCCTCGAGGGAATTTGGATATGCCATTATTCTTTAGTTCTACACCAATTCTCTATTTGTATGCTTTTTACATGTTCTCATGTCCCTTATGTGTGCTTTCCTTCTTATATATGTGAACATTTAAACATGTCTTTCTGTGTGGCTCTAAGGTAACATTTGTTGTTGCTTGTGTATGTGGATATTTGAACATGTCATTTTATGTATTCATTCTCATATTTAGTCACATGTGCCCATATCCCTTATATTGTATCTGCTTGGACTACTTTTGCATGCCTCATGTGCTTATATATATGCTCCTTAACCATGACACTTATTTTTTTATTTTTACATAGACACACACACACACATTTTTGATGCCATAAGGGATATCATGCATCTACCCTTCATATTTAGGTTTCATGATGGACATCATACTCCATCCCCTTAGGTAACTACTCAAAATTTTTTTTATACATTTATTACATCTATTTTGACACCCTTGTGCAATGCTAAATTACAACATACATCTTAAATTACCTACTTATGCTCAAATACTTTTACATTCTAATGTTATGTTTATACATTATATTAGAATATCATGCTCATGCTTCATCTAACACATTTTTTATAGCTAATTATTTTGAGGATAATTATTACACATGCTTCATAACTACCCTTAAAAGAGGGGGCATTCAAATGGTTTTGTCATAGATATCAGGCTTCTATTTTGGTATTCATAGAAAATTTAAGCACATGGGCTCAAATTTAGAAATTAGACACAAGTCAGACACATGAAAAATAGAGACTCATAAAGTAGTTAAGTCAACCAAATTTTAGACTAGAAAAACATTAGGACACAAATTGGGAAACTAACACCATAGGGTGCTACTATCCACTATAAGGTGTTACTATCTAGTAGCCTAGCTTCAAGACAATCTAGATTAGCTAGAACAATAGACCAGGTACAATATAAATCTACATAGATGCAGTTATAGTTTTGATAGTTATTATCTATTTTTTCTAAGATATATTCATTTTAGCTCAGATTCACACTAGTTTCTCAAATTTAGGACACCATGCATGGCATGATTACTCCCACATTCAGTTTAGCTATGTAGATTTAGTTATTACATTCTCAGTTTAGAATCAATATAATAAAATATCAAATTAGGGACATGTGTGTGGCACATAGTTTTCATATACTCAATTACATATAGGTGATATGATGGAATGACAAATCCATGTCATTCTCTACATTGTATACACTTCTTATCATATTCTAAGTTATCACCAAATTCTTACCTTTCTCAATCTATAGTGGTTGGCACTCCTAAGTGGTCCAGAGCCACCTAATATACCTGAGTGGCTATAGAGTCAATATACATAGTTATATATACCTAGTTAGATACTTTCATCACTTTGTGCATTTTAGTTTCTAATGTATCTACTACACATAGGTGGACATTGATGGATTCATGACCTAACTAAGTCTTTAAGACACCCACATGAGAGGGTTAAACACACTTACAGTCTTATCCAAGCTATTCATAAATCAAAATCCATAAAGTAAGGGTGGAAAATAATTAATTCAAAATCAGATTGAGCTCTTGAGCCACCCATATGAGGAATGAGCAAGCCATCAACTCAGTCCAAGTTATTCACTGATATGATCACTATGTACACTCACACACACATGTTTTCACTAATTTCATGCATTGGTTTATGTAAACAATGAGGTATATTCATTCCTTTCCTCTCTCTTTACTCATCTTTACTTACTTTATTTTAGAATATTCTTTTGATTTTGATCATTTCTTAAGTAAAGACTGAATTTTGCATGTTTCATTATAGGTCATTACTTTGGATCATGTTTCACATACATAGACCCATATTGACATACTCATACTCAATTGCATAGGATTCACTTCCAAGGTAAGTCCAAGTGCAATTCTTTTTCTTTTATACTAATCATTTTGCTTTGTTACATTTCTAACATAAAGGTGGGGGGGAATGTAGTCAAATAAAATTGGTATTTAGATGCTAAAAGTGTCATTTGAGTTATCCTATTATTATTTTAGTCTTATACCTATCCTATAGCCTTTACCACACTTCTTAAATCATTGTGCATACCACAACACCTAGAGTTAGCCAAAACATAGTCCCATAATAGCTTTCTTAGATCCTAACCTACTTTACCTAGCAGTCTGCTAGGTGGACATTAACACCACATTTTAGACACTATAACCATAAGGTGCTAGTGTTCCCAACTAGATGATATTATCATTTTCCCTAACTCTCTTGAATGGATACTTTTTAAAATGTGTTCCCCTCCTAATGTTGGCCTAAGCACATTTTATTATCTGCACAAGCTACAAATCTCTATAAATACATGTTTATTTGACCTTTCTTCACTAGATGGAAAATAAATGCAAAATCCTATTCAAACAAAAGATAAGTTCAGAAAAATTAAGGTATTTGATCCTCATTCTACCCTAATTCTACATACTACCATCTATAATAGCCCTAAGCCTAGTTTTCAAAGATTTAAAATCTCAATCACATTTAAGGCATCCAAGTCCACTCTCATTCTAGAATTCACTTGCACTTTTATCAAACACTAAGTGGGAGAACTACATCAGGATTGATCCCTATTTAGAGTATTGGTATGTATGCAATTCTCTTCATAGAGAGGTGTTGAGGTGTCTAGCCTATCCTAATAATGAACACATAATTATTAGTCATGCCATACTTTTAAGGAAGATTAAGTTTTGTACACTAAATCATGTTTTCTAACCATAACATAGAGTTCCATATTTCATGCATGTAGGAACAAGACATAAAAACATAGAGTGCTCCCACAAAATAGGAACCATCCTAGAAAGTGGATACTAACACCACTTTGAGGACACTACAACAACATGGAGCTACTGTCTAGGTTGGGTACTACTATCTAGTGAGCAAACATTTCATATAATGTTGTTGATGACACTCATAACTATTTAGAACCCAATTTTCAAAACTTAGATGATTTGTAACAATCACTTTCTAGATAAGTTTCTATTTAAGCCCATTTATTACTATTTTTAGAAAGTTAAAAGAAGTCAAAATCCATAAAAAATCAATGCTTAATTATTTCATATTATTTAACTAATTTAGACACCTCAGCCCTTTAATCTTAACATAGGATTTACTTATTTCAACCCTAAAACGTTAAATCAATAAGAACCAGTTTGTTAAAATTATTCAATGGCCTATCCCAAATAAAGAGCATTTGAAACACAATCACAATATGCTCTAGCTAGGAGTATAAATATATCTTTTAAACATTACATTAAAGTATATTGTATCCATATTACCTTCAACATATACGTAATATTTACTTAATCTTATTGAATTTTAATTTTAGTGAATTAATTAGGATATGCCCATATAATCCACTACACTTAAGAGTGCTTAGTATTATAAAAGTGAAATGATTATATTCTAAAAGACCTTTATAATATAAAAATGTTTTTAATTACTTAATAATTATCATACCTTCTATCAAATCACTATAACTCTTAGATAAGTATTATGCTTAAATTAATCCATTCAATTTACTAATTAAACTACAAGGAATTAATTTTACTAAATTGTATAGTTATAGTCCAAGTCTTTAATGAATTATCAATAACTTTCATTAGTTAATCCATCTCACATAGAGGTTTGCATAATATAAATTGATTGGAAAATTCTTTCAATTATAACTTTAAACTACACTGAATTACCACATTATAATTCTTATCAAAACCAAACATATTAAAAAAAAATGTCCCTTAGCTTTTAAAAGCTTAAGATTTATTTTATAGAAATTATTCAAAGTAACTTAACATAATAACACTATGTTTCAATTTCCATATTCCCAATGTAATAAAATAATCATGTCATACTCATGTTAACTCTTAAATCTAAGTTCTAATATGATTATTTGCATCTTCAAATAACCAAGTAATTTGAAAGCACAATATCAATAGTTTACAATTACAACCAAAGATATGAATACATTTACATGTAATGAGTCAATAGAAAACCAAAATCATATAACAACTCAAAATACTATAGTTTTCTAAACAAAGTTAATGAACTACTTATTCTAAAATAAGTGTCTAATTAACAGTATATGATAAAGACCAAATATCTATGTTCTTCTATCAAAGGTATTGATGAACCAATGTAATTTCATATTTAAATAGTAATAAATGATTACTTAAATAATCAAATGATAAAATACAAATATATCAGGAATTAAAATTACATAATAAAATTTATCACTTTCTATTAAATACAACTATGATGAATAACATGCATTATAGTCATAAGAATTACATAACAATTTTAATCCATTTACCACTAACTATCACATCTCAAAGTAAGAATAAATTAATAAAATCATTACACACATTCCAATGAAGCTAAACATTCTTCACCAATCCAAATGAGTCTAACCATAAGTGGTTCTAGACCACCCCAACCATCAGTTGGATATGGATCAAATAAATAGAGAAACAATGGAGAAAGGACTACAAATCAAACTGAGTTTGATAACATTTGATCAAACAATCAATAGATATAAAATGAAACACATAAACTAACCCACCAAGATAAATTAACTTGGTACTTAATTATGATACATCTCACTTTTTGAGCTTCTTGATTGATGGGCCATATTCTATTCAATAATATAATATGGCTCGTAAATCTATATGCCATAACTTATTTGGTAGTCCTCTTCACATACTAATTTAATAGAAATTTATGAGTTAAAATTAAACTCATAAAAAGAAGATAATAATTCCATCCAATTAAAATTAAGAAATTAAAACTTACATAAAGATACAGGTTCCATTTTTGAATGATTAAAATTTACTAAAAATGGTAAAACCTTAAATATCAATTGTAATAATTAACAAAATCATAACACAAAAATAATCAACTGATCAATGTTTTCAAACAAAAGTCAACTTAATCATGAACTAAAATAATTTATAGTATCATTTCAAGAATTAATCCGCTAAATCAACATGATTTCCATAAACCTAAGTCAACCAAATAATGACCCAATAAAATAATGAAAGAAAAACAAATCATTTAAACAAAATAAAATAACAAAATATTATGTTTACACAAATCTTGTAATCATTTCAAACCCCTATGGAGGCTCCATATATCATTAACTCATGTATGGCCATGGTTTAAAATAATCATCAAGCTAAATTCCTAAATAAACTTGATTGTATTTGAGTTAGGTTTTTTGAAAAATAAAACCAAATCAAAAACTGACATAGTAAAAAATAACCTAGCTTTAGCCATTCCAATAAAGGATTTAAAAATAAATAACAACACATTGAAAAATAACCCAAATGATCCTTTCAAAAATGGTTGTAATAAAACAACAACCTAGTTGAGGATTTCAAACCATAGATCAAATATAAATAACACACAATCCATATCAAATATGTATCTGTAATGGTTTCAACAAAGACAACAACAATCCATCTGAGGGTTTTTTAATTATAAAACAAATAAAATTCATACACATTTTATTAATAATCTATATCCTCTACTCAAAAATAAAATGAATTTGTAGTGGTTCATAACCCATGTATGAAACATAATACAAATTTAGTGAGTAAATACCACACACATAACCACTAAATAAAAACAAAATAAAAGTAATATCCAACACAATCAATGTATGCTTCAACAAAATCCATGGCTAAACCATCCATGGCCACTTTGCATAATAACCAAAAAACCATAAGCCTTGACCCTGGTTAGGGTTTTACCCATAAACACACAACATAGAAAAATAATGCTAATATTTATAACTAAACCCCTAATGTGTATTGCCATTAAAACCCATTAAAAATCACACACATAATTTCAAAAACATCACTTACTTAGATGATGGAAGTAGACCAAAGAATATATTTTCTCTTTTCTTCCAACCTCTATGTTTTATGTAATATCAACACTAAACATCCCTTATGCATTAGGCAAACTAGTCAAAAAATAAATACTAGGATAAACCCTAGTTAACTCTACATAAATCCCACATGGCCATAAAGATAAATGAATTTTAGCTCCCAAAAAACCTCATGCAAAATTATATCACATCCCCTTGGCTACCATGCCAAACATTTTAATAGAGTTTCCCCAAGACTTCAAGCTATTCCAAGAATGAGTCCAAATGAATCAAAATAAAACCTTAAAACACTAAGAAACATCTCAACCCCCACTACATGGTAACTTGATCCAATTTCATGACCCCTAAGTCATATGGCTAAACAAAAAAACTCCAATTAATTACCAAAGCCCCCAAGTGGGTCAAATAATCTAAGTAAATTCCCCAAGCCTATCTTGGCTTAATAAACATGCTAACTAGATAATCAAAACAAGGGTCCATCAAAAAATTCTTAAACCTTAGTCTACAAGCCTCAAACATAGAATAGATAAGATGAGTTTGTAATTACCTACATCCATAAAATCATTATTTTAAAATATTAAGTCCAACAACATCAAGACAACTAAGTAAATTAATAAGATGTCAACAATCAAAATGATTAAGAATCCATACTATGAATACATGATCAAATACCCTATCAAAGTCAATAGCCATGGAGTCAATAAAAAACATAAGAAACCAAAATTATAAAAAAGATAATATAAAAAAAAATACAACAATCATCAATCTAATTATGACACAATCAAATAAAATCTATCAAAATCCATAACATCAAGTAAAATGATGTTTAAACATACATCAAAACTAAGTCAAATCAACTAATAATGAAATTAAACATAAAATGATAACACACAACACTTAAATATACAAACATAATGACTAAATCATCAATACTAATAAGCTCAAACTTTAAAATAGAATTCATTATTTCATTTGTCCATGTTATTTCTCCATGTTTCCCTATTCCTTAAGTCCAAACACAACCTATCTCAAGTACCTATTCATGAAATCAACAAATAGACTATTGATAGTATTTGGACATCTAAATATAATATATGCAATAATAACTTTCAAATAATACATTTAACAAAATAATGAATCAATACACATTAAAAAATAATATCCAATGATGTAACAAAAATATAATCCATAATTGTCTTAGTAATTATAATAAAAATGTATCAATGTAGATCATATAACTATAACACCATAGTAAAGCAATAATATATGTCTCAAATAGTTCATATTTATCTATATCAACACTAATAAATTAAATCTAGGTCAATTATGGTCATGACACTTTGAATACTCATAAATCCTGAAACATATGAGGCTACCTTGTAAAGTTCCCTGGTGTGCATAAAACCCACATTAATAGGTGGGTAGCTAGGACATGGAACAAAATCATCTCTTCATATGGTATTTGTTTCTAATTAGTTAGAGATCACCCAATGATATGCATACTTTATTTTAATTCTATTTCAACTTTGTATATATTTAAGAAAAGTTAAATAATAAAATAATTTTAATATTACATAGTACTAGGGTTGCATTTTTTATTTCACCATGTTGTGACTATTTCATTGAGTTACTTTTGTGAAATATAAAATTATTAGAATTAGAAGAGAATAACTTGTCATTTAGTAAAATAATTTGAATTCAAAGTGGCTTGCTTTGATATTTTCTCTCATTCATAAAGGACATATGCATAAGTAGGAATATTATTAATGGTTAGATCAAATTATTTGAGAATATTAGTCCTACTGATATTTTATTTTTTTCTTTTTTCTCAATGTAATGGATTTCGAATATTTGTGAAATCAGACCAATGATTGTTTATGACAAACTATATAAATGGATGAATATGTGTTCAATAACTAGGGTGTGACTATATTCCTCCCTAAATTAATTTAATATGTAAGAGTTAATAGTGAGATATGTAATTTTCTACTTGTCTTTTTGAATCATGTGTTTCATGGTATACTTATTTTTTAATAAACAAGAATCTATATAGATATCAAAAACTTTTTTGTCTTTTATTATATTTTAATTTTAATAAGTTGAGACCACTCATACCTATTATTTGTCTTAAATTTAAACATTTTCCTCTTTTTATAAAAAATATGTTTGAGCTTCTCACTCTTCATCACTTTCCTACCAATGTGACAATTTTCACTTGTTTCCCTTCGATGAGATGTAACCTCTAATTCGTAAAGCTTATATATACATTCATGAATATATTATATTATAAATGATTAAATTATATTAGCATCTATAATTTATCTAAATGGTAATTCAGAAAACTCAATCCATTTTGAGCTTCTCACTCACCCTTATAGTTTCACATGTTTAATTTGAATTCACATTCCCAAGGAATGGAATCTAAGAACTGAGAATCAGATATCATGTTATGTGGTGAGGATCCTCTTGTTTGGATCTTGGTGGTCATGTGGTATAAACTTGACATTTCATGACCTACCATATTTGTAAATGCAAATATTTATATTTAATTATAGTCACATCAACCATATTACTATTAATAATAGTTTTTAAGTATATGTGGCCTCATGATTTTTAACTAAAGATAAATTACCTTAATTTATTGATAACCTCATGATCATTCCACTTAGAATTTGATATAACCTCACAAAGTACACATAATTTAATAGATAAACCCTGGGCTATGGCCATTCAATGACCCTACGAGTTCATGATGGAAATGCATGTCACCATATCCATGACACACTCTTGGTCACATTCAATAAATGCCTTAAGATCATTTTCATGAACTTATCATGTAATTATAAACAAATAAATACTTAATATTTTTTTAAATAAACCAAGTTTTAAGCATATTATGATCACACCTAACAAACTTCTCTAGAAGCCTAAGAAATATCTATGTCACTCCATGACCCCATATCAATGTGATGATTCTAGGTGGATGACTTCACCACTTCTCTAGGACATAAGTATTTTATCAGCACATGAAAATTAATCACAAAAATATATTTTAATATGTATATGTGATGTATAATTCAATAGTTGCCTATATTCATGTGACCTACTTTTTTGTTTCTAAGTTGTAGATATTTGATGAAGAGGTTATATGGAAACCATCCTAGCATCATATTGGCAACCATCCTAGCATATTAGATAAAAAAATCCTCCCATGGATTTAGGTTGGTCATGATATCATAGGTGCATACATAAGGAAAAATAAACCAATAACTAGTCCCATTTAGAGTATGCTAGGGACTGTGTCCTCATGGACTTGAGATAACACTTCATGTGAAAGGGGTCAAACATACAAAGTGGAATTCATACCTTATTTTTATAATACCATATTATTATCCCAAGGTTATATTTATATAAAATTAAATATCACATGAATATTAAGGGTTAACCATATGCTGACCTCAAATGCAATGTCACTATCCCAAGGTGAATCCTTTGAGCTTAGGTATATCCATGTACTCATAGAACATAAAATCATATTAAAATGAGTTTGAGTACCATTGGATAACAAAGTAAAAAATTATGATCATTTTAGTTTATAAATTAATATAATTTTAAGTTTAAGATATGGTTTCCATAGTGTAGTTAAACTATACATGTATTAATATGTTCTAGCTTAATATAAATAAGATAAAATTAGCCTCTCTGTTGATCACAAATAATTGAGAGAGACTTTATGTAGTATACGAATGTTAGATGACTCAATGGATTCCATGATTAATTAAGATCCAATGAACTTAGGTCCTATTGATTAATGTTTTTACACAACCAACAATAGGTAGGGTTTGTTAGGATCTACATTTCCTAAAAGGAATAAAATCCCATAAGGAAAATGCTTCCCCAAAGTCTAAATGTACTAGGTCTAGGTATGTTGGTCTTCTCTAAGTTGCCTGATGTGGATTATTAATTTTAAGGGGACCATTTTAAGAATTAAGATTTAGGTTTCCTTGATTAATAACTTCATTAGGAGGCTACATACTTTCTTTATAATATTTTTAGAGTTTAGCCTTAGATAGAATTTAGGATTTCTTAGACTTATATATTAAAAAACAATAATGATTTCTTTACCAGTTTACCACATTCATATATGCACAATGATACAATGATTATAAAAAAACATGAAATAGTAATTAATATAAACATTTATTTATATATTACTTTTGTTGATACCAAATCCCTAAGCTAACACACTTTTAAAATAAAATGCAAAAATGTAAGGGTAAAGAGAAAAAGAGCCTATTTCCATGAAGATCAATATGAGATATCTGATTAAATGAAATCCTTTAATCAAATATTTGGTTGATTCATACCTAGCAAAAATCCAATTAAAGATGGTGCAAGAGTCTAGGGGAGAGTGACTGTTAGAAGAAAAGGGCACAACTACCATATAACATGCATAAGAAAATGTCGACACACAATCCCAATAGTCTTCAAATATCAAGATTTTCCTTTTTGCTTAAAAAATTTTAGAGACCATATAATCATATAGCTACAAACCTCACCTTAACAGTAATTTATATAAAATAAGAGAATCAAAACTAATCTATAAAGTTATAAAGAACCATAAAAATAAAGTGTCTAGTTTTCTATGTCTCTTTAAAATTCACAAAGAGCCAACTAAGAACAACATCCTCTAATCTTAAAAAATTCTTTTCTTGAGAAAGGCCTTTAAAGTCCTATAAATAGGAGAAAGAGAGAGGTTAAAAATTAAAAATTTAAAAGGGATGAAACCCATGAATTCTATATAAGTAGTTTATAATTCAATGTGGATTATGAAATGCAATTGACAACTTCTACTAAACACCATGCTATTAAAGGCATGGGATTAAATTATATTGGTCAAGTATAGTTTGAATTGATTGAAAATGCATTAGGATCACCATTTATACTTTTCCCATACCTTCCTTGAAGTATAAAACACTTTTTTTTATGGTATATTTGTCCTTAGTGCCTTTTTGTCTATCCCCAAATATGCATGCCATACCCAAATTCAATGCCACCACCTAGTCTATTTTTGAATTTCAATTTTCATGATCAATTTGACCATTAAGAAATATAAATAAATTGGAGTCATAGGCCAAATTTATATAGATATATATTTTTTATAATTTTATGGTTTTGACATATAGACGGATCATCAAATTCAAACTAGTGTCTTGTTCATGTCAATACCAATGATTCCTTTATTGGTAGGCTCATGCCATGGTTGTTCCATATTTTAATTATTTGGGATTGACATGGTATATTTGTCCTTTATATGTAATGAAGTAGGATTTCTCCATGTGGAATCACCTTGCTTACCTAAGGACTCTATGGGTTTTGGAGTTGTATGAACCATCTTAGGGTAGTGGATTGTTGGGATCATGCAACATGGCATCATCCCACTAATCTATGTACCCAAAGGAATTTAGAAAGTATAAAATTTGTTGATGAAGTAGATCTATAGGATCATGCCACTTTTAATCATCTCACTAATCCACATGGTTGAATGCTCCTAGGTAAAAATTAAAGTTTCCAAGTCCCACAGAGTGATGAAAATATGCCACATGGTTTCAAGAAAAGTTTGGAAATTTGACTCAATGTCAAAAACCCTTATCAAATGGGTTATGGACATGAAGAGATATGAGATATCATTGTGTGGCACTAGGATAAAATTAGGCACATGTAGGTAACAAAGTAAAGAAACATAGTGTTCAACTTTAAATTCAAAATCCAACAATCAAGAAATTTTAAAATTAAAATGACTAAGTGTTCAAACTATAATGTTTATATCCTTTTAAAAATGAAATAATGAATAAACTTAAAAAAATTAAGCCATTTTAATATAATTCAAAGCTAACTTCTAAATAGATTCTAACCATTTTGATGAAATTTACTAAGGCACAAGTTGAACATAAATAAAAATTTAGTCAATTTAGAGTAGATTGAAGTAGGAATGGATCAAAAGAGGGATAATTTAGCGAAATAAAGTAAGTCCCTTTTGAATAATCCTAAAAAGATTTATCCCATTCATCTGAAAGTGACTAAGTTTAAATTGAAACAATTAAAAACATAACCAATTTATACTAAACTAAATAATAAATGGGTCAGATTTTTGAGAGAAAGACTACAAACAACTTAAAAGAAGTCATATAGTTCATATAAGTTTTGTTAGTTTTTCCCAAAAAGTATATTTTCAAGCACATATAAAATGTTGTTTTACATGGTTAAAACTCTTTATTTTAAGACATATTTAGGTAATTGATCCTAATAACTCTATATGTAAATAAAATATTGAGTATTTTATCATGACAAAAAATACAAATGAATAACTCCTAGTCACTTGAAAATTATCATCTAGCAAATGACCAATAAGAGAAGGCTCAAATAGGCAAACAACTAAAACTCCCAAGGGAAAAATATCACTTAAAAAATAGGGTCCATATTTTTAGTTAAAAATGTGACATGTCATGTGAGCAAAAAGAATGGTTACTCTTACTAGGAGATACTCCTAAATATCTCAAGAATTTAGAATATCTAGTTCTCATACAAACTCAAACATTAGATACAAGCCATCTTCCAAATCAAATAAAAAACATTAAGGCCGAAAATTCTAATCCAACACATGACATACTAAGCTACAATTATGCTTGAATACCATTGGTGTGTATTATAACATTTTGGATGGCAACCAAAAAACCTTGATGGATTGTTTTAATTGTCTTTGTTTACATTGACTACAAACATTTGAATAAATTCAATTCATCCATTTAAATTAAATTTTAGAATTAATTTATAAGGTTTCCTTTAGCATGATCATGACAACAAAATATTGCATACCAGCTTGGGTACTCTTATCCACTTTAAGGTGGATACCAATTCAACATCCCTATGTCTAAGACTCTTAATGGGTTATGGACAAGCTAAGATGCAAGAATAAATTAGGATTTATATATTGTATGAAAAATAGTATGACTTCATAATGTAAATTAATTAATCCCAACACAAATAGGAGGAGGATAACCATCAATACCTTAGATCCATCATAGACTTCCACACATACTGATTTATGTTAATTGAATTTATTTTGGAGTCACAATTAAGACGCTTAAATATTCCCATTAAAGGAGGGATTTATTATAAGAATATAAGGCCACTCATTTATATGAGGAGAGTCAAGTCAATATTGATGACATTGAAGTAGATATAAACTCAAAGTTTATCCATTTATTTATAAGTATCCTTAATCTTAAAGTCTCTAAGATCCCTTCTCTAATTGTATTCCATGCATATCATTATGATATGGTCAATGGGTTAGAGAATTTACGAACATAACTTTTATTATCCCTTTTATATAAATTGGTCAAACTCAAAAATTATCATGGTTAATTCCAACTTGAGGAATTGAGTCTTCCTTACTCAATATACGCAAATATGTCTTTCAATAGTGGCAATAATAAATAGGAAGTTGAGATATAGATTGTCAAGTAAAATTTTAAGTAAGATATAACTCTCATCCAATTATTCAACTTATTAAGAAATACATATTTATCCCCTTTATCAAATAAAATCTCTCATTTCTTGATCATAATTATTTAATGAATATTAAGATAAAGACAAAAATCCAAGAACCTTATTAGCATTTCACAAAGACATGGTTCAATAATTCAAATCCAAACTAATTACCTAACATAAGTAAAAGTTCAAATAATATTTTATATTATATAATTAAAAAAATCATATGAGTGTATATGAAATTTTATGATTATGTATCACCTTAGTCTTATACACTTGGAAAACTTGGACCTTGGTTGTTCCTATTAGTTCTATACATGCCTTGCTTCTATAATCCTTGTATCTACTCCATCTTGTTCCCCTTGGCCTATCTCTTAGTTTGACCAACCTTATATTGATGACAAAAACATCACATATTATCTAGAATGCTTAGAATTTCATTATCTTACACCTATGTAAGTTTTGACCTTGCACCTTCTTTCCTTCTCCCTGGACACTAATGTCCTAGAAATATAGTAGTGTCAATGTTACTACCATGTCTTGACATAAATTTCTAATGCCCTATATCCATCTAATTTACAAATGAAACATATTATAATGGTTATCCTAAGTGATTTAATGCACTTTATCTCCTGATAGAATTGGTATAAACACAATATCAACCCTCCTTCATTCATTACCTAGAAAAGACGAAAGAAACAAAGCAACTTGTCAAAAAAGACTCTATCAAGTACTCAATTGATCAAAGCTTCCCTATTTCCACACCAGTCATAGGTAAAACACATCTACATTATAAATTAATAAAGGAATAGTCATAAGGTCATATTTTCCAAGTTAAAAGTTAGGTCACTATTGTTTTGATTTATACATTTCATGATTCATAGATAATATAACATGTAGGGGATAACCACATGAGTTTGAGCCCCGCTTATGGAATGTTGGCTATGTATGATAAACTCTTTAATAATGGAGTCATTTTGGATTAGTTTGACACCATGTGACAACCAACCCATTTTTCTCCAAGGTCACATTAAATATGAAATTCTAGGATTTTGCCATTTCATTAGAAGCAAAAGTCCATGACCTAGATCTGAATGCATAAGAGCAAACATGAATCCAACCTAGAATCATCTAGGTGGTTGCATCATGTTTCATCTAATATTTCATACTAGACATTGGTGTCAAACATAGATAGTATCATCGATGTAACCATCCCAAGTTAATGCAATTGTCCAAAGAGTTAGAAGTATTAGATCTAGAATTTGATAACTATTTTAGAAAAATCTTCCTACCTACTTTCTACTGTGGTAGATTTAGATCTACATTAGCATCAAAACTAGATAAGTACTCTCTTTTATGTTATTTTTCTATCTAGTATAGTGATACTTTCTATTTATAGCTTATCTTAGTTTAATAAATTTAGTATATGGTACATCTAAGTTTAGCACATAAATTTTCCTATTGTATATTTGATATTCACCCTTGTGCCCTATCATTTCTATATCCTTAACCCTATCTACTCAAGTAGTATTCCATAATATTAATTAGGGTTAACATTTTGGTGAACTTGATCTCTATGAATGTAAATGTTTATAATTCCTAGGGTTTTAAACTAGCTAGAGTTTTAGATTATTTTGTTTTTTAATTTTTTTATTGGTACTATTTTTCATGCAACTTAGGCATAGCCCTAGATTAGGGGGTGTGTCTATTGAACATATTGAGTTTCCCCTCAACCCATCCAAGATGTCTCAAACCAATGAGGGATATCATAGATTGGATCATGATGATACCCATATTGAAAATGAAAAAAATTATGATAAGGTTATCATAAAAGAAGATTATGATAATTAAAATTTACAAACAAATGAAAATGACCAAGTGCATGAAATTATAATATTTTGTGAGTGCATTCACCAAAACCTTAAATATCATTACTAACATGTTTTATCCATGGACCACTATGACATTTTTATGTTGGTTTCTTATGATTTTACATTATATACTTCATTGAGCGTTTTTATTGGTAATTATCTTACTTGTTTTATCATTTGAGTATGTTCCATTATATGTGATCTTGTGCTTATGTTTACTTTCTTGGGTATTTGAATATGTCATTTCTTATTCTTATACATTTTAATATGTCATTGATAATTGTATGAACATTTAAATATGTCATTATTTTCTTTGTGGACATTTGACTAAGTATGTCCATTCAATTTTGTGACATTTGAGCATGGTCCTTGTTTGTAGTCTCCTTAGACCATTGCTTATTGACTTACTTTTGAGTACTATTGTATGTGTACTTTTTTAATTTTTGATCTTGTACTATTATTATATATAAATTTCCATGATATTAGTCATTCATATTAGTCCTACATGTGATAACATTGGTTTAATCCACTTTAATGATACATCTACCTATACATGTTTCCTTTTATATGCCACATGGTTACATTCATAAATTTATAGTTGTCTTACCCTTTTAAGGTGAGGTAAATTTTAGGTAGTATTTTTCCCTCACTTCAAAGGGGGAATATTAGTGGGGGAATGATTGGGAATCATGTTCTCCACACTTTGAATAGTTTCTATATTATAGTGGGGGCATGCTTTGGAAACATGTTCTCCACATTTATTCAATATTTAGTATTTATTCCAGTTTGTAGATTTAGTGGGTGCATGTCATATGGACATGACTTATACACATTCATAGTTTTAAGATTTAATGGGGGTATGATTTTTAAGTATTTTATCCATATTCATTCAATTTGGTACTCATATTGATTCATATATTTAGTGACAACATGCATTGGAAGCATGTTCTCCACACCTATTCATTATTTAACATCTCTAGTTTATAGTGGGGACATGTTTTTGTAAAAAAATCCTCCACATTGGTACTTATATTAGTTTCTTATTTATTCGTATATAGTGGTGGCATTATTTGAAAGCATGTCCTCCACACTTACACTATTATCTAAATTAGATAAAACACATAGTTATATGATTCATATTTATGTTTGTCACAAAATTATATACATGATACCATTTTTATACACAATTTCAACATGAGACATATCTAAGATGCATGTGATATTCAACATATGACTAATATTGAAAAATATAAAGCAATATCATATTTCAAAACTATTTCACATACTAATACCACATGGGATTTTACAGACTTTAGTAAGCCAAACTATTATAGTAGTTGGTTCATCTTTTATTATGGTTGAGGTGATTAAATCACTTAATCCCACCAAGTTATTATTTTATACTTGATCATCCAAACTCATTAGGTTATAAGTATCATTAGGTTTCATAGTTGAGTTAATCTTAACTATTAGGTGGAAACTCACTTTTACTTCAAATTTAAGGGCATGTGCCCCCCCCCTCTCTCTCTCTCTCTCTCCTTGGATATATGCAATTTAGAGATTTATCTATATTTATCCTAATCTCAATTTTAAAGACTTACATTGATACATATTTTTAAAAATAAATTACCAATTAACAATGTAGTTACATCGACACATAGGTGTACTACTAAACCTTGTTCTTTTAATTTAAATATATTTCAAATAATTTTAACCTATATTATATGCACTAATTATAGATAGTAACATTCTATTTTTTTTAGGCTAATCAATAGAAAGGAACTCAAATTCAACTCCAACGAAGCACTCAAATTCAAATCAAGCAAAGACAAGGTGTGCATACAAACTTAGGTACTTATTCCTTTACTTTAAATTAGTAATTTCATTACTAGATTAAAAGGGGGGGGGAATGTAGATGATGTTTTTTGATTATGTAGTACTTCTGTATTGTAGACTTGGTAAACTTAGACCTTAGATGTTTCTCTTTTTTATACACATGCCTTACTTATGCAATCCTCACATCTACTGTATCTTATTCTCCTTGGCCTATCTCTTAGTTTGAATAGCCTTATATTGATGACACAAACATCCCATCTTGCCTAGAATGATTAAAATGTACTTATCTTGCACTCTACAAATTTTGATCATGTGCCTTCTTTCTTTCTCTCTGAACACTAACATCTGAGATAGATAGTAATTTCAACATTACTATCATGTCCTAACACAAGTGTGTAGTGCCCTAAAGTCATCCAATTTATAAGTGAAAAGTAGTATAATAGTTGGCCTAAGTTATTTAACATGATTTATCTCTTGGTAGGATTGGTATAGATACAATATCAACCCTCATTCATTCACCATCTATAAAATACCAAAGTTACCAAGGCACTTATCATTAAAAGCACTTTATCAAGCACTCAATTGATAAAAGCTTATTTATTTACACACTAGTCATAGGTATAACACATATATAGGTGTAAAGTACTAAAAGATTAGTCATAAGATCATATTTTCTAAGTTATAAGCTAAGTCAATATTGTATTTACTTTTCACATTTCATGATTCACAGACAATCCAAAATCTAGGGAGAACTACATGAGTTTGAGACCCTCCTCTAGAGTATTGTTTATGCAGGCAATAACCTTTGACAATGGGGTCATTGTGGGTCATTTAGACAACATGTTCCCACTAAAACATTTTCCCCAAGGTTATATTAATTATGGAAAGCTAGGGTTTTACCATTTCATCAAAAGAAATAGTCCATGACCTAGATTGAAATTCACTAGAGTGAAAGTGAAGCCAAACCTAGAAGAATCTAAGTTGTCACATCCTATTTTAGTTGATATTCCATACTAGACATTAGTGTTGAACCTATATAGTAATGTCAACATAACCATCCCATGCTAATGTAACTATCTAGAGAGCAAAATGCATTAGATCTAAAATCTGACAACTATTCTAGAATTGTCCTCCCACCTAATTTCTACATGTATTAGATCAAATTCTACATTAGCATCAAAACTAGTTAATTGTTCTCTTTAATGTCATTTATATATCGATCATAGTTATATTTTCCATTTATAGTTTATCTTAATTTAATAAATTCAAAATTTGGACGTCTAAGTTTATCACATTAATTATCCCATTGTAGATATGATATTCACCCTTGTGCCCTATCATTTCTATATCCTTAACCCTATCTAACCATGTAGGATTTCAACATTTAAATTAGGGTTAAATAATGAGTAATGATAATTAATTTTATACATATGCAATATCCATAGAGTATATTAAACTTTATTTTATGATAGTTGTGAGACTACAATCCCCAACTTGATGAATCAATTCCACAACTACTATCAAACTAATTACGAATTATATAAAGAGGAGCTTCATCCCTTATTATAAGAATCATTTCTACAAGAACTCATGGAGGGTCTTTTATCCCTCTAAATTTTATAGATTTTATGGATTCATCATATTGCTATAATGTAAGGATAAAAACATATAATGCTACTCAGGTTTGGTATTCTTCTTTGGAAAAAACTATAAAAAAAGTATTCCTTATGCAATGATGCATAATTAGATAAATTATTAACAATGATTTATAAATGATCTAATTAGAAATTGGAATGTTTTCCAAGATAGAGATAATTAATTTAAGATAATATGAGAGGTAAGCAACATTGGAATTGAATCCCATAATAATAGTTAGAATGCCATAACACATAACATTACTTAAAATAAGTAATTCATTTCTTTAATTAATCAGCTTGGATCACAATCATGAAATGAGTTCATACTTAATCCACATTACAAATATAATCCACAACATGAAATCTCCTATAAAGGTTATTACATGCATTGTATAATGATAGAGAAATGAGTCAACACAAGTTGACATGTTCATTCATCCCTAGTAAACCTTAAACCCAACGTAAAGATAAGGTAGAATAATATGAATAGTGGCATTGGTTGTTATAAAATTCTTAATGTGTATATCATGAATCTGAAGACATCATTTATTATGTATGTATCCAAGATATATAACATATGAAGATTTCATGCTTCAAGAATCATATAAGTCATCCATAGGCATGTTTTATCCCCAAAAGATAAGCAATTACACATTATATTTTATAACAAGAAAGTAGCTTCAGAGGATGTTTCCTTGGATGGTGAACCTATTAAATGTGAACCATACATTTGAACTAGAACCAATTGCCTTTGATATATAAATATAAGGAATAGATGAAAAGACCAAATTAATCTCAGAATAATTATTATTTGAACTATTAGTATAGATATATTTAACCATCATAAGTTGTAATCTTCATATAACCATATATTTGTGTATCAAAAGAAGACTCATTCATTTAAAATTTTAACCCAAGTAGAAAAAAATATCCTATTGACCAATGTGGCTATATATTTAAGTCATCTATCTAACTATAGACACTGAGATATTTCCTAGTTCTAGGGAAACTTATGTAATTTAATATTTACTCATATGACCACATAATCCACTCAAAATTTAAATCAAAATTTATGGTTAAACTAATTTACCATAAGGCAATTTATCTATTAAGGTTTTCAATAATCTAACAAGGAAACATTACAGTACACATGGAAGGTAGTTGTTTTAATAACTTCAACTAAGGTATTCATTTAAACATTTATAAAAACTACCCATGCCAAAATAACTAGAACCAACTAAATATCATGATACACTTAAATATTCTTCTTAATTTTCTATGATCTGCATGTCTCTAATTAGCCTTTTATTCCAAAACACCAACTTATAAACACAACTAAATTCTTATTTAATATGAAGCAAATTAAAAAATATCCTTTCTAATCAAGACCTACATGATGCACTGTTATCTAAACAAAAGAAGATAATTTCATGCATGTGACAAAATATAAATAATTGTGCATATCAACACACACACACACACACACACACACACACACACAGAGACACACACACACACACAGAAACACACACACACACACACACACACACACACACACACACACACACACACACACACACACACACACACACACACACACACACACACACACACACACACACACAAAGTATGCCTAACATATAAATAATTTCTTTCAAAAATTTATTATGCACACATAATTAGCATAGGCCACAACTCAAATAGAACCAAGTATATAGAAATCACTTATTCTTCATAAATAATGGATCCAAGTAAGACAAGGAAAGAAAAATCATATCTAAATTAGAAATACCTCTATATTTACCATATTTTGTATTACTATGGTGCATATAATAGCCTATTTTCATCTTCTATTTAATACTCATTGCATATTAATTTTAAAACAAATCAAGATCAATCTTATACAATACAAAACACAATAGGAATCAATTGAGTGAAGCAAATAGTAAAAAGTTAATAGTTTTACCTAGAAAAAAGGTTTTGTTCTTTTAGGCAATAAAATGCTACACTTCACACTAATAAATGATTTGTTAGATATTATTGACCTTGGTAAATAGTGAGTAATGATTTGTATGAAAAATCAACCAGTCCATCCCAAAGGGAACTGTTAGATTGTTCATATGTATATATTCAACCTTATAACACTAAGGTATTTATTTAAACAAATCAAAATAATCCTTTCTTGATGAAAAATAATTTATATTCATTAAACATTTCATCAAACAAGTCACAAACATCCTTTCTTTATGCAAAACAAATTCCATCCATTGAGGCATTTCATCAAACAAATCATAATCATCCTTTATTGATGCAAAAAAAAAAATTCCATCCATTGAGGTATTTCATCAAATAAATCACAAAAATCCTTTCTTAATGCAAAATAAATTCCATCCATTAAGGCATGTCAACAAAAAAATCAAAATCATCCTTAATTAATACAAAAATAATTTATAGCCATTTATGTATTTGATCATACAAATCACAAACATCCTTTCTTGATGCAAAACAAATTCTAGCCATTGATATATTTTGTCAAATAAATTACAATCATCCTTTATTGATGCAAAAATAGTTTCTATCAATTTAGGAATTTAATCAAAAGAATCAAATCCATTATTAATATGGAGCATCTAAGTGTAACAAATAAATGGAATAAAATAAACCAAATACGATACAATTGGACATTAGTTAGGGTTATATCAAACCATAATTATTAAGGTAAAATAATATTAGGGGATATAACATATGGGACTCAGCCAATCACCCTACAACATTCATTCAAAAGGCCCCAATGGGGCATGATGATAAAACCAAGGTATGTTATACATGAGCATCCACTTTAGCTTTCATAAACACAATTCAAAATAACTAAAAAGCATAAAAACCTAAGCACCATCAACCATAATGGTATAATTAAATAGGATTTGTTAAGTAAACATTCCATAGAATAATAAAAATTTATTATTATAAAGAAATATTTTAATTACTTGAAATAATGAAGATTAGTTTTGTCTTATCAACAAGTCATCCCAAGGTAAAATAAAACATAACAATATTTCTAGCCAAAAACATGAAGGAAAGTAGGAAAACATTTAAGGAGAGATATTAAATGTATAACAACAATTTCAAAGAAAAAAAGTAATACCCTATGATGTATTCCCTCTAAGGCATTATTTATTGTATTAAAACTAAGCAAAATTTACCTTTTTTATATTCAGATCTAAGGCTTATAACAAAGTTAGTAAGAAGTAATAAACATGCCTATGTCTAAATCTTTTCCTATTCTTCTTTGCTCTACTCTACCCCCCACCCCACCCAACTAGATTTAAAACCTCCAAACTTCCTACCAAAAAATTTGAATTATTAGATACATTTCATTACACTTATCCCCTATTTGGTAGGTTTTAATTTTATAGGAATGCCACAAATATTAACCCTAATGATGCTTTCCATAAAACCAAGGAAAATAATATTTTAATTTTATTGTGCAAATCAACCAAGAGGGATTTAATTGATTAAAAATTTAATTTTAATATTTTTTTACTAAAATTCCATAATGCATGGTGATATAGTGGCTAATGAATTTGTTTAATTGAGCCTTTGACCAAGGTAATGAAAACACCACACAATAATCTTTTAGATATTATTGTCATAACCCAAGCCCCTTACACCTTTATTAATGATAACTGAATCTATTCAACAATACCACCTAGGTTTAATATATTCACATATTTATTTAATGATAAGAATACATGCAAGGTTGTATCAATACATTAACTAAAAGGGTTGTACCATTAATTCCACATCATAGAGCATTCCTAATATGTTTACAAGATATAAATATTGTCACATATCAAAGGACTATTTCAAAATCAATAAAACCTTATACTAAATCATGGGTAATAATCAAACATAAATTTGTCTTTAAAAAACACCACAAATTTTAATAATGATTGATATGTCAATTTAATGTTATTTAAATGCAAGGCCTTTATCCTCTCACTTGGACCCCTAATGCTTTTGCTTGATGGATCAATTATCACATGTTTTTTTACAATTTGGTGAGCACAATCAATTATGAGTTAATGATGGCTGCATAAAAATCTAAGAAAAAGGTTCAAAATGACATGAACAAGGAACTTAAAACATCTAAATCCTATCCACAAATTTATCCTTGATCGTACATAAACTAAACATTTTAAGCCATGTTTTGCAAAGTCAATCATCGATGGGTTCCCTTATTTTAGAACATGCCAAATATTGATGCAACATCCTTCCCCACTTGAAAAAGACATCATCCCAATGTCTTATTCAATAAATTATTGATTAAAAAAACAAAAGAACATATTTAATTGATTTTCTCATAATATTTCAACTTTTTTGTTGATCAAGTAGTACTTTTTGAATTTACATTTTCATAATTTATATGTGTCCATAACATTTGACTTCCTATCAATGAAAATAAAAAAAGTTTTATATTTAACAAGATTATTTAAATTTTATTCATCCCCAATTCTTGCCCTTTCCATTGCAAGACTTGACTAGTTTTTTTTCTCTATCAGTTTTCCAAAACATTAAGCATTGTACTTAGCACCATGTTTCAACTACATATCCATTCACATAACTCCATTATACTTTTAAAATTTTGAGGCATTTTCTACAATAGTTTTCACTATGCATAATATTACATTAATATATAAATAATTTATCACAAAGAGGTACAAACCATAGGAGTACACAAAAATAAATAATGTAGAATTTATAGTACAATCTCAAGTAGTATTTAAACCTTAACTATAATCAATGTAAACTTAACATACAAAATAAAAAATGTAAAAACATGTTTAAAATATTTATAATAAATGTTCATTAATTTTTCAACCTTAATTGATTTTATAATATCATAAAACGGTGTCAATTCCTGTAATGTAATAATATCATTACTAAATTAGCTCAATACTTTTGAATACTACAATAATAAAATCAGCCACTACTGAATAATATGACACTACCATCATTCGCTACTAAATGGCATAATAAATTGATGTATAAGATGTTTATTATTTCATTAAGTGATCAGAGCTCAAACAGCTCTGAGTATGGAACTATTTTTCCATTCTGATAAGTTATTACTGAGGAAACAGTCCTCATCGAGACATTTCTTCCAACCTCATCTCCCCACTAGGAGTGATTCCATACACATATCCCTATTAGGAGTGACCCTAAGGATATCATATTTGTGTGGTGTACATTCTCTATCATATGTAGTAGTCATACAAACTCTAAAATGCATCTTTTATCTACTATGACATCACACACATGTGACTCTGAATGGTATAGTGGATAAAAAATGTATATAACTATAACATTACTTTGGAATTTATTTTGATTATATTAATAAAAAAATATTGATTCTAATCCAAACGCACCCATACTCTACAAAATACATCATCCCACACGTTAATTCACAATGCATACTTATACAAAGGCCTCCTACCTTTTGTTACTCATTATCCTTTAACATGAAAGATGAATCATGAACCAATCATGCAAAATGATATAACTATACATAAGAATACACTCCATATAATTTAAATAATCATAAAAATCCTTTATGAAGGCCATCAAAAAAGGATCTAAGAGGATAAATAGAGAAGCAACACAAAAATATAAAAAGTTATTGTTACCCACTCAGTTATTTTTAATGTCACAAAGTAACAAATCCTTTGATTGTAATAACATCAGTCAAATTATTTAAATATTTATAGATCACAAATTTTAATAGTGGCACAAATAATGAAACAACATAAATTTAGAAAGATAATTAATTTAAATATAAACATGTGCATACCTCTTTGCACAATAAATCAATGCATCAATGTAATAATAAGATCAACCATCTATCTTTACCAAGCATGAGTAAACCCAAATAAGCATCCTCAAACAAATCCATTTCTAATATAATTATATATTAATTTAAATGAACCACAAGTATACCACATTTACTCATAAACATCCAATTAAATATTACTTGTTAAGGTAATACTAAAATCAACCACATAAGGAGTGTTTACACAACCATTAAATATGTGTTTATGTAGTCATAAAAATTATTAAATCAACAACCAAGTATGTGTTTTCATCTCAACCATTCAAATGGATATACTCAGGCCATACACATGTAAAATTATTCTTATGAAAGTGTGCTTCAATTTAGCCATTAAAGTACTAAATTATCTTTGTAATGTCTACATAGTCATATTAAATGTAAAATAATCCTTTGTATAAGTATGCACAACCATCCAATAATAATTCAAAAATACCCAAATAATTCATTAAATACAATATTCATCCATGTATATTTTAGTGCATGTAAATTAGTCACACAAGGAGAGTTTAACTAGCCATTTAGTTTTATATGCAGGTGTACCAGACTCATACCATATGGCATTATAATCTGGTCTAAGTATGCCTTAATGAAATTCTCAATTTTAGTAATAATTATTCATAAACTAATAATTTAAATATATTTATTTACATGTGCTATGATTCTAGGCTTATTAATTCACAACAGTCTTCAAGTAAAAGGAATTATTTCTAAAGGCTATTGTAGCATGCTTTGGGAAAAGTGGCATGTGAAATAAAAATATTTAAAAATGTACTCCTTCCCTGAGAATGGGTAATAATAAAAAGGTACACATTATATAGGTCATTACTAATTTATATCTTGAAATAACTTCTATTTAACAAAATCCAATAGCATTCATGGATAATCCACCTACTTGGATACTGCTAGTCCATCCCACAAGGTAAAGACAATACTCACTACCTTGCATTATTTATATAGATGGAACCCCCATAAGGTTATTGCTGCCTTCCACATAATTTATTCCTTTAGATTAAATATGTTTCAATTTTATTTCTTAATCACTATACATCATAGACTCATGAATAAACACATTAGGTTGAGTGTTCAAACTTTGAATCTGATACCACATGTTATAACCTTTTGATTGGGAACTTATAAATATTTCTATATTTTTTAAGTTATATTTGTTTACCATGATAGGAAAATGTTGTCTAAATTCACTCCATCCCTTTAAATTTTACACAAATGTTAATTTATAAGGATGCCTTTAACATGATCATGAATCTAAATTACCCTATACCATATTGGATACTCTTATCCACATCAAGGTGGATACCAATTCAACACCCCCATGTCTAAGACTCTTAATGGGTTGTGGACAAGATAGGATGAAATAATAAATTAGTATTTCAATATTATATGATAAATCCTATGAATTCATAATCTAAAGTCATTAATACCAACATAACTAGGAGGAGGATAACCATCAATACCTTAGATCCATCCTAGATTTCCATAAATATTTATTTAAGTTAATTAAATTTATTTTGGAGTCACGGTTAAGACTCCTCATTATTTCCATTAAATTAGGTCCTTATTATAATAATGTAAGGACACTCATTTATACATAGTGAGTCAATTCAATACCAATCTGACATTAAATTAGATATAAACTCAATGTTTATCCATTTATTTATAAGTAACCTTAACTTTACATGCTCTAGGACACCTTCTCTTTTCCCATTCCATGCATATCATTATAATATGTGCAATGGTTTGAACAATTTAAGAACATAAATTTTATGATCCCTTTAATATAGAGTGGTAAAACTTGGAAATGATTGTGGTTAATTATAATTTGAGGAATTGAGGCTTCCTTCATCAATATGTTTTTATACTTCTTTCAATAGTGGTATTCATAAGAAGGAAACTAATCTATAGTTTATCAAGTAAAATTTAAAGCAAGTTATAAATATCATCCCATTATTTAGCTTATTAAGTAATAAATATTTATCCTATTTATAAAATAAAATCTCTCATTTATTGATCATAATTATTTAATTAATACTAAGAGAAAGATAGAAATCCATGAACATTACTTGCATTTCACAAAGACATGATTCAATAATTCAAATCTAAACTATTTACCTGACATAAGTAAAATTTAAACCAGTAATTTATATTATAGAATTATAATGATTGTTAATTCATATGAGTAATGATAATAAATTTTATACATATACAATATCTATATAAGGTCTGAAAAATTATTTTATGATAGTTGGGAGACTACAATCCCAAACATTGATCAATCACTTCCACAACTAGTATCAAACTAAATATGAAATATATAAAGAATAATTTCATCCATTATTATAGGAATAATCCCTAAAATAATTCATGGAGGGTCTTTCATCACACTAAATGTTTTAAAGTTTATGGATTCATCATATTTTTATAATGCAAGGATACCAACATATAATTCCAAGTTTGGTATTCTTCTTTAGAAATAGATATAAACAAGTATTATTTATGTAATGATTTATACATTAGATACACTATTATCAATGATTTGTGAACAATTTGATCAGGAATTAGAATGATTATCCAAGATAAAGCTAATGAATTTAATATAATATGGAAGGTAAGCAACATCAAAATATAAGCCCATAATAACAATTAGAATTACATATCACATAACATCAGTTATAATAAGTAATTCATTTATTTAATAAACCAACTTAGATCACCACCAAGAAATGAGTCTAGATTCAATCCACATTCTAAATATAATAAACAACATCAAATCACTTGGAAATGTTATTACCTACATTCTATAATGATAGATAAATAACTCAACATAGTCTGACATGTTCATTCCTCCCTAGATCAAAAATATTAACCTTAAACCTAACACAAATACAAGGTAAAATAATGTGAATAGTGAGAATGACTATTACAACTTCCCAGTGTGTACATAATGAATCCCAAGACATCATGTCTTATGTATATATTCAAGATATACACACTACAAGGCTTTCATGCTTCAAGGATCATATAAGTCACCCATTGGCACATTCTATCCATAAAAGATAAGAAATTACACATTAGATTCTATAAAAAGAAAGAGTATTCAAAGGATGTTTCCCCAAATGGTAAACCTATTAAATGAAAACCATACATATGAAATAGAACCAATTGCCTTTCACATATAAATATGGTGAATAGATGATCAAATTAGCCTAATATCAAGATAATTATTATAAAAACCACTATTATATAGATATTTAAATATCACAAGGTGTAATATAAGAGGTTGTATAACCATATAGTGGTACAATAAAGGAAGACTTATCCTTTTAAACTTTTAACCCAAGTATGAAACAAAATCTCCAATCAACCATTATGGCTATATATGTAAGTCATATATCTAACTATAGACACTGAGAGATTCCCTAAATCCAATAAAACTTATTTAATTTAATATTTATTCCTATGACCACATAATCCACTCAAAAATTAAATAAAAAGTTATGGTTACATCAATTGTCCCATAAGGCAATTCATCTGTTAATTTTTTCAATAATCTAACAAGGAAACATTATAGTGAAATTAGAAAGTAGTTTTGTTTAATAACTTCAACTAAGGTATGCATTTAAGTATTTATAAATAATATATATGATAAATTAATAATAACTAACTATGTATCATGCTACACTAAAACTTTCTTCTCAATTTACTATGATCTACACATCTCTAATCAGCCTTATATTCCAAAACACTAACTTATAAACAAAATTATGTTCTTATTTAATATGATGAAAATTAAAGAATATTCATTCCAATCAAGACTTACATGATATATTTTTATCTAAAACAAAGGAAATTAATTACATGAATATGAGATAAAATTGAGAATTACACATATATTTAAAACAAGGCCTAACATCTAAATCATTTCATTCAAAAATTTATTATGTACACACCATTAGGACATGGCATAACTCAAATAAAACCAAGTATATACAAATCACTTGCTCTTCATAAATAATGGATAAAATTTAATGGTGTGGGGTGATTATTTGAGTCCTAAAAAGGTATATCCCTTGATATTATTTCATCTCAGTAAGTTTGGTTTTTTATAACCCTAACTATGGCCAATTGTGTGATATTCAGTTTATTTTATTCCATTGATTTGTTACACTTTGATGATTAATATTAAGAATTATTGTGATTTATCTGATGAAATGCCTCAATAGATAGATTTTGTTTTTACACCAATAAAGGATTATTGTGATTTATTTGATGAAATGCCTTAATGGTTGGAATTTGGTTTGCACCAAGAAATGATTAGCATTGGTGTGTGCATAATTGCCTCTTTGATTTGAGTGAAATCTATGTATATATTAATTTTACATTTTATTTTAACACATTTCTTGAGAAGGATATTTAGAGATTTAACTATATTTGCAAATACAAATATAAAATTCCTTAAAAAGTTAATCTTTCCAAAACATTACTTTAGCTCCTTTGTTTTGGGCAATGTGATTTTTAGAATGGATTTTACTCTCTCAAGTTATTTATATACACTAATCTAAAATTACATGTCCTAACATCTTCCCTCAGTGAATAAAAACATACATTTATTTAGGTTTAAGGAGATTTCTTTGTCTCTACACCATTGTAACACTTTTCTAAAATCCCTCACATGATCTACCACTCTCAAAGAAGACTGGTAGATCATACATGTACAAAACAATACATTTAATTATAAGGTATTTTAACTCAATTTAAATTTACCTCTAAAAGGTATCACCTATGTTAAACAAGCCAAACATCATTCTCTTGTATGTGAAGGTTCCCCACATGATTATGAAAGCTATCTTGATTCTATCCTCATAATAAACTACCACTTGATTATATTCTGAATACCCATCAAGGAATGACATCATTTAGGTGCCATTCACAATATCCAACACTTTATTCAATGAAGGAAAGACATATTTATCATTTTTAGATGATTTGTTTAAATTTAAAAAATCAACACAAAGTCTGATCTCCCATTATTTTTCCTCACTGACACCATGTTTTCAACCCATGTAGAATGTTTCACTAGGAAGATGATCCTTATTGCAAGTAGTTTATACACTTATTTAAAAATTATTGGATTTAATAATATATTAACAAGCCTTTGCCTTTACCTAAATATTCTAAATTCAAGTTTGATCTGGATAATATGTGTCAATATAGAAGTGTTAGATACCTTCAGATCTTAATATATAAGTTTTGAAGACCTTTATATCTTCATAAATCCATGCAATAACATCCCATTTCTCTTTTAGCTTATAGGGGATGCCTATAAGCAAACTTTTCACATCATTTTAATTAATTAAATTACTCTACTCATGTTTCATTCCCTTAATAAGGGTTGATCCCTCATTTTCCCTCTGGTAATTCATGTCAAATAGCCTCTCAAATAAGACCATTCCCTTGGGGATTATGTTTTTCTTCAAATTCATTATACCATATTCATCAAGATTGAAGTCCTCTTGACCATCATCAATTTTTCAATCAACAAATACTTCTAATATGTGATAGTCATCATTGAAGACTTATAAATTGTTAATATTATCTAGGACTAAAGGGGTAAAGATCAACTCCACTAATAATCTTCTCATCCTTGAATTTTTAATTGGAACCAAAGTGTTTTTAATAATATCTATTACATCAACTATATAGTTATTTTCTCTAGGTAGAGTATGAATTCCAAAATCATCAAACTATTCTATTAGGTTCTAGACATAATTACAGTACCTAGACTATCATTTGTCATTGAATGAATACTAGATCTTCACTTGTCTAACCATCAATTTAGAATCACCCAAAACTTTTATATTTTTCACTTTCCTTCCAAAGGCAACTTGAAGTCCCTATAACAACACCTCATACTTAGCCACATTATTGGTATAAGTGAATTGTAACTAGTAAGCATCCATATAAGTTTTACCTCTTAGATTGATTAATTATACTCCAACTACACAACCACTTTTGGATTTTGAACCATAAAAATTTAATGTCCATGAATTTGTTTCTACTTTACTTATTGATGACATCTCTAAAAGAAGTTTTGTTTCAATGTTCACCTCTTGGTGCATTTTTTCATCCTTGATTGAGCATGTGTTATATTTTTTGGTTAGTGAAGGTATTTTAGTTGGTAATTATATGGAAGAGGTAGGCATAGGGGTATTTGTATTTATCCTCTCCTCATGGGAAGGTCCTAATATTAACTCTTCAATACCACTAGGACTACCTAGACATGTGTCTTCATAATTCATTGAGTTAATGCCAAGCCTTTCAACTAGAAAAGGCATTATGGATAAATATTTCATGGGAGAAGCCAAGATAGAGTCCCCCATAGTGGTCATATAATTTTGGGAGGAACCTAAAAACTCTTCATTTCTTCTTAAAGCATAATGTTTAAGTTTTTCACATGTTATAGAAATATTATGAAATGAGATTAATTTAGGGGCACCATATAAGTCTTCTTCATCCAATGGATCTAACTCTTCCAATTTTGGATTTTGTTAAACACTAAACATGTTAATATAAAGGTTTTTTTCGGTTCAATATTTCTTTATCAAGTGATTAAACTCCTAACTTTAATTATTCATAGAGGATCTCATTGTTTTGGTTGTATTCAATGATCATATATGTCAAATTCATTTCTCTCTCAATTTAGATATAGTTAGGTAGACCGCACCATGGTAGCCTCATATGGATAAATTTGGCTTCCATGTAATCATTCAAAGTTATTTACTAGTCTTAGATTAACAACATGCCATAAGAATCTAGGATATCCACCACTTAGATATCCATGAATTATTAAATCCTTGGATCTGATACCAATTGCATATGTATATGATTCAGTTCCCCCTTTAATTTCACCTTTATCTTCTCTAATTGGAAAACCTTTTGATTTGAATTCATATATTTAAGTCCCAAATGTTGGAAAATAACATAAGGCATGATGTTCCTAGAGGCATCTGAATCAACCAAGTAATTTTTTAAGTTTATACGAAATATTTTGAATAGTAAGAGTAATGGAGGATTTTAAATCCTCTCCTTATAGAGAACAATATGTGCATCATAATTTTTAGAAGATACTTTCCCCTTATTAGTATAAAATTATTTAAGCATTGATTCTATCTGATTATAAAAATAAAGTAGGTCAAACATAGTTATATTATATTTAATATTTCTGAGATATTCAATAATATCATAGCTAAGTTTGGAATTTTCTTGTTGTTTGTCATTTAGGGTATAAAAATCATAATTATGGCTAATAAGAAGTAGGGGGTCCTTTAGGTGGAAGAGTATTATTTCTCAAATTTACATCAAGTGGGACCTGAGTATTGCTTGGAGGAGTATAAATAGTCAAAGAGTTAGTTGACTTACTCCTCAACTGGTAATTATGTCCTCTTTAGAACTACCTAAACACATGGACTTCATCCAGATTAGCTTCAAGTTAACTTTCATCCTCAAATGGAAATTCATAATTTTCCAATACTAAATTCATGCCTAGCTTCACTCCATCTTAGTTTTTGAATTTCGTTAGGAGTGAGCACAATTTCCATGTTTTCCATATCCCTTTAGAATATGTTTCAGTTAAATATGAACCTGGAAAAATTGGTTTATGCATGGTTAGTTATGTTATGTAGATTACATCAATTGTATAAAACTAAGTCTATAAAATTCTTATAATGAGAAGCATTGTTTCTATTTTGATTTCCATTATCAAGAGGATTGGTAACATTCCATTATTAGGTTAGGTATTCCATTGCCTATTAAGCCTATAAAATTGAAATTTATACCCTAAGGTGGGTTATATGAATTCTTATTTACATTATTAGGTCCCTATATTTGTATATTGATCATGTCATTGGATAGGCTTTGGACCATTTATTTTAAGTTTCTTACTTATGAGTTTGCATTGGTTTTGGGTTAGCCTATAGCTTAAGGTTGGGTATTAGTTATAGGTTCACCTATGTTCAAGACTGTATGGATAAGAATGGGAACATGTTTATGAGAAATTTTAATATATGTTTGAGGATTTAAATAGGGTGGATATACATGTTTTGTGCTACTAGATGTAATATATCCTCTAGTGCTCAATGTGAAAATATTGTTATTATATGTGATTGGGAACAACTATTTATTATTCACCTAGGGCATTACATGATTGGGAGGCATATAAGGCATGACACTAGGTATGCATTTCAATTAATTTAAAGCATAAACTAGGCCATGTGTACCATACATATCACCCCACATGGGATTCATGAGCAGGGTGTTCTGTATAAGGCCCTAATTCATCATATGGATCTAATTATATTACCCTAGTTATTTTAATGATGGTAGATCATATATGCTATGATCCTAGGGTCCCATCTAGTGTTTTGTGTTCATAACTTCATTATATACCAATGAAATGGATGAAAGTGTAGCTAGGGTTTTTATAATGACCATTAATGTCAAAGAATCCATAACCCTCAAGTAGGTCTGGATGGATAGACCCTCTACCATGATGTATGGGTCTTTTAGCCTCTAATATAGCTTATAGAACTGAGAATTAAACATGATCATTGGTTCATTTTTTCTATCTTTTAGTATATGTAAAATGATGATATAGAATGGTAAGGTTAGTAGAAAACCTAAAGTGCTTCACAAAGATAGTTTTGAAGCCATTCAAAGAAGTAATATACCTATGGGGCATCCCTAGGTAGCATGTATACATGGTTTCTACCAAATAATATGAGAATAATCTATTGGTAACATCATTGTGCTAAACTTACATTCTGATAGTGCATTCTAAAAGGCTTGAATATGTTTCTTTATGATTTTGATGCCTCCAACTATGATGTTAGGACAAAAATTGTTTGGATTTTGGGAAAATCATGAAATATGCCTAGGATGGCCACATGGAAATAACCTCCTTTCCCAAGCCATGCCATGGTGTTTTCCATTGGTATATGATGGTAAAAAATGAATGGGATAACCAAAAGGGGGATTTAAACCATAGGTAATTTACTAGCTGACTGAATGGGCTTAGATCTTTTTATTCCTTTATCACCTCTTTATTTTGGTATTCTATGATCAATAACTACTAATAGATCAAATTTGTCCCCAACAAAATTTGATTGAGTGTTTATCCCCTATTTTTAAACTTAAGAGATAGTTTAGCTTAGTGGAATAAAAGGTTTATAAAATGTCTTAGTTCAAACTTTGGCTTCAAACTCAACTCATGGTTCATATCCCTTCCTTCTATCACCAAATATGTTAATCAATGTTTTTACACAGCCAAAAATAGGTAGTTTTAAAAGTCTTTTCCTATCTTAAAAGGAAGAATATCCCATGAGGAAAATACTTTACCTTGGTATATTGGACTTCACTAAGTTGGTTAATGTGGACTATTCATTTTCAAGGGCTTGTTTTATGAATTAAGGTGCAAGTTTCTTTGATTGATACCTTCATTAAGAGACTACATAATTTCATGATAATACTTGTAGATTTCATCCATGGATAGAAATCATAATTTATTATACTTACATATAATAAAACATAGCTAATTTATTTATTGGTTTACCACATTCATAAATGCAATAGTCTAAATGGTGATAAATAGAACATGAAATAACAATCAAGATAAACATTTATTTTTAAATTGATTTTATTGATACCCAATCCCTAAGCTAACACACTTTTAAAAAAAAATCAAAAGAGCAAGGTTAAAAAAAAAGAGCATTCTGCCATGAAGATCAAGGTGATATTTTTGATTGAATGAGATCCATTAAACCAATATTTGGTTGAGTCAAACCTGGCACAAATTTAACTAAATATGGTGAAAGAGTCTAGGGAAAAGTGAATGTGAGAAGGAAATGGCACAACCACCATAGAACATGTGTAGGAAAATGTCCACACATAATCCCAATGATATTTAAATATCAAGGTTTTCCTTTTCTATTAATTTTTTTTAAATATCATATAATCATCCAGCTACAAACTTCACCTTAACAACTGTAGAGCTCATAAAAAAAGTAGAGAATCAAAACCAATCAATAAATATGTAAATAACCATAAAAGGAAAGTGTTTGATTCTCAATGTCTCTTTTAAAATTCACAAATAGGCATCCAAGCACACCATCTTCTTATCCTAAAAAATGATAAGATTGATAAATTCCTTAAAATTCCTATAAATAGTATTGAGAAAAAGGTTCAAAATTAAAAATGAAGGAAACCCAAGCCCCCAGTAAAAATAGCTGAGAATTCAATGTGAATTTAAAAATGTAGATGGAAACTTTTACTAGACACCATACTATTTTGGGCATGGGAGTAAATTTTTATGGCCAAGTGAAGTTGAATGTGGTTGAAAATACCTTGGGATCACCATTTAGAATCTTCCCATATTGTCCTTGTAGTATAAAATGTTTTTTTTCATGGTAGATTTGTCTTTAATTCATTTCTATCTTTTCCCAAATGTGCATTCCATGCCATAATTCAATGTCATCACCTAGTCTATCTTTGAATTTTATTTTTCATGATAAATTTTTTCATTAAGATGTATCTATAAATTGACATTGCATGTCATATTTAAATAGATGATCCTTTTTAGGATTTGATAGTTTTGACAACTAGATAGGTTATAAAATTTGAACTAGTGTCTTGTTGATGTTAATGGCATCATGTCTTTTATTTGTAGGGTCATGCCACATTGTTTATCCATGTTATAATTAGTCAGGAACTGACATGTGATGTTTTTCCATTGGTTACAATGATGTAATATTTCACCATGTGGCATCATCCCACTTGCTTGAGGACTCTCATGGGTTTTAGAATTATATAGACTGTCCCAAGTAGGGGTAACTAGGATCATGGCACATGGTAGCATCCAACTAATTCACTCACTTGAAATATTTTTTTGAGTACAAAATCAAATAGTGTAATGGGTTGTCAGGATCATGCCACTTGGAATCATTGCACTAATCTATTTGGTTGAATGCTCTTAGTGAAAAATGAAAATTTTCAAATCATGAGTGGTACAAAGATGACACATCGATCTAGACAAAATTTGGAAATTTGACTGTGTAAAAACCTTATCGAATGGGTCAGGGATGTATGGAGATATGAGATATCGTTGCATGGTGTTGGGATCAAATTAGGCACCAATAAATAAAAAAATGAGTAAACGCAGTTAACAAAATTAAATTCAAAATCTAGTGGTTAGGAAATTTTCAAATTAAAACATCTAAGTGTTCAAACTAAAATGGTTAGATCCTTTTAAAAATGAAATCATGTATAAACTTAACAAATTCAAGCCATTTTGATAGAATTTAACGCTAACTACTCAATAGATTCTAACCATTTTTATGAAATTTACTAAGGCACAAGTTGAACATAAACAAACATTTAGTTAATTTAGATCAAATTAAATCAGGAATGGATAAAAAAGGGGGCTAATTTAGTATAATAAAGTAATCCCCTTTCAAATAATATTAGAAATATTTATCCCATTCTTCCAAAAGTGACTAAGTTAAAATTGAAATGGCTACAAATAGTTGGCCAATTATTACTAAACTAAAATATAAATGGGTTAGATTAAGAAAGACTAAAAATAACTCTAAAGAAGTTATTAGATAATTCACACAAGTTTTGTTATATTTTACCTAATAGGGGGTTTTCAAGAATTTCTATAATGTGATTTTACATGACTAAAACTCTTTAGTCTAAGACATATTTAGGCAACAAATCTTAAAAACTATAGATGTAAAACTTATATTGAGTATTTTGTCATGAAAAAAAATACAAATGAATAAGACCTAGTCACTTGAAACTTGTCATCTAGCATAATACTAATCAAATAAGTCTCAAACAAGAAAAACACTAAAACTCCCAAGGAACAAAGATCATACAAGAAAAGAGGGTCCCCATTTTCAGTTAAAACTGGGGCATCTTATGCAAGAAACAACAAGTCCACATAGAAAAATGAATATTAAATATATTAATTAGTGGGTATTTAATAAATTAATATATAAACCCAAAGATTAACTTAATTAAGGGGTTTACATTTGATGTCATATAGGGACAAGCTTATAGATGTTTCTTAGGTTTATATATGTTTTGAGTATGATAGTGGACAATTTATTGGATCTCAAGAAAATTAGGTGATGTTTCCTCTAAAGATCCTTAACCACAATCATAGGATTGTAAGTTGGCATGTGTTTAATGAATTAAATTAAAAAAAAATATTCATATTAAACTAGTAAGATTAATTGTGGAATATTTATTATATTTTTATAGTGTTGGTACACATTATATTAGAGGGATTTTTAGAGTTTGACTCTAAAGTTTTGTGTAATCATATTTAAGTTGCAAAACAAATAATCATAATTTATTTTTAGTTGACTAAGAAAGGTGGGTTATAAATGTTTCATAAAACACTTGATTTTCATCATGGAATATTTTTTGTTTTTAGATTTTTTTTTTATGTGATCATCCTAACCCTAATTGAAACATGAATGTTACAACTTGTTCAATATTTAATAGTGAGTATGAATCATAATGAAATTACCTACTAGAAATAATTATTAGTACCCTTCATATAATTTTACCTATTGTATGGTGAGGTTGAATTGGATGCTCATTTTTTCTCTTTATTTATCATTTGGATGTTGTAAAGTGTTAAAAACCCTATATGTAGAAAGATAAAAGACCAAAGATATTAGACTTCATGATTTGGGAAGTCATAATAATTAAGGGAAACTAATTAAATATTCCAATGTATTAAAAATGTATCATTTAAAAATTATGAAATTAAATGTACATGTGTTATCCTACCCTTCCAAATATATATTTTTTTGAAATCAAATATTTATAATTTTTTCTTGGGTTTTTTTAGACATCATCATTTTCACCCTTTCTTGACTCTCCTATTTAACCAATGTAAAGAGTGTTCTCTTTCTTCTTGTCCTTCAACTACATTATTTTGGGTAGATATCTTTGTGGGATGAAATAAGATTGAAATGTTTCACTCCTAAAAAATGATTTTAAATATTACAATCTATTACAACCTATTTAAATAGATATTTCATATTAAAGGAGTACTATCCAAATAAATAGTTTTCACATAAAACTAATATCTTAAATGTGGGCCTTAAAAATGTTTTAAAATTTAATTTACAAATATATGTCATTGGTGTAACTTAGTTGAAAATAAATTTATTAATTAATATATTTAATTAATTAAATCAATTAATTAATTAATTTATTAATTGGCATTATTTTCTATAAAACTTTTTAAAAATACTAAAATAAAAATCTCATATTCCCAATACTAACATCTAACATCCCTAATATTTTTAATATCTTTAATCCTTCCCTACTATTAATATCACCTATATGAAAGGGTTCTTAGTGTAATATTTTTTATACCATCTCTAAAAAGTATCTCTAATATATCTTTTAAATTTCATTCAATAAATTCATGTCACCAATACAACATGGATAAAAAACCATTAACTAATAAATTTGGGTTATTCAAATAATAAATAAATTATTATTTTTATTTCCTTAATATTATTTTTGTAAACCTAGGTGCCATTAGTTCATCCTTTTCACCCATGATTGTATAAATGTGTGGCTTGACAAAAATGAAACAAGAGGGATTAAGAAGCATAGATAAGGTCTCAAGAATAAGTAATCCATTATGTCTATATTAAGGAATTGTCAATTAAATTTAAGTAATGTTTTGATGATAATAAACTTTTATTTCCCTACTCTAGGATTATTGGTAAGGTGGATAGAATGGATTGGGTAGAGAATAAAAAGGCCATGATGAATTTATTTTGAAATTATGTGATATGTTTAGATAATGATGGTTAGGTCAAAAATATATAAGATATTGGAATATCCACTTTTTTATATTTATCACAGCCATGCAGCTAAAGCAATAATTGAGAACAAATTGTCAATTATATGATGTCAATAGTTTAAAAGATGGTGATGGACCATATTTAATAAGTTTAATAGTTTTGTAATATTTTTATGATGTATTTACTGAATAGTTTTTAGGAATCCCACAAAAAATAAAGATATATTTCTCCATTTAATTAATTCCTAGAACAAATCTTAGTTCAAAAGACTCATTATATGAATTTTAAGATATAATGATTAACCCTAATTTATATTAGTTATGAATGTAGGAACATAAATTAATTGAAAAGGTATTAGTGGGAGAAAACATATATTTTTGAGGTGCACCAATCATATTTGTGAAAAATAAATATGGATCTCTGAGTTTTTGTATTGTCTTTAGATATTTTAATAGGGAAATAATAAAGATAGATACCTTTTCAAGAGATCGATGATTTGTTCAATTAAATGAGGTGATCATAATTATTTAAAAATAATATTTTTGGTTGAGATATAATTAATTGATTATTAATGAGAAATACATTTGAATCAATATCTATAATATTTAAATGGAACCCATCACTTTTGAAATTTGTCTAAATGTACATTATTTCAAGGATGGAGAAATATTTGAGCCACACTTTTTTGGTAGACATCTTTTAGTTGAACCAACTAGGGTTAGTGAAATAATGGAGTGGTTATCACCAAATAATGTGAATAAAGTATGTAGCTTCATGGAATTAGTTGGATACTATAATAAATTCATGGAAACTATCTCATTAATTAGAACCCCAGTCATAGCCATACACATAAAATTAAATAGATTCATTTGGATTTAGTAGTTTAAGTTCACATTTAAAAATCTCAAGGAGTTGTTGATAACATTTCCTATCTTATAAATATTATACATGAATAAAGTTTTATTGTATGTATGGATGAATCTATTGAAGAGATTGGTGGAATATTCAAAAATTTGGAAAAGTTATAACATATGATTTGTCAAAGATTAAGGATAAAGAAATAAATTATAGGACTCATGATTTATGATTGGTCATAATTTTTAATTCATTACACATTTTGAGACACTACCTCATTGATATAAAAATATTATACTCAGAACTAACCATTTAAACTTGACACATGTACTCACTCAATTAGATTTAAATATCAGGTAGGGGTGTTAAATATATTTATTGGTGTATTATGATTTTTATATTTCCTATATTAAAGGAAAGTATAATAAATAAATTTATGTAATTATCAATATTCCATGTCTACAATCCATGACATTTGCGAAAAACAACATATTGTGCCCAATTTTTCAGTTACTAGGGAAATATGTTTGTTGTATATATATATATATCACTTTATGATAGAAATATTTAGGTTAAACCTAATTATAATTATTATTATTTGGAAAGCCATTGGTTTTTACTATATAAGTATCATGTGTATGTGGCATATGATAGAAATGTAAGAAATGGGATTTATAATGAGGCACATAAGGTATTTTATATTGTTCATCTCACGTAAAATAAGATGCATGTAGGTCTATGAACCATATATTATTATCCTTGTGTAGATACTAATATTTGGTATTAGGTACTTGATAATAAAAAATTTGACCCAGATTTGCCCAACATGACTTTAAAACACAAACATATCCTTAATCCACAATTCTATCACACTTATTATCTTATGAGTTGAAATGGTATTTATATTATTACAAACCTACATGAAACTCACTATATATTTAAACCTAAAAAACATCTTGATAGACATCTCCAGACCTTCAATTTTTTCACTTGCACACATGTTGGTTCTATTAATTTTATTCAGTATTCTCATTTGATAATGACTTTATTTATTCTAAATAGACCCAATCCATGCAATAAATAATAAAAAATAATATTTGATTAGGTCAACCCATTTTCATATCATGTCATTGGCATGATAAACTATTGATATCATATATAAAAAAATCTATGTACCACTCAAAATAGACTTGGTACTTATCTGGTATATATTTATATACTACTGCACATTGAGAAAAAAATCTTTGTTGTTCCTAAATTATTGATCTATAATTAGGAGAAGTCAAAGTCCATGTATAAATCATAGTAATGTGAGGTCAAATCAAGAATTTTAAAATATCAAATCTAAATCATTAGGTTCATACATATAGTGAAGGAACACAATTGTATAGTCAAAATAGGGGGAGAACTACATGTGGCTTGATTTCCCCCCTTAGACTATAAAATATGTAGGTAGTGGTCAATCATAAAATGTGGATGATTAGGGTTAGCTCATTCCATTACACTTTCATATTTTGTATAGGTTTTTATCCCTTACAAGCACACATATGATTTCAAGGTGAAGGAATCTAATTTTTGGAATCATGCATATCATTAGAGTTTGGGACTAGACATAAAAATCATAAAAATACTAGTAAAGATGGTTGTATGATCACATCGCCTAATTTTCAAATAGGTCAATATCAACCAATACATGTTAGTATTGAGGAATGATATTGACCCATATTGATGGAACTAACCTTACGTAGATAGAAGTACAATTCTTGAACTAGATAAATCCTAGGCTTTATTTTATCTACTTTTCACTTCTATAAAATAGTTACAATAAAAAATAAAACAAATAATGGAATTATTCATCCCCTTTATTTACTCACTATAATTATCATATGACTCTTGTCAAACCATACAATTAGTTTCATTATTTTATATACATATGTATACTTGAATGCCATATCTTCATATATGAAATTAATTTCATGTTTCTATCCTATTAGAGTTTTAAAACCAAATTAAGGTAAAAAAATATTGGTTCACTTGTACATATAAAAAAACATGTCAAACCCTACCTTTCCTCTAGGGTTTCATCCTTCAAAGGTTTCATATTTCGACTTTAGTACATATGATTTTTCCCTACTAATACACATTATTCATGGTCATATTGAATGAACATTATTGGTTAACATAGGTTATGAAGATACTATTTTGATACACACACACACACACACACACACACACACACACACACACACACACACACACACACACACACACAGGATTATTTATCCAAGTTAGATCAATTATATAAGAAAATTGGTCAAAATGATCAAATCTAAGAACATTAATAAAGGTAAAATTAATAATAAAAAATCCCAAGCCTTTCTATAATCCTATTATTGAAACATTTCATACAAATTCCCTATTAATACCACTAGATGAAAAATGGCATGTATGGAATATATGTTTCCTCTTATCATGGACTATATAGTAATATTATTTAGCTTATTGATGGACTTATCATGAATATTGAGACTGATAATAATCATGAAACAAATATTACAAATTAAATAGATTTAATGGATGTTTAATAATTCACTAAATATTCTATAATTAATCCACATCATATTGATGTGATTTATATACAAAAATAAATTAGTGAAAAAAAAATACTCAAACTACCACATCAGGTGATTAGACTTCTACTACTAGCATTATCCCTACACCTACACCTCTAGTTATTTAAGTGACATCCAAAAAAGTTTTAGGGTTAACAAGAGGCCTCTAATATATTTCCATGCCTATTAATACATAGGTAACTTTACCCAAACCATGAATATTACATGACATCCAACCAAGTTTTAGGGTCAACAAGATGCCTCTAATATATTTTCATACCTATTAATACATAGGTAACTTTACCCAAACCATGAATATTACACATGTTCCATCACTAACCTGACCTAGTGTATGCTCCCTTGAAAAAATTATTATTACTCCTCACACTAGAGTGTTACAACTAGAGAATGGTGCATTTAGAGATAGTCATTATATGGATTTGTGTACCTTACTTCATAACCTCCTATCCCATAATAAAATAACTTATATTTTAATAAAACACTTTATAGCCACTAAGCTTCCATTATATGAAGGTAAAGATGATCCTATACAACACCTTATATTACTTTACACAACATATTTAAATTATGCATACAATAAAAAATAATTGACTAAGATATTTATGAGAAGCCTTAATTACTATGGTCTATGAAGGGGTTGAATTATCTTATGGATTTGATGAGGAGATCATATAACCATTAAAAAACATAGTCACATTTTTTGAGACATCACATTAATGTCCTATGATCACATTAGATGAAAAAAATATTATTTAAAATGAATTATATTTTCATGTACTCTTCATACAATCCTATATGAATGATAAACCCATACATAATTTCATGATTGACAATGGGTCAAGTGAAAACACTTCTATGATGACACTTATTCACTCTATTAGGTATGCCCGACATGATTCACAAGATACATCAAAATAAGTTAAGGGATTATATGGAAAATAATAAAATACCTTGATACACATAGTAATACCTCTTCAAGTGGGCTTTTCCATTCTTAGTTCTACATAGTAACATGATGTTTAACATATTTTTTGGGACACCATTGGATGTATTTTTTTTGTGTAGTACCATATACACTACACTAATGTATAAAGTGCATACACTAAAAAAAATAGTTATATTTATAGGTGAATGGTATGAGTACCCTCTATAACTAATGGTATCTCATATTATATCCCCACCACCACTACCTTTAGGTTTTTAAACTATTGAATATTAATATATAGATCTAGTTGGTAAACCTATTAAAGATCAATATACAAATATGGTTATTAATTATATAAATGATCTATCCATATAAAAAGTTTAGAGGAAAAAATTTGGGCCTATTAGACAACTAGATAATCAATGTTGATAACATCATAGAGTTATCTAGAGAGCATATAGGTCATCACCCCCTAATACATATACTTAGTTAACATTATAGATAGTTAAACATGATCCATAATGAAAATAGGCAACAAGACATTATCCTAATATAGAGTAGACCCCACATATTCCTCAAATGTATAGAGATACCCATCATACACCAAGTTATATGAACATTTATCATGATATTTACCATAGAAGCATAACATCTTATAATATTTTGATAGGCCCAAAGTTGGTACCTTTCATCCATGGTAAAGGATCCTTACACTATTATAAATGGGTGCATCCCATGATCCTCTAATTTATGTGATCATTTTTTTATTTTTTTCACACCTCAAATATTCCAAAAATACAAAATCATCAAAAAATCAATAAAATAAAATAAAATGTTTAAAATATTCATAAAAAATAGTGCTTGAGCATGACATGATTACTAAATTACACTATTTGCATATTTATTTATTACATGTTTTATATATGGAATATTATTTTAATAAATAGATGTATTTCATGGTGTATTAGAGTGATTCAAGAAATACAGATTACACATGGACATAATGTTGGACTTTCCCCTACCTGGTGGCCATGCCAATACTAGAGTAATTGTACTCTTCAAGTTTTACTATTATAGGCTATATATTTCTATGACCATTAATACTATTTTTATCTACCTACATAATTTACATATATTAATATTTACTCATATATTACACAATACTACATGGGTTTTCAACTATACTATTTACTAGAAAAATAAAATGACCAATTAAACTTGATACACTCCAGAGGGGAAGCCACTTGGTTTATTGACAATGCTTCATCATTAAATTTTCAACCTAGTATATGTATACATTGGTAAGGTATTTAAATTATATATGACACTTTAAAATATTTTAAAATCTATGGTACTAATGGTTTTGTATAGGCAAACAAACTTATCATGAATATAAATCAAAGAAAGTCAACCACCTACATGAAATAAATAAAAAATGCAAAAATGTATATTGACTAGAATAGATTTATTAATTTATATTATTTAGAAGATTCACATACTTTGAATAAAATATAATTTATCAATCACACATAATAATAAATTTATTTTAATGAAATCAACTATGAAAATGAAATATACACACATAAAGTTGAAATGGAAACACCCAACAAAGTTGAAAGATCTAATTAACAAATATTTTTATCATAATAAATCCTTAGGATTAGGCCATCCTCAGTTTGAATTTTTCTTATATACATTCCATAGTTATGATTAATTTATCTCAAATAACATTAATTTCATTGATCAATTCCATAAAAATATAATGATTGTTACAATAAAGTACAATGGATTACAACAACTCTTTTGAAATCTTACTCACTCTCTATCTTTTCTATACTAGTTATCACCTAAAAATATTATCTTTATATAATATAGGTGGGTGATTATTATATATACATAATAATAATAATTTACATCCATAGTATCTCATACTTTTATAGAAATACTATCAAGACAATAAACTTTTACAATGGTTAAAATGAAATGGATGCATGATCACAATAATGAAGATATAGTCCAATGAATTCCACATATAGTTATAAAAACTTCTTGTTATGTTATAAGACTAATTCAGTTTATTGGATGAGACATAATATGATATGGAGATAGAAACTATATATTATGTGTCATTATTTGAAATTCCCACCTAAAGTATTTGTTATGGGTGTCCTAAGCTAGACTTTGTTGTGGGTGCCCCTAGCTAGTGGTTATGTGTGGTTCCTAGTTATTATGAGTGATTTGTGACTCCAAAGTCTACCCAACCAATTATTTTGGATGTATATGTCAAAATGGTTATGGGTGCTAAAAATATAAAATAAATATCATTATCATTCCATTTTTAGCCATGAAAATATTAAACCACTAAACTACATTAGAGAATTCAAAAATAACATATTAAACTCAAGATTAATTTATATATACATACACACACATGCATGTATGCATGAATGCATACATACATACATACATAAATTGCATATGTACACTTGTATATTATGAGCCTTAGAGATGGATAATATCACAAAAATGGATATTTTGGTGAATGGATTATCTAGGATGATGAGACCATTTATAGATATCATCATAGCCCCCAAATTAAGGTTTTTCATGTATTTGTGAGAAAAAAATATTGTAAGGTCCAAAATAATAAGCATATATGATGTAGGCACACATATTTATAAAACAATAATGGGTTTCATCCCCTAATATCTGTGATTAAGATAACCTTTGGTCTTCTTCAAAAACTTCCATTTATTTTTCTATTATTATTCATTAATTAGATCTTTTCCAATCCATATGGGAATAAGAAACCATAATTTAACATTTTTAACCTCAACCCAATCCATCTATCCATATCTATTTTCAAACAACTCATAAACCTAACAAGTCTACTATTTTATAACTTTGAAATTGTGGATAAAGTATCATTCCCTTTTCTTTAGGTGAGGTTTTAACTCTCCCCATCTTTCCTTATAGATAAGAAGGGATTATTTTTTAAAAAAATGGAAAGGTAAATGAGATGGTTAATGTAATCCTTTCTAGATAATTTAATTATTATGTTGAACTCAAGGTGTTGAATTAGGTTATCCCATTATTTAATGATATGAGCAGGAACAAAAAAAATGACCTGAGGTTTAAGGGAGCAAAATACTCTATTATAGAGTAGTATACCATTTCCTTTCCTCTCCTTAATTGATTTATTAGGTATTAATGATAATATTTGTGTTCTACATATCCTACACTGACATTGGGACTCTTCTTTGTCAGACGTTAATAAAATTCATGATGATAAAACTCACATATAAAATCCTTATATTTCCTAGTACCACTATGATATTCATGAAAAAATCAAAAGGTAACCCTAATAAACTATTATCCCAAGAAAAAAATATTCCTATTTGAAATTGAATCCATTACTCTTGGAGGTACATGGCATATACCTTATGAGGAGTCTAAAATGTAACATTTTAATGGATAGTTCACAAATTATAGGTATCAAAGACTCAAAACCAAAAATTACCATATATATCTCATGTGATTATTTATCTTTTCCTACCAATTATTATTTCAAATCATTATTTCATTTTATAAAAAGGTAAATCCTTTTTTGTTGACCCATATAAGTCAAGAACTTGCTTGATTTAAACGTCTCAATAACATATTGGTGTCATTTACTAGAAACATAGTCTGCTTGGGTTTTCTCAGGGAATTTAGGCATAACTCATTATTTAATAAAGCCTAAAAGTGTTTTATGTTATATTTTTACATTTTATTGTGGTACAATTGCTACATGTTCTCATGGTTTAATTTTTATAGGTGTTTTATCAACTTTTGTCAAAATAGAAAACTAGTTTATCTAAATGTGACAAAATGTTGTATAAATTTAAAGTGATATAGATATGTAATAAATAGAAAAAATAATTTATATCTTAATATATTTGGAAATATAATAAAATAGGAGAATGATATAAATAAATAACTTATTTATAAATTATAAAATTAGACGACTGAGATAGAAACTAAAAAAATAATTGTGTGGCTATATTGGTTGATTATGAATCAAGAACATGGCTTCGATCACAATTTTTGTAAGGCTATTAAAATTGAATAAAAAAATTGTTGTCCTTAGGGAATGATATAATCATGTAGGGTTTTATAAATATGTGAAAGTTTTGACATATTCACCTTTACTTATTGACTCTATGTATGGAATCCGACATGTGGGATTTAATTCAAAATTTGTTGTATGTCTTATTATTTACTTATAAAGTCTAGTTTTATAGGAAATGATGAATTAATAAAATAAATATAAAAAGGTGTTAGTGGTTTAATTTTTGTTATACCTCAATACCCCCTATGTTGGGAACTACCTACATAGCAATACATCGAAGAGGGATCAAAGTCCATGTAGTTCTTCCACAAAATGGTGGTGTGTGTGAAATACTAGTGTAATGCTAGATTATTGTGAAATAAAGGTGTGATTAACTGATTCAACCATTAATTTTGACCTTGGAAGTGTAATCAACTTTTATCTCAGGGATACTAAGGTTTCATGTATTCCAAATTGGGTAAAATAGAGATTTTTCACTCAATGTGAAATTTAAATTATGGTATTTTTCAATATGAAATTCTCTTGTGTGAAATATAACATGAAAATGTAATTTTATAGTGATTATTATGTAATTCATTCAAATTAGTCTTACTAAACATGTGGGATGACTTATTGCATAAATTTTAAATTGAGAAACTAGATGTTGTTTAGAGGGATGATGTGGCTGATGGAACTAGATAAGACTTAAGAACGGGATAGTCTAAATGGTTTATTATTATTATATTGGGATAAAATAAAGTTTATCTAAGAGTATGGATCTTTTAGGGGATAATATTGATCTATTTTTAATGAGTAATAAGGACATTATGAGATCATTAGTTTATTGAAGGAATGGGTCATCCACATATAAAGTGAAGGATAAAAAATTGAAAGAATGTGGAATGAGGAAAGATATATGTGCATAAAAAGGTGGTAACATGTACATTATTATAACTTAAATTAATTTATGTGTTTATGCTAGGATCTTTTTCCGAATTTCATCATTATTCTTCCTCTACTACCACTTGTGCTATTGTGTATAATCCCTTGTTTCCTACTTAAAAATCATGAATTTCTTCCCTTAAAATATCTATATATTTATATATAGGTATGGGTTTCTCATGATGAATCAATTTTGGGCTAGGAGGAACCTTGGTTTATTCTTTTTCTTCCTTTGCTTACACAAAATCTTCCCTTTCTTAGTATTTTTGAATTTTTCATTTGGTTGAAAACTCCTCCTCTATTTTTTGGAAGAAAAATTATTGAGGGGATGGGGGAGTCAGTATTCAAAAATTTTCATTTAATTTTAATTAATCATATATGAACCATTCTAACAAGCAGGTTCATCTTAGCAAGCATAAGAACCAAAACATAAAAGCATGAAACACATGAACACAAAATATACATGGGAAACACATAAAGGGAAGAAAAAAAATTGATGAATAAAATGGATCATATTAATATAATAAAAACATAAATATTTAGTTAAGTGCCCACATCACATGGATCACCAACCCCCACTAGCTCAACACCAACTCAACTAGGCTTTAACAAGCACCCACTTTCAAGGAGCCAATAACCCCCTAACTGACCTAGCACCAACTCAGACATATGATTTTTTATCACCTTTAAAAATAATTGTTTCTCATATAATAGATTATTATCTTCTCCTTCAAACCTTACTCACTTTTGTCTCTCTCAAACTGTTTTCTATCCCTCTTCGCTCAACTAGCCCTCTTTATGGCTTGATTAGGTCTTCTAACATTAATCCTAATATGAAGAACCTATATTATATATTCATGAAACTTATATTATGTTTTTAATGACCTCATTATTTTCACCAATTATCTATATCATTCACTTTTTCTCTTCTCTCTCTCTTAGCACACCAAATAGGCCTAAACTGCCTTACTTTTATACAAATCACTTGATCATATCCTTCTTAGTCAGACACACATTATTATATCTTATATCAGCCATGAAATATGTCTTATAATATTCAAATAAAATTCCTTAATCATTAATAAATAAATACATTAGATCATCCATAGCTTAACTAGCCCTTACTACTTTTTTAGGCTTTACAGATACCTAATAGGTCTTCTTAACAACACATTACCCTTTAATATTATTGAATCATATCCAAAAAACTCACATAGTATGAAAACATCATATTAAATTCCAATAGACCTTATTAATCTCCACTTTAGGTATATAACACCTTTTAGGTCCAACCACTAGTTGAACCCTTTCTCAAAACACTATTCATAAAAGGGCTATGCATACCTAGAAAATATATCTTAATTAACTGAGGCATATGCTAAATTTTGATTTTAAAAAAACCATAAAAAATAACATATTAATAAACCTCATGACCTCATGTTCATAAAAAATTCATATAATGCTTCAAATTAGGGTATACAAGCTCAAACTCTTCTTTGCAAAATATTCAATCAGAACTACCAATTGACTCCAAAACATAGTCAAAGAAACATGAACATTTAAAACCTTATTTAATATAATAAATGTATTTAAATGAATTAAAATGATATTATATCATCCTCATATCAACCTAAATTAATCATATCATAAGATCTATTGGAAACTATCGGTCTGGCAGACCAATCTACTGATCATCTCTCTAATAGACTCCACCTAGTTAGACAAGCCATTTTTGCTTCAATGTTCCAAAATATTATACTAAATTACAGTATTATTAAAATCATAAATATATTAATAAATTCCAAAACAACATCATAATTTACTTAAATGCATCACTATTACATGAAAACACACCAGGAATCATCTTCTCACTTTTGTCTAATTTTCTTACTATCCGAACTATAAGGTTCATTAGCGATCGACAAAATTAGATTAAAAAAATTAAAACCTAAGATTTTTAACCTTAATTCATAATAAATTAAATTCTCACACTTTTATCTTCATCCACTTAACTAATTTGACTCGATCAACTTTACTTTCTACAACAAATCCCTAAAAAATAAGCACTTGCCTATAGGGTCTACTCACTCACTTGAGAAACCAATCACACTTAGATATGTCTGAGAGAGTTTAATTCAACATTAAATCACTTTAATATCCATATCAAACCATTCTAAACTCTTTAGAACAAGATATCCAACATTAGGTTAGTGATAGGGTTCTTTGAGGGTTTAGGCCATCCTCCAATCTTAATAATCTTTCATAAAACTTATCTCCTTTTATAGAAAAAAATTATTGTAAAATTGAGATAAAAACCTTCCTCATCTATAATTAACAACTTATATTCTCATGAAAATGTTTTACTTTACAAAGAGAACTTGAAAAACCTTCTCGAGTAGACAACACTTCCTTTTATGCACTTCAAGAAACCTTAAAACACTTTTTAAATATTTTATTATAAACCATGACATAAAAATTAATTAACATACTTTAAAAATATTGAATCACCTATTTCAATGTTTAATTTCTCACCCAAATCATGGAAACTAAACCTGATACCTCATATGGCCACCTTCTCTATTTTGGTTTCTAGGCCTTGACTTGTAAGTCTCATTAGGCCTTGAATCTGACCTTATATCCACCTTTTAGGATACACATTAAAACTCCCCTATGTTTTAATGCCTTTTTTCTTTGATCAAGCACCCTCAGACACTCACTCTTCTTCATATATTCAACTGAGCGTCTTCAGAGCTCAAATAAGATTTATGGTAGCATCTTTAGAGCTGCATACATAGATCTTTGAAGATGACCTTATAATCATTTAAAAGGTCCTCAAATTTTCATTTACAAACTTACAAAACCTCTTCCAAGTTCAAAAACTATAAGTTTTTTTCAAATCATTCACATCTTCATAGCTCATTCAGAGTATCTTTAGAACTACTTATACAGATCTTTAGAGCACATAGTTTCTTCTTCAGAGCTCACTCATTTCATCATGTTACTTTCACATACCTTCTTACAAGGCCTATATAAAGTATTTAAAGTTAATTTAAAATTTATAGACTAACATGTACTCACTCATGCTAATATTATAATATTCTTTAAACAAAACTCTCTCATCAATAATTTCATATAGTGATAATACTCACTATGTTATCAATAGGAATTCATTCAATTGAACTCATTCATACACATTACTCAAAGTTTAGCTAACCATACATCTTAATAAGAACATTTGACATCAAATACATTACATTTACATCAATTAAATAACCATGCACCTTAAAAATAACCTTTGACATCAATGACAACATTGAATACCAAAGCTCAACACATAATGACAATGCTCAACAATCTCCCCCTTAATCAATGATAATGTTAAAAAATTTCCCCTTTGTCATTGATGGAAAAACACACTCAAAACATTATGTCAATCACTATTGATGGCAATAATCTCTTAGAATTGGTTCTTACCTTTTCTCACTCTTTTTGAACTTTCCTTTTATTTCTTCCTTTTTGATAGTTCTCTCTTTCTGATCTATTTTGATCTTTCTCCCCATTTGACATTAATGATAAAGGTAGTACACAATTATCATCTCTTTCAAAATTAACTCATATTACTAGACACATATCAGGCTTAGTTAATAACCTAAATATCACCCCCTCAAACCAAGTATCCACCATACTTTTGTTAATAGTAGACATCTATAACTACCAGAATCATACTTTCTCCCTTTGAACTGATACTATTTATTAAAGATACTATATGGCACATAGTCTTTAGAAACTATTTCTAAGGCATGTTCTATCTTGGCAAGTATTCCACTTGGTATTGTATAGTGATCATGACTTATCTTTACTACCTTTGGTTTCCATACATTAATTTGCCTTCCTTCCTGCACTCTAAAAGCTCCAAACTTTTTGTTTTGACTTGATGATTTTATAAATTTGTTAGGACAAAATATTGTAATGTGTCCATTTTTATAATAGTAATAGTAAATAATATCACTCATACCTATTGATTGATGATGTATGTGATCTCTTTTTGACCAATTATTTATCCTTTCATAGTTCCATGAATATTAATTCTTGTATAATATTCTACATTCTCTTCCTCTATGACCAAACTATTTACATAAATAATAGAAACCATTAAAATAATTAGCATACCTTATGGCATTGGGTTGTCTGATAGGTCTTTTCATGTTGACCTTATTTTCTTCAATAATATTTTCCTTGACTTGGGGTGTCTCCTTTTTATCTTCTTTGAATACAAGACCTATATTGTCACTTGCAAACTTTTGACTACTCAAGATATCATCTAGAGACTTAATGCTCTTTTTAAATTTCACAACTTTCAGAGATTATATTTTAGTTTCATATTTTATATGATCTTCTTGTTGATTCCTCTAAAAGTATCACATGTTCTCTTAGTATCTAAAAAACACTTCTCAATTTCAAATCTAGGGAATTCAAAGCATGAGTAGAAGATTAGGGTAATTAGGTTACCTCTGGTGAAATAATGATAGAGTAATAAACTGTTCCATGATATTTATATTGATTAGTGGTTGGGAGCCACTATGGATAATACAAGTGGAATTCAATATATCTATGTTATTATTAGTGAATTATGATCAAGTTACAAACTAAAGACTAATCTAAATGAATATTTATAGTGAATCTTAAACTAAAGAGATTGATTTAAAAAAAGAAAAAGGAAGGGTAAGGTAGAAAGAAGGTGTTCCAATTTTTAGTCCAGGCATTGTGACAAAGTTTAGATTTCATCAAGAAATATATTCAAACCAATACTTGAAATTAAATTTGTATAGTATATATATTACCATGTACCAAGAAAATGTCTAAGGAAAAGGTGGAACAATGAAAATAAGAACTAGATTCATTTTAAAGATTTACTTCATAAGCAAATTGCATTAACACATCTAAAAGAGAAGCAAGGGAAGTGAAATGAACCTAATATATTTAAATTAACTTATCATAATCACAAGTTTATCACTCTATATTTATATATGAACATCAAGAATCAATGAAAACCATTCAAATTTGAACATCCAAATAGATAGTTGAGAAATTAACCAAAATAACAATCACACAAATAAATATTGGACATTATTTTTAGAATTCCTTGCTTGTATTAATTGGTTTAAGTTTACAAAAAGTATTTTGATCAAAAATTTATCCCTTTATAAGATGTTAATACTACCTTTTATAGGAGGCTAAGGTAGTACACTGATCAATCATGAGATTACAAATGTAGAAAGGTAAGGACAATTGTCCTTTTCACAAAGTTCTAGAATAAATTACTTTTTTCAAAGTGGACTGACCTATAGGCAAAAGTTATAACAAACTTTCACATGCCTTTACAAAAATAATATTCTAATTTTGAATATTACAAATTTTCTAATAAAGTAGGATATTACTAGTTACTTGATGGGCCCTCTATTGAAATATTGCCCCATTGTTCATGAAGAATCTTCATGGCTTTCTGATGTTGTTCATCAATCAACTTTAGGTTGAAATTTGTATCTAAGAGGTACTCATCCCCTTGGTCTACCAAGTCATCAAAATCTCTATCATTTTTGGCTATTTCTTCCTTGATACTCCTTACCTCAATAATATGATCCTCTATAGTTAGGATCATGTCCATGACCCTATTTTTATCACTCCTAGACTATCCTTGACTCTTGCTCCTAACCTCTTACATAAACAAAGTAACCCTGTGATTATACTCATCATATGCAATGATGCCTAGGGAGCTAAGTGTGGTAGGCATGGAAAGCATGGTTCCAAGAAGTTACTCAATATTACCTATTATCTCTTCATCATCCCTTAGGACTCTCTCTAAGTTCCTTGACTATATACTCACACCTTGGATTTTGTCAAAAATTATTCCCATAATAATATTCAAATGGGCTAGGTTTATGGTTCTAAAACTAGGAATCCTATCCTCAACCATTATGTTGATTAGCTTTTTCATTTTGTCTTTTAAATTCTACCATTAGGATACTAATCCCTTGGCTACTTCATTGAGATGAGCTAATGGACTCTACCTTGTCTTCATTTCCTTCAAGGATTTAAACATATCATAGAAAGATGCCTTAAACATATTTATCATTCTTTAGGGAATGATAGAGTAGATTGTGTCTCAAGATTTTATTTTTGTTTCTATAAGTTATCTATATTTTGATAGAGGCCTTAGATGGCTAATTTTAGATAAGCTAAATGGGCATTAGCTAGTCTAACTATGTCTTCTTCATGGATTGGGTGTTCATTAGGTCCATGAACTCCTATTTCAATTAATCCCACAAAAGGGTCAACTCTTTGAAAAGTGAAATCCTCACTCCCAACCATGGTATTCTTGGTTATCACTCTCTCCAAGCCTATTGTATTTGGGTTACTAACTAATGAATTTATGGTTTTTGGAGGTTTGGGAATCTCAATTTGTGTGATGTCTAAAGTTTTAAGAGTGTCTACTTGAGTGCCACTTGACCCTCTAAGGGTGGTCATCCTTCTTTCCTCCTCTTCTTTCATTAGGTCCACTATCCATGGATTTAGCTCATCATGAAAAATGATTTTGATTGCACTGGTCATGGCCCATGAATGTTGTAGGGTTTGGATCTTTCGCATATTTCCAAAAATAAACCATTCAGGGATGATTATCCCATGATTGGGATTATCATAACTAAATAATTTAACTTCACTTAAAGGATGAGTGAAGGTTAATTTTGGCTTCTTATTTCCAATTGGGACCAATACCAACTCAACCTTCTTTTTTTGTAGGCGTGCAACTAGAACTATGTCCATTTTTATCTCCTTCCCCTTTTGTTATCCTACTTCCTTGGCTTGGGATTAAGGCTCCTCAATTTTTTCTTCTTATTTGTCTAAACCATATGCCTCAGTAGTCACTTTGAGTACATCCTCCATTATCTCCCAAAGATCTAATGCAATCATGTCAAGGACCTCAATTGGGGACTCTGTCCTTTCATGTTCGGTAGAAGATGTCCCCTCACCAAGCCTTTTTTCTAGTTTTTCCTTCCTAGGTCATTATGCAAATGGTGATTGAGGTTGTTATAATTCTATTTATGGTTACTATGTAGAAGTTATAGAAGAGTGTCCAAGCAACAAGTGTTATTAAAGGGGGCCCATCTACCATATCTCACCAAGATGTTTCTCATCTCTAGCCAACTTAGCCTTAATCTTAATGTTGCTTCTTCAACCTAGCCAATAATTTTGTGAAATTAGTGGCCCTAATATACATCATGTGATGAATACCAAGCCTATGTTCATAGGGGTTGTTCATTATTTTTGATTTCAAATGTTTTATGACCCTATCATGAGAGTCACACTACCTCATTTCATCTAATTATAAGTTGAAGGAGTCTATGTGTTTGGAGATGACATCTACATTCTCCCAATTTTGTTATATAGTCTTGTTGATGGCCAAAGGAAAGGGGTGAAGGAATCCTTTCTTTTTTTTTCTTTAAACACCATCTATGCCATGGACAATTTGGTATGCAACCTCTTGTTCTACCAATTTGGTTGGCACATGGACCAATAGTTTGAGGGACTGAACTAAGGTCCCTTTTATTCTAATCACTATGTTTTCTAGATATAACTAGATATATCTAATCAATTTCACATACTTATTGACTAGAGGGCTAACTCTACCCATGGGGATCCCTATAATAACTTCTACCAAAGTTGGATATACACAATAATAAATTAAGTGTACATTATGTCTATATTTAAATATGTGAAATTTAGAATAGTGATGGGAAACAATGTGTCTCCCTTTAGGTGACCAATTCTTTATGTCAGGGATTTTGGTGGTGGCCAAGAGGGCATCTATAAAATAGGACATCATAAAGAAGTGGTTATTGGTTTTATTTTTCAAGGCTCAAAATTATTGTTTCAAACAAATGTTAATCATCTCACCTATTGGGGGAGTGAGTTCCTTTTCTACCATGAAGTATACATAAGGCACATAGATCTTATTAAATTATGTGTTGGATGAAACCCTAGATAATATATTCATCAAGATCATGATTATTTTGATCCCTTCCCTAAATTGGACAATTGGTATCTCTCGATAGGGTCTTATATTACATGGGTTATGGTAATAAGATGTTCAAGTCATTTTTACTAGTCCATGTCCTGCTTCTAGGCAAGTCTACCTAGGACTTGAATAGATTGTAGTAAATTTAAAATGAAAGGGGTGAAATATATGCTACCTTCTTGAAATTATGTTCATGAAATATCCAATCTTGATGAATTTTACAATATATGAAAATGGGGGCAATAACATCAATACAGTGTAATACCTTGGGTTTTGTAGTAGCATAGTGGAGACTGGTCATTTGTATGGAGACTAGATCATTGTATTTATAGAGGATTATGGAATTATTCTGCACTTCCTTTATGATGGATTACATTTCCTCAATAGTCCAAAAAAATTTAGACTAGTTTTTATTCCCTATGTTTAATAATGCAACATCAAATTTAATATCCCTAAAGACTCTTCCCTCATTGTCTAAAGTTAAATACAATTCTATGCCATCCCTTTGTTGCTACTTTCAAGTTGCCATGACTATGAAACTTGAAAATTTCTCACTACAGGTCTTTGCATAGCCTTTGGGTTAGATTATTCTCATTGATATAATAATTAGACTCTTTCTGGCTTGATTGTGATTGATTAGAGTTCAAATTAGGGATTCTTGTGGAGACTAGGGCTTTTTGTATAGCTTTAATGGTGATGATAGCTCAGACTTAGTCAAATTTTCACCTTGGATTTGATTTACACCCCTACCTTTATACTTATGCCTTTTTATGCCCACCAAATCTTTGATTTTATCATTGTGTGCTTGTGTGGCACCTAAATAGTGTCCATTTGGTAGATTTCATGACATTTTTCATAAATGCTTTCAAGGAACTAACCATTTTCCTTTATAATCCTTATTTTGATTCACACCATTTAATCTATATTTATAGATCAATACAGACCATTGATCATGATCCTAAGGCTTACAAGATATTGGTTGTCTTTGTATTAGGGTCCATAGTTGTGCCACTTGGTAGATTCACAATTCTTCTAGGTTCTATGCTTTGTCAGTGAACACATACTCACCATGTGTCAATCTTATGGGCATTTTGGGTCTCATTGAATAGTCTCTATCGATTGTGCTTTATCCAATTGGCTTGCTCTAATTAACCATGATTCGTTGATCTTGTATGGTGCACAAACTTTAATTAGCATTAAGACATAGGAATGGACTTAGGATAAATAATTTAGATGAAATTTTATTATGTGTTAATAAACACAACATAAAATTTAGGTTAAAATATTTAAGCTAAGTTTTGAAACACATATAAAGGAGACCTAATTAATAAGTGGACTTAACATAAGGTTTTAACCTAGGGTTTTATCATGTTGATAAACATGATAAAACTTTAGGTTAAATCTTTTAAGCTAAGTTTTATGGCATAGGGACTTCATGTTAAAATAAAACATAATATAATTCTTTGGCCTAAGGTTTATTGTATTGAAATAAATGCATTTGGAACCTTAAATTATAGACATAGATTAAGTATATGTTTGAAAATATTAGACCACAAGATCATTTTATCATGAAAGTTTAAAGACCATAAGTTTTTTTATATTTACAAAAGGGAGGTCCCATTAATTTGCAATTCAAGTAATAATCTTTAGCAACATTTTAAATCATATTCTTATGTCTAAGTAAGATGATCAATGAGCTTAATTTTGATGCCCTCATAAACATCTATGATGGCCTTGTAGGCATCAAATGATATTCACAAAAACATCAGATCAAATTTCATGAAGTTCATTAGGTCCATGTATCCTAGATTTAACATGCTTTATTAGATCATTTGGTCCCCATTGAGCATAAACTATTGATCAAGATCTAAGCATATACATGACATTGGTCCCTGTAATCATGAAGATGATCGAGTTAGGTCATGGATCAATGTGTATGAAAATTATACTAAGTTAAAGGCCTAAGTCCTTAAAAAATTATAAAATGGGTCCCTTAAATATTATAGTCATAACATAAGGTTTTAGCCTAAGGTTTCATTATATTAAGAAAATACAATAAAACTTATAGTAAAAACTTAGGTTAAGTCTAATTTTTAATGCATGGGTCCATTTTAACATTGAGCTTGAATGTGAGAGTGACACATGGAAAGTTTATGGCACTCCTAAGATTTTGACTCTGTTTCACCTTGAGAAGGGTCCATAGAGTGTCGATAGAGATCTGGGTTCCTAATTTGGTGACACTTGTCATCCTTTTAGGGTTATCTCAAGCCTTCAAAGTTTCAATTCCAAGTTTTCTCTATCATATTTATTTACTTGAGTAGCCACATATCATTGATCAAGATCTAGATACTTACACCTGATTGGCTCCTTTCAAATTCTTAAGGCTATAGCATAATCTTATCTTAAGGTTTTGTTGTATTAATAAATACAATAAGACCTTATTGTAAAATTTAGGCTAAGTTCATGTTTAATAAAATGGGACTAATTTTATCTTGAGTATGATCATACATCATTCGATATTTAATATTGCTTAATCATGGATCATTGATCATGATCCAAGTGATCACATAAGATTGGTTTGATGGATTAAGGATTTAGATTCATCAGATCTTCTTCACTCTATATTATTGACATATACCATCGATCCTATAAAGAGGCAAGATGCTTAATTTAAGTATGAGTCAATATAGGAACATAGGATAAAGTTTTAAAACTAAGGTCTCATTTGTGTTAATAAACATGAACATGGGATTAAGACTAAGATTTTAGCCTAAATCTGTAACAAAGAGGACCATGTGATGTAAAATAGGACCCAACTTAGGAAAATAAAAGACCTTGAAAATATGAATGTTAGACCTTGTTAAAATAAAGATAATAAGAAGGGAAAATATAAAGGGACCAAGCTTAATTTTTTATGCTAAGGTTTGGTCATGTTAAAAACATGACCAAGCCTTAATATAAAAAAGTAGGCTTAAGTCTAAAGTAAGTTTAACATATTCCCACCAAATTCACTCCTACTAAATTTGAATTCGAACCAAGGGTTTAAGTTAGGGTTTTCTAAAGAAGAGCATCAGAACATGAATTCAACTGTGAGTTCTCATAGACCAATGTCTAGTAAAATCCTAGATGAGGACAAAATTGTGAAAGTCTTAGCATGATGCATTAGTAAGAGATCCATGAGACCTACAACTAAAGACATGAGGACCAATTGTTATCAATATTAGGTAAAAACAAATCAAAACCATGAATAAATGGGTCAATTTACAATTCATGGATGATCTTCAAATTTTAATAATGTTTAAGATATAAAGATTTTAGTGTTAAGGTTTAAAGTATCCATAAGGGTCCCTATTTTTCAAAAATGGGGGTATGTTGACTTCAACAAATGGTAACTTCTAGGGGAAACATATCAATATGTTAGAACTTAAAGACTCTGGTTCAAACAAATAATTAGATCACTTATTCCACTTGATCAATGCCATTATCAAGATCATTTCATGGTTGAAACAAACCTTGCATGTGTAGAATTAAGATCAAAAATCAAGACATAGTAATGTTATGTGTGTTATTTAATTCCACTTATTATTTGCCATGGGATTCAAGGGATAACTTTTAGGTTTCATGCCTTTAATCATTACTATTAACTTGAAGCATGTTTAGATATTCATTATGAACCATGCTTCTAGTTCAAGTAAGGCTTGTGCATTGCTTTGTTGTCACTCAAGCATCTATATCCCCAATATAGATGCTTTTGGATCCACTCATAGCCTTGATCCAATAACATCTAGGCATCTATATCCCTGGTAGAGATTACCATAATCACTTCTTCTTGAAAACCTTTTAAATTTGTAATGATTTCTTGTTTTTTGTATTTTTGGGTCTTTTAGGCTTTCAACAAGGTTGGGAACTTTGGTAGCTAGGTTTAAGGATTTGGTCAAATGTCTAATCCTTAGATAATCACCTATGATTACAACCTTTGTCCTAGGAAAGGATGTTTTTTAATTGATATCATGGTTGTTCCTTAATAAATTAAGCTTTCATTCCATATGTATAATTCTTATTAAAACCAAGTTCAGGTGAAGACAATGTTTAAGGTCTTATGTAATGGTTAACCTGTCCATCAGTCCTTACTAGTTTATTTAAATTATAACATAAATATCATATCTCAAATCCATGGTCAACATATGTATGAGATTCATAATAGAATTCCTAAACTTCTAGAGTTTCAAGAAAACTAAGGAACTTTGAGTTGAGGTTTGTCCAAAAGGACTTATTAGAAGCAAGGAACAAAGCAACAAAAAGAAAACACATAATAGAAAGAAGCAAAGTAGGAATCAAAAGGGAAGCAAAAAAATATATACAAGATTATGTATAAATAAGGGATAATAAGGAAATATCTAAAAAAACTAACTAACCTACCTATATTAAGTCTAAGCATCTTACATATTTACTCCATAAAGACCCCAAGAGGAGTAGTAGATAAGTAATGCTTGAGATACTATCCATTCATGGGAAATGTGAAATTTGATCCTTATAGATATTTTAGCTTGAATGTGTTATCCCCAAGTGTATCTACAATCTGATAGGGGCCAATCCAGAGAGGTGTGAACTTACCATTCTTGCCCTTAGGCTTGGATGTTTTATCCCAAAGAAGAACCAAGTCTCCTTGTCTGAACACCTTGATCTTTGATTGTTTGTCAAACCACCTCTTCACTATAGTTTGGTGCCTACTAAATTTATAAAAATATGACTCTTATGCATATTCCATTTGAATAATGTCCAACAGCCTTAAATTTGCAAATTCTTGGTCTTCCTCCATATAAGTTTGCATAAACTTGTAAGTTGGAAACTTGAGTGTGATGGGAAATATGGGATCTTGGCCATATACCTATAATAAAGGATATGTTTTAAGATCCTAATTGAATCTTTTTATATCTACCCAAATGGCATATTTGAGGAGCTTATGCCATGTTCTAGGTTTGTTTGCAATAGACTTCTTAATGTCTTTCATCAAGTTTTTATTCATTGACTCAGATACTCCATTATGTTAAGGATAATGGTTAGATGAAAACTTAAGAATTATGCTATTGTCTTATGCACATTACATCATCTTTATGGATATGAATGCTGACCCATTGTCAAATAATAAAGAAACTAAAGTTTCAAATCTAGTGCATATGTTTTCTTCTAAAAACTTGATCACTTCTTCTATTTTAAATTATTTGGTGGCTATTGTTTCAATCCACCTAGTACAATAGTCGATAGCTATTAAAACATACTTATGACCTTCTAATGAGTTGAGGTTGATTACCCCTACAAATTTTAGCCCCCACTAGGTAAAGGGTTTATCAATCATGATAGGTTGTAAGGGAATTTCTAACTTTGTCTCTTTTGTGTTGAATACCTAGCATGAATAGCATTCTCTCACATGTTTATGACCATATTAGAATATGGTGGGCAAATAATATCTAGACCTGAAGATCTTGTGAGCTATTATTCTTCCTAATGAATGTCAACTTCCTAGATTTTCATGGAAAGTGATCATTATCTCAGTAGATTCTTCCTTGGAAACACATCTCAAGTACACCCCTTCAAAGTTATTTTGGTAGAGGACCCCATTTTTGATTAGGTAGTGACCTACATTGAGTTTTAGATTTCTTTTCTACTCCCTGGTTAGTCCCGTAGTGCAAGTGCTATTGACTAGTAAATGAATAATGGGATCATACTAGTCATTAGGTTGAAAATTATGTTGATCAACCTACATGATACTGAGTTTGGGGTTGGTATTGTTAATCATTTGAATTAGACCTTGATATCTTACTAGTTTTGTTGTTTTCATCTCTATGTCATATTATTGGAAGATAGACATCCACTTACCTCTCCATTCTCTAAGAGCATTCTAACTCAGCATCAACTTAGTGGTTAGGTCTAGTAGAATGGCATGCATTTTGTTTTTAAGAATGTAGTGCCTAAATTTATTGATGACCTTGACTAATGCAAATACTTATTTACCAATTAAAGGATAGTTTAACTCAACATTTTTCAAATTAGTGCTCATAAAAACAATTTGATGGTCACATCCTTCTATTTTTGATTTAAAATAACATCAATAGTGTGGTCATAGGAAAATGAATAGAGATAAAAATACTTTGAAAATCATGAACTTATCAAGACTGGAGCTTTGTTAATTGCTCTTTTGATGTTTCCAAAAGCCTTCTTTGACTCTTCACTCCATGAGACTTTAGCATCCTTTTTCAACATATCATTTAATGGTTTGAAATTTTTTGCAAAGCCATAAATGAATTTTCTCACAAAGTTTATTTTACTAGAAAATGATTTCAATTTTTTTCTACTATTGGGAGGCTCTATCTTTTATATAGCTTCCACTCTTTCAGGATCAATGGAGATTCCATATTTGGTGAGAACATGGCCTAAAAATTTACCCTCAATGACATAAAAACTACTTTTCTTAGGGTTGAGAGAAATTCCATACCTTCTACAACTTTAAAATACTTGTTGTAAATGTATTAAATATTCCTCCCTATTCTTAGAGAAAATAGTTAGATCATCCATGTAAATTATAATACACGTACCAATCAGGGCTTAGAAGGAATGGTCCATGGCCATTTGAAAAGTGGCTCCTATGTTTATCAGTACAAAAGGAATTATTTTTAGGAAATGGTGCCCCACTTAGCTATGAATGTTATCTTGATTCTATTTTCCTTGTCTACTAACACCTGATTGTACCCTTAAAATCCATCAAGAAAAGACATCATGGTTGAACCAAATACAATTTGTATTACTTGGTCAAGAGAGGGAAGAGGATAATTATCCTTTTCATATGCTCTATTCATATTTCTAAAATCAATACATAGTCTAATTTCACCATTTTTATTCCTAACTAGCACCAAATTGGCAATCCAAGTAGAGTGCCTAATGGGAAATACAATTCTAGCATCTAACAACCTCTTGATTTCTTTAAAAATCATGGGTTCTAAGATAGGATTTACAGGCCTCTACTTTTGCCTGAAAGGTTTAAAATTCTCCTTGAGAGGTATAGTATGGGTGATGACTATTAGATCAAAAATATTCAAGTCATCATATGACCAAGCTATCCCATCTTTATACTTTATCAAATACTCTTTAGCTCTCTTATTTTCAACACTTGCACAAAACTTTCTAATGTTGACTAACTAAGTTTGATCTTGAGGTATAAGATCAATTGCATTGTAATATTTTCCACTCACTTTAGGAATATTAGAGGCTTTGGCTAGCTTATCTTGGTCAAAAAACCTTTCTAAGGCAACCATCCCCTTGGGGATCTTGTTTTCATTTAGTTGAATGATTGTGCCATAAAAATTGTTTTCAAGGGTGGTTTCATCAACTTCATCTATGATATGGTCTTCAAATGCTCTTGATTTGGTCATGAAGTCCAAGATATATTGGTCATCACTAAAAACCTATAGATGGTTTACATTATCTAGGCTAGAAGGGCAAGGTATGAGCTCAATGCTATAGTTTGGTGAATTTTGGTTAGGCATGATATTAGCTATAGCAGAGGCTAGCTCATTAGTAGATATATTTTCCTCCCTAGGGAATGAAAAAATATTGAAGGAATCAAAATATTTAACTAGATTCAAGACTCTAAATTTGTACCTATTGAGGTATGATAGTTTGTACTGATACTTGATTCTTGCCTTATTGACTACTAGTTATGAATCACCATAAACTAATAGTTCTTTGACTTTATTTTTAATGGAAAATTATAGACCTAAGATGAGAGCCTCATATTTTTCAAGGTTATTGGTACATGGGAATTGGAGCCTATAAGAGGCATGGTGCTTCTTACCAACAGGGTCAGTTAGAATAATGCCTACCCTAGATCCAATTTTACACTTAACATCACAAAAATACAAATTTGATAATAGAGGCACAACATGAGAAGATTTAGGGCCATGTACCTTAGAATTTTCTAGGGTGAAAACCGCTAGATCAGATTCAATTATGTTGACCTTTTTATTCACCACATTATACTCAGTAATCATGTGATTCATTCTTAGCTCCCTTTCAACTCTGATGTGGTTGCGAACTCCCTTCCAAGGAAGCCATATATGTGAGTAGTCTATGGACATATATCCATTTAGATAATTTTTCCATTCTTTGCTTAAAATTAATTCATATGCATCAGTGTGTTCCTCTTAATTTATTCTCATTTATTAATTTTGGAAGAAGATAAGAAACTAGTAATAAGGGTATGGTAGAAATACTTGGTTAGTGATACACATGTAATCTAGATGAAGATGTAAAACACCTCATTGGCTTGGAAGGAATAACCTGTAGATAGAAAATTACTAACAAAGGGGTTGTTAGGAAGATAGTTGGGTGGACTGCTTAGTGTGAGCTAGATCTAAGAAGCATAAGCTTGTTAGGAGGATGTCAATCCACTCTTAATAACAATAAATTTGAAAATGATAAAATTAGGGTACTTAAATAAAGTAAATGAAATGCAATACAAGAAGAAAGTAGAATTATTGCTAAAGAAAATGACTAAATATGTTAAAAGTGGGTCAATACTCATGCTAAAGGGGGTGAATTCAAGTTCAAAAAATTAGAAAAGGGTATTTAAGTAGGTAGGAACATAAAAATTTAGGTTTGTTTGGGGTTAAGGGGCTGAAAATAAATTATTATTTTCTTCCATAGTGACCATCGATGGTTGGGTGAACCATCGACAGTTTAGCTAACCTTTAATACTTGGTTAACCTTCAGCAGTTGGAGGTGACTATAAATAGTTGTGCTAACTGTCGATGGTTGCCTATGGATTTTTTAAGATACTCAAAAAGGAGTTTTAAAATGGATGAATGGTTTCATAATAGTTCTATTAAGAATATGGAAGTTGGGAAATAAGGTGTAGATAGGTCTAATCAGGTCAGGGGGGTTAAAAATTAAATGAAATAAAGAACAAGTAAAAAATATTTATAGCTTATTAGATGGTTGATGGATGAATGTTGGGGTAATTTCCATAGTTTAACCTTAATTTGGCCTCAAAAGAAAAATTGGTAGAGGTTCGAGTCTCTTTTGTTGTTGTTGATTTACTAAAGGAAGACTAGATGTTAGAAAACTTGAATACCTATGTGTAAGAAGATTTCATAGCTTTAACATGGATCCTTTTCACCTCCCACTCCCCTCCTTTTATAGGAAAAGAAATATGGAGGATGGAAGGTTCCCTAGAGGGTGAGGTTACTGATCATGATGCTTAGCAGTTTGTTATAACTACATAAGGTGAAGATATTAAATTATGCCTTATTATCTCATACATAGATGGTGATGAGTTAGGAAGTGAAGACCTAACCATCGATGATCAGGTTAACTATCAATGGTTAGGCTGACTATTGGTGGTTGAGTGTCCAAGGGAAAAGGGGTCCAAAAAAGGGTTAAAAGGTTTGGTTAAAGGTTAAGTTATTAGGTTGGAAAATTTATTTAACTAAGTCATCAACTAGACTCAGGGTCTAATAGGATCAAGATGGGTCCCAAGGCATTTTGACATATAGTATAATTTTCTAATGTCTACATTTTACCCTTTTTTGTTATGTGGATTTGAATTAGCAAGATGCAACATAAAAATAGATTATTTAGTTGAAGTTTTGATTACCTTGAGTATGGAAGGAGGTGTCCCCCCTCAAATTAGGAGTTAATGAGATAAAATCAAATTGAGTTAGAGTTTGATAAGTGGTGTATGGTGAGTCACTAGGTTGGTGATAGAAAGTTGGGGTTGGCCATTTGAGATGAAAACATGTGCACAAAACGTGACTAAGTATGATAGTCAAGATCACATAAAGACTAAGATTTCCAATGTTAGTAGAAATAAGGTCAACTTTAGAAGAATAAGTGATAGGGTAATCAGTCTACAACATTGGTCATAACTAATCGAGTGACTCTATAAGCCTTCTAGATAGGGTTGATGTTTTTACAAGTATCTAAGGTAGAAAGTGTTCCCTTGAAAAACACAAATTGTTTGGTTATGTACAAGGTGATGAAAAATGCAAATGGTTAACATGGTAAAGTTAGTTAGTGTGGTAAAAAATACTAATGCAAGGTTCATCATGAAATATATGAATAGTTTAGGTTAAAACAACTAACATTGAGGTGTTTGTGGTCTAGTGGTTGATTAGAGAAGGGTAATCTCCAAAATTTCAAGTTGTGGTTTGGGGGAGATTAGATGATCTCTAAATATTAGACACTTAGGTTAGGTGCCTTAAAAATTTTAAAAGTGATACCCTAACCATCAAAAGTTAGGGTTTCCAAGGTTGATTGTTGATAATCACCCTAACCATCAATGGTTAGGGTAGAACCCTAAATGGCTACAGAATAAAAATCGAAAATGAAATTTCATTTTCACTATTTTTTGTCTAACTTCTAAGCATTCTGTGTAGTCTAACGAGCTGGTGATTTTGGAATTTATTGAGAGAGTTGACTTAGTGTTTAGCTAAGGTGGAGTTTTTTTATTGGTGAGAGTTGTGTGTTGAGGCAATCTATAGGGATAAGTGATGTAGGGTGGATGAGGGCATGGTCGAGTAGTAGGGCATGGACTATGTCCTTGACAATGATCAAAGAATGAGGTAGGTGATGTTGTGAAATTGTTAGTTAGTTGACTTGGTCTATTATTTTTTTAAATTGGTTATTTTTTGATGGATTTGAAATGGTTTTGGAAAGTTTGACCTGGTTTAGGTTTTAGGAAAAATCAAGAAAATTAGCAAATGAAATTGAAAAGTGGAGGTTTTAGGTTGGGGATCAATAATAGGGTAGTCTTAGGTAGTTTAATTATTTAATGAGGTTATTTTGTTGAGTTTTTGGGAAGATAGTTTAGGTCTTTTACCACTGATGGTCATACATAGTGACCATTGGTGGTTAGACCTAACTGTCGATGGTCAGACATGACCATCAGTGGTTGACCAATGAAGGAATAAGTTTGCATAACCATTGATGGTTATAAGGACCATCGATGGTCAAGTATTTAGGGAAGGTGAGTTTTAAATGTTTTGAAATGTTGAAATGTTAAAAAAGGGTTATTGATAGTTAATATATTTAGGTAGGATAGGGCATGTTAGAATGATTAATATTTTAAAAAGGTTATTGTGTATAGATAGATGTTGGTTTTGATGGATTGAGGTAGGTTGTAGGAAAAAAATTTAGGTTTAAAGTTACGTGTTGTTTTTTAGAAATGTGATCCATTTGGTTTGATATGTTTAGGTAGGTCTTAAAATAAGTTGATGTTCATGGTTGAAGGTTGATAAAAAGGTTGGTGTTAGGTGGGTATAGGTAAAATGATTGAAAAAAAGTGTGCAAGATAACTTGATCATTTTGTAATTATGAGACTACATACAGATGATGGATCAGGTTCCTAAGATCTTTACAAATATCAATGATGGGATGACTATAGATGAGTGGATGTATATGGAGGAGATTAGCCTTGGATCCATGGTTCATTATCATCACCTACTGTAGGATGTGACTATTATCATGGTCCTCATCAAGAGATGGGACCTGACCATGAACACATTTTTGTTTCCAACAGGAGAGATGAGCATCCTATTACAGGATGTGCATAGGATTACATGACTGTGCATTAAAGGGGAGCTAGTTTACCATATTAAGAGTAAGGAGAGGGATTGCCATATAGATCTATTATATGGTGAGGATTAGATCCATAACAAGTGGCATTCTAATGGCTTTAGATATAGGCCATTATACCATAGGGCTCTAGAGGATTGATATTTGATGACTATGATGATGATGGTGATGTCCTATTTTTCATTACTTAATTCAAGTAGTGGATGGTTTCCATATCTATTTCTAAGCGTATTATTAGATATGTTGTTGGGTAGGATAGTGTTTGGGTGGGATCCTATTTTATTGGTATAGATTTATAGGGAGCTATAGGGATTCTAAGCTCATCAGTAATATGGGATCAATGTTGGGTTTGTGCTTCATTATTGGGCATATGATCACATTAAGGTATTAAGGCTATTAGGGATACCAAGTGAGGGATATACTTAGGTATACTTCATAGTGGGATTTGTCTAATAGAGGGGAGATTATGCATTGATTAAATAAGGTGGAGGTGTAAGAGACATTAACTAGTTTAGAGATGCCTTAGAGGGTTTGGTTGTAGGTGATGTGGTGTGGAAGACATATGTGGCTTGTCCTAGGTGGGCCCATTATAGCCATCACACTTTATACTTGTAGAGATGGAGGTGGATCTATTGGGAGGAGAGGGTGAGATTGAGCTCATCCCATTTGATATATTTTGGAGGTAGTTTGGACTTGTGCAAGGGATTTTGACTCCTTTTCAGAGGTATAGGAGAGAAAATGTAGAGTTTCTACTATAAGAGTTTTAACCACAAGATGTAGTGTTGGATCATGAGGAGATGTCATTTAGGGTAGTGATAGATGATGCTAGTTTTGTTGATGGATATGTGGCATGGTATCAGACCCTATATCTAATAGTTGATTTTGGTTGGGATGATGGGGGTCAATAGGCCATGGATGTGGATCTAGTTGGGGCATAAGTATAGGGTGTTAGTCAAGATGGAAAAGTAGTGATAGAACTATAAGTGGCACATGCCTAGATTATAGGTTTATAAGGATAGGTGGCCACATTATAGGTATAGATTGTTACTTTTTAGGATTAGGTTACCACCTTGACTGGTGAGAGAGATCAAGAAAGGACCTCACTTGGATTGGTGACTTAGGAGAGGGAGACCCTAAGGTAGAGGGTAGGAGCCATGGTAGCACTAGTAGGAGGGTCACTATGGATGATTACTATGAAAAAATACTTGGACATGGTTGAGGAGTTGAGATATTATGAGGCCATAGTGCTAACATAGTATTTAGAGTAGCTGAGATGGGGAGAGTATAAGGATAGTTTAGTATGTGGACCAACCATGGTGGCTCCATGACAGTGGGCATTTGCAGTGAGTAAACATACAAGTATCTTAGGAGGACCAAAACTAGATGGTAGTGTAGGGGTAGGAGGAGGGACAAGTGGTAGTGGTGCCCCAGAGGCATGATATTATATGTTTTGATATGTTGTATGTACAAGATTTTGATATCAACCTGTGTGTTGATGATGTGAGATGTACATGAGAGAGAGATTTATACATTATTACATGTATTATTTACTTTGATGGACATTATATATATGATGGTTATGTTTTATGGTGTTCATGTTTATAGATGTGATGTATGTTCATGGTTCATGGTTTACATGTTTTGATGTTTGGATGCTTTATGATTTATATTTATGAGATGTGGACTCAATAGATTTAGGTGCATGATGATTTATAGATGATGTTTTATTTGGTTTATGGATAGGATGTTTATGATTATGGAGTTATTGATTGATGGTTATACTAATGTGGTTTATGATGTAATGTTATTTGATGAATTGTTGTGATGTTATGGTAAATTGATGAGATGATACAATAGATAGATAGATGATGTATGATGTGGTTCATGATGATTTGATCATAGGTAGATATATGATGTGGTTTATGGATATGGTTCATGATATTACTTTTATCATTGATATTTGTCTTTCATGATCATGCAAAGGTAATGTGATTATGGGTAAGGATGTAATGAAAATACATAAAGTAAGATAGCTAACATATTAAATGTAGGAAAAATAAATGAGAATCATGAGACACATGTCTACATAAACCAATGATAAGAGGGTAAGGAAAAATCACACTTCTTTTTCATTAGTAAGGACCTAACAACACTGAAGTTAGATCAGCTTAAGGAAACTAAGCCTTTCAAATACTTTGCATTAGCATGCTTTGGTTGATAAAATGGTGTCTCAATCACATTATATCAAGTAAGCTCATAATCCCTTGATTAAAATAGGGTATAAAGGGGAGATAGGTGATGGGTTAATGGGTTGATAGGTGAGGTAGCCTTATGTTAGTTAGTTTTCCCTTTCTATAGGTGACCTAAGAACCAAATTAGACAAGTCCATGTCTTCATGCTAGGAGTAGACTGATCAAAGCCGAAAGTCTAATAATGTTATATTTGAAAGTTGATTGCTGCTTAATTGGGATTTTGATTTTGATATAGGGTATTTTATTTGATTCTTTTAGTTTTGATAAGTTGTGACGCTAATCGATGCAAGAAGCTTCAAATGATTGATTTTGACCCCATTGACTTATTTATCCTTCAAAGGAGTGGTCTAAGTTTGGGTTTGTACATTTGGTATCTATCCTTCAAAAGATTAGTCTATCTTTTAAGTAATTTAATTTTATGTAGTTATCCTTCAAGGGAGCAATCTATTATGCTAGAGATGTGACCCAAGTAGTATTTTGGTATCCCAAATTGTTTTGATGTAATTTTTTTAGAAATAAACAAATCTAATTAAGCTTATAGGTTTACCTTTATCAGGGCAAAACTTTTAGAACAATAAGGTTAATGATAAGTAAAAGGGTTGGTTGTGAGAAAAATGATCGTGGGATTCTATCTAATTAGAGATGAAAAGTATCCATGAGACCCATGCCATGGGTATCATCATGGTACCCATATTTAATATTAGGCTATGACTATGATGGTTAATCACATGGTTTTATGTTATAAATCAATTGTCCTCAAAGGGAGTGGGATAGGTAGGTAAAGGTAAAAATATCACAAATCAAGGGATGAGTCAAGTTAGACAAGAAGGTGAGTTTGATCCATGTTTAACAAAATAAAGGATGTAGATGTGAAGAATTAAGAGGCTTGGGTTCTAGTTTGCCTTTAATAAAGGATAAAAGGTAAGCTCCTAATCTATACTTATGGGTTATAATGTAGGGTCTAGGCCAATTGAAAGCAAACTTAAATCTTTTTCTTTTCTCCATATTGCTTACATGATGGTTTTCCTTTAAGATGAGATCTCTGATATTGAATTCTTATTATTTTAGGTGTTTTTTATAAGTACACTTGATTCAATCTTGATATATATGAAGATGGTTAAGCATTGTGAGGAAATGCTCATCAAGTAGCTCAAGTCATGCTAAACATTCTTGTTGATAGTCACTCTTAGAAATGATCTCCTAAAAATATATTCAAAGAGAGGAAATATGAATTTTGAGAGGTAAAATTACCTCTACTCTAAGGACTAGAGAGAAAGGGGTATCACCCATAGAGGTTTGAATGCTAGTGTGATATTCACATAAAGTGAAAGGGATATGAAAGTGTCAATCCCATCCTAAAGAATTGACTACTTTGGTTAAAATTTTGTTAAGAGTTTTGTTAGAGGGTTTTGCCTATCTATTTTATTATGGACCATAAGGTGAGGAAAAGATTAACTTGATGTCAAATGCATTGTAGAGACCTTGGACTTACTTTTTATTGAAATATTTATCATTATAAATGATGATCTTATGGGGAACACCAAAACAATAGATAATATGGTGGTTGATGAAGTCAAAAATCTTGTCAGCTTTAGATGAGATGAGAGGAATGGCATCCATCCACTTGATGAAATATTGAATGGTGGTAATGATGGATTGATGTCATTGTGAAGAATGAGGATTGATTTCCCTAATGAGATCGAGTCCCCATTATGAGAATGGCTAATATTTTTGAATACTTGTAAGCCATGGGTATGTGTGTGATGTAAATTAGCATATTGTTGACATTTAACACACTTTTTTACATAAGCATATAAGTCCTAGTTGAGGGTAGGCCAATAATAACAAAGGTGAAGGATATGTTTAACAATAGCTAAACCACTAAGGTGTCCCCCATAGATTTTATCATTCATTTTTCTAATAGCATGGGAAGCTTCATGACTATATAGACAATAGAAAAGGAGGTCATCAAATCCATGTTTATAAATAATTCCCCCTAGTATGGTGTAATGAGAGGTACTTTGAACAAAGGCTCTTCAGGAATTCCTAGAAATGTTGGGAGGAATGATGTCAAGGTTGAGGTAGTTGAAGGTTTTCTTGAACCATATGTTAGATGGAGATTTATCTACATTATAAATAGTAGGAAGTTTAGAATGGATATAAAATGGTGTGATAAAATGCTGGATGGTAATAAAGAGTTTAGACTCAACAAGTTGAGATGGGATTTGGGAAGCAAGGGAATCCATTGTATCTATGAACTTGTTGGTAGATTGTGAAATTGACTAGATAAGATAATGATCGAATGATGCCAAGAGTACATCTATAAGTTCTTTTTAATTTTGAAAGACATAATTATTATATTGGTGAGATATGTTGACTTGGTTAACCATAATTTTGGAATCACCATAGATCGTAATGGTTTTAATTCCTAAGGCTAGTGCAGTTCGGAGACCTATTATGAGGGCTTCATACTTAAACACATTATTGGTGAACTCAAAGCCAAGTTTAAAGGAAAGATGAAGAGGTTAACTATCATGGGGAATGAGGATCACTTTGGCATCCCCACCATGTTAGAATTTGGAGTCATCAAATAACATGGTCATTTGGTAGGTGAGGTCCTCTTGAGAAAGAGTCACAATGGACTCATCAAGAAATGCAATAAGAAGTGGTTTTATATGGTAAAATATCTTTGACCAATTGGTTGGAAATGACTTGCCCTTTAATTGAATTTTATTAGATGAAATCAAGGTCAAACTTTGCTAAGAGAATGAGCCACTTATTCGTACATGGGTTTTGGTATGGTTTAGAGTGCATGTAATTGAGTGGGTCAGTGTTAGTGATGACATAGGTTTTGTGATTAAGAAGGTAATGGAAAAGTTTAAAAGCCACAAAGATTAAGGTGAGGCAAAGTTTCTTGGGATGGGTATACCAAGTCTTATACTATATAATCATTCAACTTATATAGTAGACAACTTGCTCTTTATGTTCATCATGGTGAATAAGCATTGCCCCTAATGAATGGTCAGTGGTGGATATGTAAAGGTATAAGGGTTAATCCTCTTTAGGTAGGGTAAGAATGGGTGGAAAAATAATGTATTCATTGAGTGATTAAAAGTCTTGTTGGTAGTACTTGGTCCACTTAAAAGAGGTGTCTTTCTTAAGAAGATGGTGAAAAGGTTGACATCTATCAGATAATTGAGATATGAAGTAATAGATGGATTAGATCTTCCCATGTAGGATACAGAGTTGTTTAAGGTGGGTATGAGGCATCTCCAAAATTTATCTAACTTTGGTAGGGTCTACTTCAATTCCTTAGAGAGATGATAAATCCAAGAATCTTTCTAGAAAGGACCCCAAAAATATAGTTTTTAGGATTGAGTCTGACATGGAAATGGATTAGGCATTTTAAGATGATGGTGAAAATGTCTAGGTGATCCTTATGATGTTTAGATTTAACAAGGAGATCATCCACATAGTCTTATATGATTTTATGGATTAGATCATGGAAGATGTAGGCCATGGCATGTTGGTATGTTTTTCTAACATTATTCAGAATAAAAGGCATGACCCTGTAGTAAAAGGTTCCCCTTACGGTGATGAAAGAGGTTTTATATTGATCCTTAGGGCAATAAATATTTTATTATATCCTAATAAAGTTTCCAAGAGATAACATCTTGTGGCTAGTAGTCATATTAATAAGCTATTCCATGCTAGGTAAAGGAAAATCATCCTTTAGGAAAGTGAAGTTAAGGTCATGAAAGCCAATACAAAGGTGAAGGCCCCGTATAGGTTTGGTTATGGGAATGATGTTAGAAACCCATTAAGGATAATCAATGGGTTAGATGAAGTTGATAGACAAGAGATGTTGAAGCTCTTCTTTGACTAGAAGGGAAATATAAGGGTGCATCCTATGAAGCTTTTGTCAAGCAAGCATATCATTAGGGTGGGTGATAATGTTATATAGGGATATAAAAGGGTAAATCATAGGCATATCTTGATAAGACCAAAAAAATGCAATGTTTCAATCATGAAGTAAAGAAGGGTAATCTTTTTGCTCCATGAAATTTAAGGATTATCCAATCTTAATAATGTAAGGGTTATTCTGAGTACCCAAGTTGATGTTAATGGTTGATACTCACCCATAATATTGAGTTGTAGGGAAATCACCCAAGGCTATAAGATGATACTCCCCCAATAAGGGGCATTGAAACATGGGTTACAAGTGGTCCTCTATGGGGATCTAGGAAAAAAAATAGATGAGCTAGTAGAAGCTTCATCGATGGTAGAGGTGGAGGTGCTGGTTTTGGTTGATGAGGTGGTTTTTTCTTGGTTATTACTAAGTTAGATGGAGGAAGAAGAAAATCATTGGGTCGATATGTCATATTACATGAGGCAAAATGAATAGGGTTAGCGCTTATGGTAACAACTTGACCTTTGTGTTCAAATTTGACACATCGATGTAAGGTAGAAGGGACATAACTCATGGCATGGATCAAAGGGCATCTAAGTAAAACATTGTATTCAAATTCAACCTCTACAACATAAAAAAAATTGGGAATGGTGTGAGGTACCAAGTGGATGTGGAGGATGATTGTCCCTAAGGCAGTGGCCATAATGTCATTAAAAGAGTGAAGGACCACTATAGTTTATAACATGATGTTCTTAGGTAATTGAAGTTGGTCATAAGCATGAGATGAGATAATGTTGATACTATATCCTCCATCAATCATCACCCTTTTGATGTGGGTTTGATTGATGTATGCAATAATGAAGAGGGTAGGATCAGGGTCCTTAGAATGGATAGAAGGTATTTCCTAATCTTAAAAGGTAACAAAGGAATAAATTTGAAGGGCTCTTACAAAGGATGTAAGAGGTTGAGGATTTTCTAGTTGAACCTATACAAATTTAAAGGCCTTTATCAATGTTTCGTGGTGAAGGGGTGAGGTGTTTATTAGTTCATAAGGGCTCATCTTTACCAGTGTTTGGTGAAGTTTTTTTAACACTACTCATTAGATGGCTTAAAAAGGGTTGGAAGGAGAGGCACCCAAAATAGATAGTTTGGGTTTTGGAGAAGGTGAAATTAATGGTGAAGGTGTTTGGTTTTGGTTATAATGTTGATGGGTATATGGGTAGGTCCATGTTATGGATACTTTTGATTCTCCCTTATCCTTTTGTTAGTCCCAAGATTGGGTAACCATATGGATAGTGTGGATTAAAGGAGATGTTGGTATAGGTGATTTCTTTACTTCTTCCTCACCTTCAAATGAGAGTGGAGGAGTAGGTAATGTTGGATGGGTTGAGTTGGTAGTTGGGTTGGTAATGGGCTCAAAGGAGGTTCATCTGATAATAAATCATCCTCATCCCATAATCCATGGACAAGTGTTTGGAGATATTTATAGTTCTTTGTATCATGCCTAAGATTCATAAGGTCAAAAGGTTTGATGGGTGGTAAGGTTAACGAATAGGTTTGCAACAACCTTTATAGAATGGTCAAATAAGATTTGATCAAAGGTGTTAAAGTTGTTGGGTTTTTGGTTTTAAGATTGGGAGCCTTCTTAGGAGTAAGCTTCACTATGGAAATTGGATGTGGTGGAATGGTTTTGGAAGGTGGTTTTAGTTGGGATTGTTTGGATATGGTTGGTTTGGAGGTGAAATATTTAGAGGTGGAGGGTGAAGGTTTGGTGATAGGTGGGAAGGTAGAGGTAGCTAGGTTAGTTAAGAATGATGGGGATTTGGTTGATTTGGAGGTAGGTGTGGGTAGAGTAAAAGGATAAGGTTTACTAGATGAGGAATAAGTAATGGGGATAGTAGAGGTATAGGGTCCTAATATGGAAGGTAAGTGGGAAGGAGGTGGTATCAATCTAGTTTAATATGGGAGTTTAGGTGGTTCCACCTTCTTAATTGGTTTGGTTGGGGTTTTCTTTGGTGGACTAGAAGGGGTTAAGTCCAACTTCAAATATGGGCGAGCTAGGATAGGTGTAGGAAGTATTCCTAAGTTTTTGATGGGCTTGGTTAGAGAGGCATAAGGTTATTTGGAAATTTTAGGTGGAGGTGGGTTTGATGGTTCTCTTATGGTGTTTGAGGAATAAGTGTTTAAGGATGGGATTGAGGTAATGATAGGTTTGATGGTGGATGTAAGTGAGGTTGAAGGTTCATGTTTATTTTGGTAAGGGAGGCCAAGATGATGCCAAAAAGTGGCTCTATCTAGGCTAGGTTGAGAATTAAACTCTAAATTTTGGAATAATCTAGAAAAAATATTGTAAATGGATTTGATTCCTTGGTCATTGGTTTCAAAAGTTAAGACCATAGGTGGGGGTGAGGGGATGGTTTCTTCACCTATGTTCTTAATAGATGGTTCTAAGGTTTGGGAAGATGATTACTCCATGAAATGTGTAGGTAATATGATATTTTCTCTTGGGATGGTTCCTAAAGAGAGAATGGGTGATTCTAAGATACGCGAGGAAGGTGTGATGACCTCAAGTGGAGGGATGGAGATGGTTGTGTCCTTTGTTTGGATTTACAAAGGAATGGTAGGTAATTTAATCTATTTAGTAGGTGGAGTGGGTGAAGAGGTGGTTGCATCAATGGTTACTTCCTTTGGTATTTATATAAAAGGAGATGCGGAGAGGTCCATGGTCTCAACAAGAGAAGAAAGAGGGGTGGTTTCTTCCTTTGTTTAGGTGTCCAAAGGAATAGAAGGTGAATCCATCACTTCAATGAGTGGAATGGATGAATTTTTAGTTGTTTTAATGTTATCCTTAATGATAGGTTCACTAATAATTATGTTAACTATATGGACCTCACGAGCATGAGATGATTTTGGTTTATTATCATCATAGTTGGTGGAAGGGGCATGGTTGGGAAAATGTTTATGAAAGATATCAAGGGACTGATTTGGAGGTTCATTGGGATTATCAAATACAAGTGATATCTTATCAATCATGTTTTGGATAATAGTTTTAAAGGTATTGCACCTATTAACATCATGTCTAATGATGTAGTGGAAAACACAAAGAAAGTTCTCATTATACCAACTAGGTGTAGGGAAAGAGGAATTAAATTCTTGGGGAGGTTTTATTGGAAGAAGTTGTATGATGTTTGATTTGATTATTTTATCCAAAATATAATCATAAGACTCCAATATTAGAATATATTATTTTTTGGAAACTCGGTTTTGGTTTTGGTTTGGTTTGTTGGAAGCATTAGAAGAATTAGTTGGTTTGGATTGGTTGACATTTGGTGGTGGATTAGTTTTAAGTAAAACTAAGTTGGTGGATATATTTGATATGTTATTGGGATGGTTATGTTGATTATTTGTTTTGGTAGAGCAAGGGTCATTAGATTTAAAGCTAGAGTTTTTTTTGCAGTTTTAGTTTCCCCTCATCAATGGCCCAGATTTCCTATTTTTGTGCCATGGTGAAAGCCACATCAAAAGTCTTAAAAGTTTGAACTTTAAGAGTAGGAAAAATATGTTTAGAAAACCCTCAAGATAATATCTCAATCAATTAAGGTTGGGGTAAGGATAAATTTATTTGGTTGATGAGACCTCTCCATCTAGCTATGAAGTCAGCAATTGATTTGTCATCAAATTAACTAATGGAGTAGAGGTTGGTAATAGAGAAATTTTTAGATATATTGACTAAGAAATGATGTAAAAAGAATTTGTAAAGTTGAGAAAATGAAAATATGGAGTACTTGATGAGAGCACCATACCAATTTAGGGCTAGCCCTGATAAAGACATGGGGAAGGTACAAAGGAGAAGAGGATCATCATATGCAATAAAATAGCAAGAATGGAAAAATACTCTCAAGTGTTGTTAGGGGTCATCCTTGCTTTTTAACTTGGAATAATTAGGTATTTTACATTGAGGATGATAGGATCTGATAGGAATGAATGGATGAATAGGTTTTTTATAGATTTGATCATACAATAAAAGGTTATGAGCCCTAGAAATTGATGATTCAAGATTAGACATTTTATCCATCAACATCTTAACTAAATATATTTTAGGTTGGGAATATTCATAATTGGATGGTAATTTTGGTTAAGGTTGGGTGAAATAAATGTATGGATAAGAGGTAGAGGGTTGAGAAGATAGCACGTATTGGTATGCAGTCATTGTAGGTTGGGATGATTCCGCATAAGGGTTGATGGGTATAAAATGCTGGGTCGAAGGTGCTATATATCCTTTTGTATTAGGAACATATTCATAACATGTCATGGGTATTTGTTTCAGGATAGATATGGGTTGATTTGTAGGTATGGCTGGGTTGGTAGATGGTTGGGGTTGAGTAATAACTCTTATGCTAATATGTGGAAGGATAGGGGGTATGGAAAAATTGGTTGGTTGGTGGTGATAGGAGGAATGGTGGAAATAGGGGTAAAAGATACCCCCATGGTGGGTGGGTTATATGTAAAAAAAGGTAAGGTTTAACCTACATTATAGGTTTTTATTGGTGTAGGGGGTGTTTGGTTATTGGTTGGAATGTTGGATTGGGTATTGGTCATGGTAGTGGATGGGATATTGCTAAAAGAAGATGCTTGGGTAGTCAAAGGTTGGGTATAGGTAACTCTAACCATGAAATGGGGAGGCATGACATAAGGTGGATCCATGGGAGGAACCAAATAAATAGGGGTATAGTGAGCTAAGGTGTTAAGGTAGTGCTGAAGGGACATGGGGTTGTTGTCAAGGAAGGTAGTAAAATATGCATCCCCCACAACAACTATTTGAGGCATAGTAGGAGGGGGAGAAACATGAGGATAACTCTCAACATCTAAAGTATACTCCATTAAAGAGGAGGATGAATATGGTGGTTCTTGGTTGGTTTGATTCCTCAATTGCTATCTAGTAAAGACCATGAGAGGAATAGAAAAGAAATGACAAAAACATACACCCCCAAAAAAAAACAAAAGGAAAAGAATATCAAGACAATCAAAACATACACTAAAAGTAAATTTAAAACTTAGGATTATTTTTAGATTTATTTTGGATTATTCCTTAAAAATTTTGAAGAAGAAATTGGGCTTGTAGATCAAGTACTAAAGAGGAAATGTAAGGTTCGTTTCAGGTTGTGTTGAAGTTCTTAAAAGAAAGAAATCTATATTGATCTTTAGTATGTGGCTTGATATTGGGGCCTACCCCCTCACTTCATACATCACAATGATAAGGGTGTCAGGTTCTTGGCCAACATATACTAAATTTTAGAGTTTGTACCCAATTGAGAGTTGAGTTGGTTCTCCCCTTGGTAATGACCTCTAAGTGGGAGTACCGAGAAAGGGTAAGGTTTACCACTAGGTGATGAAATCCTAGTTGGACCTTGTCTCAAGTTTGTTTTGATGTGTTAATTGATTATGTGGTTTTGTAAAAGTGTGTGATAAGAAGAGTGAAAACTATGATTGATTAATTTTATCTTTAAGTTAACTAGATGAACTAGAAGCAAGCAAGCAAATAATGCATGCAAGGTATTTATTTTAAGCCCAAAAGAAATTTTAGATTTCATTAGATGAACAAAAAATAAAGAAAGAAAGGACACCTAGATGATGCTAGGGTCCCATTGAGCATGCCAAAATGTTTCTCTTAATTTCTACTCATTTCTTAATTTTAGAAGAAAATAAGAAACTAGTAATAAGGGTATGGTAGAAATACATGGTTGGTGATGCACACGTAATCTAGATGAGGATGAGAGAATCCTCTTTGTCTTGGAAGGAATAACCTACAAATAAAAAACACTAACAAAGGGGTTGTTAGAAATATAGTTGGGTGGACTGCCTAGCATGAGCTAGATCTAAGAAGCATAAGATTAATAGAAGGTTGTCAATCCACTCTTAATAACAATCAAGTTGAAAATCATAAAAGTAAGAAACTTGCATAAAGTAAATGAAATGTAATACAAGAAAAAATTAGAATGCTTATTAGAGAAAATGACTAAATATAGCAAAATCAAGTCAATACTTATGCTAAAGAGGGTAAATTCAGGTTCATAAAATTAGAAAAGGGTCTGTGAATAGGTAGAAAGACAAAAATTTAGGTCTGGTTGGGGTTAAGGGGATGAAAATAACTTGTTATTTTCTATCACAGTGATAGTTAGTAATTGCATGTGGATTTTTGAAGATACTCAGAAAAGAGTTGTAGAATGGATGAATGGTCTGATAATGGTTTTGTTAAGGATCCAAAAGTTGGGAAATAAGGTATAAACAAAAATAATCAGGTCAGAGGGGTTAGAAATCCAATGAAACAAATAAAAATTATAATATACATATAGCTTAATAGATGGTTGATGGTTGAAGGCTGGGGTATTTTTTCTAAAGTAACAATACTTTGTCCTCAAAAGAAAATTTGGTAGAGGTTCAGGTCTCTTTTCTTGTTGTTTAGCTACTGAAGGAATACTAGATGCTATAAGACTTGAATACCTATGTGAAAGAAGATTTGATAGCTTGAACATGGATCCTTTTCACCTCCCACTCCCCTCCTTTTATATGCAAAGAGAGATTGAGGATGGAAGGTTCGCTAAAGGGTGAGGTTGCCGATCATGATGCTTGGAAGTTCATTAGCACCACATAAGGTGAAGATATTAAATTATCCCTCATTATCTTACACATAACTGATGATGAGTTAGGAATGTGAGGATTTGAATGTCAATAGTAAAGCTAACCATCGACAGTTAAAGGGGTCAAAGAAGGGGTTAAAAAGGTTTGGTTAAAGGTTGAGTTAGTAGGTTGGTGAATTTAGTTAACTAGGTAGTCAACTAGACTCAGGGTCTGATAGGGTCAAGATGGGTCCCAATGAATTTTAACATCTAGGATGGATTTCTAGTGTCTACACAGGGATATACACCACTTGGATGTCTATAAATTGTTGGACTCTTGTCTCAGAGGCTAGTTGCATGTGGACATTCAACAAGTATCTAACCACCTTGACCCTAGACTTATCTAATTAGGTCACAACACTATCAGAATTAATGGGAGTTAGACCAAGTTGCTTACAAACACCCACATGCATAATATTTATAGAATCACTAGAATCCAACAAATAGTTATGCATGTTCTTACCAAACCTTATGATTGTAGGAAAGAAAGGTGTGGACTCTATTTTATATTTGAACATAGCTATATTTATATTATCAGTCTTGGACATATTTTCAAATTTCTTAGACAAGGATTCCAATAATATATCTCTTTGCTTAATTATCTATGTAAGTTCATACAAGGTAATATTAGCTTTGATTTTCTTCATGTCCTTCAATATTATAACCAATCCTATTAAAATAATTAGAAGTATCATTACTAGGCTTAGAAGTAATTACTTTTGGAGGATCTATATTATTGTCTGAAGTGGTATCGAGAGGAGTACTAAAGTTGTTTGGAAGAGTTGAGGTAGTCAAGGGATGTTTTTTCTCCTATTATTTAAAGGATATGTCTTCTTCAAGAACTGATAGAAGGTATGAAATTCTTCAAGAACATCATCAAGTTCATTGTCCTCTTGGAAGGGGAAATCAAACATTTCCACCATGAAGGTCTGGTTAACAAGCTTAGATCATGGAGTACCTACACCATTGTATTTGTTAGTTATGCCATCAAAAGTGTCCAAATCTTCTTGAAAGGCTTCAAAAACTTTATATAATTTAATGCAATTGATCTCGCCATATTTAGCAGTATAATGGACTCTATAATAATCAAGTAAAGCAATATCAATAAGATTAATATCCATAGTCTTCTTTTCAGAAGATGGTTCACTATTCTTATTATTGTGGAAACTATCAATATAAAACCTATTATTGGGCCTATTGAACCTTTGAAAAGAGAAGTTCCTTCCATAATTCTCTCCAATATTACCAACTTTTTTTTGTAACTAAAGGAAGCCAGTGCTTAGTTTTTGGACCAATTTTAAAATGGACACATTCTCATTTTTAAAGGTCTCTAAATTATGAACCTAGTTGTTATTAGCACCAGTGGATGGTACTAAGGCCCTTTGATCATTTTCATTAAATCCATTTTTAGTAGAGTGACTCAAGAACCCCAAATTGTGGTTAGAAGTAGCATGTCTCAGAGGTAATTGTTTTAGATTTGGGAGTTAATTGAGAGTAAGAACATTCTTGCTGTTATTAAGAAAACATTCAAGGTAGGCATATATAGATTGACATTGGTAATAGAGTAGGCCATCTGAACTTGCATTTGAATTTGGTAATTAATGATCATAGCCTCAACATAGGCCAAAGCCAGTGTGTTCATAGGACTTACAACCCTCTTTATGAATATTGAAGTCTTGGGATTAAGAGCATCCTTGTATATTTCTAATTCTAATGCTTGATTAGGTTTATAAGGGTCAATGGTCCTACTATACATTTTTTGGAACCTATCATTAAAATCTCTAATAGGCTCATTGTCATTCCCTTTTTAGGGTTGTAAACTATTGGTACAAGACACAAGGGCTAATGATTTTTCTAGATTGGTCAATGAAAATGTTATTGAATTCATCCTAGGTGGTAATGTAATTGTTAGGGAGGTTTAGGAACCATTCATATGTAGCATCCTTAAATGTGAAAGGAAAAAACCTACATGATACATATTCATGTGTGACATTTATCAATCTTAATGTACCTTTAAAAAATTTAACATGTTCTTCTATTGTCACAATACCACTAGGACTAAAATTTGGTAAATAATTTTCTAGATTACGAGGAAGGTCATGAACCACACATTGAACATTAATAGGAGAGATTCCTAACCAAGCCATAACTTGATGAAGATTGAATGCAGGAGTACCTTGGAGTGGTGAAGTCAATAAAGACTTTGAATGTCTACATCTACCTTTGACTCACCTAACTTTCTAGTGGATGTGTAGTTATAACAGAGGTTCTCTTGTTTTTGAATGTGATCTTGTAAAAATTCTTAACAATTCCATCTTGAGGAATTTGGATCTTGTTTGAAATATGATGTGCCATATCAACCTTTATGAGGAAAGGGATCATACTTGCACATTAATCAAATTTTGCAAGGATTTATGTAAATAACAATAAAGGATGTCAAACTTTAACTAATTTAGCTCAAACATGTGTCCAATTACATAACTATGATAAATATTTATATTTATAAGCTTAAATAAACTCAAATACATTAAATATCTACCAATATTTGATCAAAAGAAGCAATTTGTACCTAAAATACTTTGAATTATCAGATCTCAAGCTATCTTTAATAGAACTAAACATCTATCCTCAAAGACTTTGATCTTTGTCTAAAGGAAACACAAAAATGGGTCAATGACCATAAATATTTATGATATTCACACTTTTGACCAAATAATTATGCAAATATGTAAAGATAACACCAATATTCACTCAAAACACACCAAAATCAGCAAAGATCCTATAAATTCATGAAGATGGCCCTTTTCTAGTGATAATGATATTTATTCTTGTTGATGCCTCTATATGTATCATAGGTGATCTTAGTGTATAAATAACACTTCTCATTTAGAATACAGGGAATTTAAAGCATGAGTAGTAGATTAGGGTAATTTGGTTACCTTTGGTGAAATAGTGAGAAAGAAATAAACTATTCCAAAATATTTATATTCATTGGTGGTTGGGAGCCACCACGGCCAATCTAAGTGAAATGAAAGATATCTATGCAATTATTAGTGACTTGTGATCAAGATACAAACTAAATACTAATCTACATGAATATTTATAGCGAATCTTAAACTAAAGTGATTGATTAAAAATAAGCAAAAGGAAAGTTAGGGAAAAAGGAAGGTGTTTTGATTTTCATTCCATACATTGTGACAAAGTTTAGATTTCATCAAGACATGCATTCAAATAGATACATGACATGAAATAGCTATAGCATAGATCCTACCATGTACCAAGAAAATGTCTAAGGAAAAGATGGAAAAATTCAAATAAGAACTAGATTTATTTTAAATATTTACTTCATAAGCAAATTGCATTAGCACATCTACAAGATAAGCAAAGGAAGTGAAATAAACCTAAGATATTTCAATTAACCTAGCATAAACACAAGTTAACAAACTTGTATTTATATATGCACATCAAGAATAAATGAAAACCATTCAAATATGAACATCCAAATAGATAATTCAAAAAATATCCAAAATAGAAATCACACAAACAAATATTGGACAAAATTTCCAAAATTCATTGCTTGTATTAATTTCTCCAAGTTTACAAAAAGTATTTTTCTCAAAAATTTATCCCTTTACAAGATGGTAATACTGCCTTTTATAGGAGGCTAAGGTAGTACACTAGTTAGTCATGAGATTACAAATGTAGGAAGGTAAGGATAATTATCCTTTTTACAAAGTTCTAGAATACATTCATCTTTCCAAAGTAGACTAAACTATAGGTAAATGTGATAAAAAAAATTTCACATGCCTTTACAAAAGGAATATTTTAATTTTGAATATTACAAAGTTTCTAATAAAGTAGGATATTACTAGTTACTCGATGGGCCCTTTATTAAAGGATTACCTCATTATTCCTAAAGAATCTTCATGAATTTTTGATGTTGTTCATTGACCATCTTTAGGTTGACAACTGGATCTAGGAGGTACTCATCCTCTTGGTCTTCTATGTCATCAAAATCTCTATCATTTTTGGCCATTACTTCCTTGATACTCCTTGCCTCAGTAATTTTCTCATCTACAATTAGGATCATGCCTATGACCCTTTTGTTGTCACTCCCAGACTAGCCCTAACTCTTGCTCCTATCCTCTTGCATAACTAAGGTGACCCTATGATTATACTCTTGATCCTAAGTGGTATTGTAAAGGCCTAAATATATGGTTAAGGAAATATGAGAGAGTCCTAAAGGATGATGAAGAGCTGATAGGTAGGATTGAACAACTTCTTAGAACCATGTTTGCCATAGTTATGCAAGAGGATAGGAGCAAGATTTAGGTCTAGTCTAGGAAATAAGTGGTATTGTAAAGGCCCGATCTACCATATCTCACTAGGAGCTTTCTCATCTTTGGCCAACCTAGAATTAAGCCTAATGTTATGCTTCTTCAACCCGACCAATAATTCTATGAAATTGGTGGCCCTGATATACATCATGTCATGAACACCAAGCCTATGTTCATAGGGGTAGCTTATTATTTTTTATTTAAAATGTTTTGTGACCATATCATGAGGGTCCCACTACCTCAATTAATCCAACTATAAGTTGAAGGAGTCTCTATGTTTAGACATGACATCTACATGCTCTCAATTTTTTAATACAGTCTTAATGATGGCAAAAGGAAAGGGTTGAAGGATTCATTTACTTTTATACTTGCACACACCATCTATGACATGGAAAACTTGGTATGTAACCCCCTATTTTTCCAATTTGGTTGGCACATGGACTGGTAGTTTGAGGGGATGAACTAATGTCCCTTATATTCTAATCATTGTGTAATTTGGATATAACTAGATATCTCTAATCAATTCCACATACTTCTTGACTGTAGGGATGGCCCTACCCATGGGGTTCCCTATAATAACTTCTACCAAAGATGGATATACATAATAAAAAATGAGTTATACATTGTGTCTATATTTGAATATGTTCAATTTAGTATAGTGATGGGAAATAATGTGTGTCCCTTTAGGTGACCAATTATTTATGTCAAGGATTTTGGTGGTGACCAATAGGGCATATAGAAGATAGGTCATCATGAATAAATGGCTAAAAGTTTTCTTCTTCATGGCTAAGAATTGTTGTTTCAAATAAATATTAATCATCTCACCTATTGGGGGAGTGACTCCCTTTTCTACCATGAAGTATACATAAGGCACCTAGATCTTATTAACATGTGTGGTAGAAGGGGACCTAGATAATCTATTCAATAAGGTCATGAATATTCTGATCCCTTCCCTAAATTGGATAATTAGGATCTTTTTGGTAGGGTTTTGAGTACATGGGTTTCATCCATGTCCTGACTATAGGCAAGTCTACTTAGGGCTTGCATATCTTGTAGTATATTTTAAATGTAAGGGGGGAAATATATGCTACATTTTTAAAGTACATTCATGAACTATCTAATCCTTATAAATCTTATAATCTATGAAAATGGGGGAAATAACATCAATATAGTGTAATACCTCAGGTTCTATAGCAGCATAGTGGTGACTGGTCATCTGAATGAAGAACATGTCATTGTATCTCTAGAGTATTATGGCATTATTTTGATCCTCCCTTGTGATGGCTTAAATTTACTCAATAGTCCATAAAATCTCAGACCATTTTTTATTTCCTATGTTTAATATCATAGCATCAAAGTCAATATCCTTAAAGACTCTTCCCTCATTTTCTGAAGTTAAATATAATTGTGTGCCATCCCTTTGTTTCTTCCTTCAAGTTTCCATGACTATGAAACTTAAAAATTTCTCACTAACAATATTCATGTAGCTTCTAGGTTAGCTTGTTCTCACTTAGATAATAATTGGACTCTTTCTAGCTCAATTGTGATTGATTAGAGTTAAAATTAGGTCTTCTTGTGGAGGTTAGGGATTTTTTTAGCTTTAATGGTGATGGTATCTTAAATTTAGGTGAATTCATGCTTTATATTTTATTTGGACCCTTGAATTTATACCTTTACCCTTTCATGCCCACCAAATCTTTGATTTTATTATTTTGTTCTTGTGTGGAGCCTAGGTGGCATCCATTTGGTAGCTTTCATGATAGTTTTCATAAATGATTTAAAGGAACTAGCTATTATCCTTTTTAATCCTTATTTTGATTTATGCCATCTGATCTTTGCTAATGGATCAATGTAGACCATTGATCATGATCCTGGGGCTTGCATGTTATTGGTTGTCTTTATATCAGGCTCCATGCTTGTTCCACTTGGCACCTTTTTGGTACTTTTAGGTTCTATGCTATGTTAGTAAATGTTCACTCATCACATGTCAATCCTATGAGATTTTAAGGTCTCATTGAATAGTCTCTATCAATTACACTCTGTTCAATCGGGTTGATTTGATTAACTATAAGTCATTGATCCTGCAAGGTATACAAAATTCAATTAGCATTGATACATAAGAAGGGAATTAGGATAAATAATTTAGACTAAAGTTTATTATGTGTTAATAAACATGACATAAAATTTAGGCTAAGATATTTAAGCTAAGTTTTAGAACACATATAAAGGGGACCTAATAAATAAGTGAACTTAATGTAAGGTTTTCATCTAGGGTTTTATCATGTTGATAACCATATTAAAATTTTAGGTTAAAACTTTTAAGCTAAGTTTTATAGAATATGGAATTTTTAAAATAAAACATAATATAAGTCTTTGGCCTAAGGTCTATTGTATTGAAATAAATGTAATTATAACCTTAGAATAGAGACTTAGATTAGGTATATGTTTATGAATATTAGACCACAAGATCATTTTATCATGAAATTTCAAAGACCTCAAGTTTTTTTATATTTTGAAAAGGGAGGTCTTATTGATTTGCAATGTAAGTAATAAGCTTCAATAATGTTTCAAATCATATTCTTATGTCTAAGCAAGATGATTGATGAGCTTAAATTTGATGGCCTCATGGGTGTCAAATGAGATTCATGAGAAAGTCAAATTTAAGTTTATGAATTTCATTAGGTTCATAGATCTTAGATTTAACATGCTTCATTAGATCATTTGGTCTCAACTAAGCATATACCATTGATCAAGATCTAAGCATACACATGTCATTGGTCCCTGAAATCATGAAGAGGATTGAGTTAGGTCATGGATCAATGAGTATGAAAATTAGACTAAGTTGAAATCCTATGTCCTTAAATCATAATAAAAGGGGTCCCTTCAAATATTATAGTCATAAACTAAGGTTTTTTCCTAAGGTTTCATTATACTAAGAAAATAAAATAAAACTTAGGCTAAAAACTTAGGTTAAATCTAAGTTTTAATTCATGAGGCCCTTTGAATATTGAGATCTAATGCAAGAGTGCCACATGGAAACTCTATGGGACTCTTAAGTTTTTGACTCTACTTGACCCTGGGAAGGGTCTATAGAGCATAGATAAAGATCTAGGTTCTCAAGATGGTGACACTTGTCATCCTCATGGGGCTTTCTTAGTCCTTTGACATTTCAAAACCAAGTTTAGTCTATCAAATTTATTTGTGTGAAAATCCATGGATCTTTGATCAAGATCTAGATACTTAAACATGATTGGATCCTTTTAGATTATTAATGTTGTATCATAGGTCTTAGCTTAAGGTTTCATTGTATTAATAAATACAATGAGACCATAGGTTAAAATTTAGGTTAAGTCTATGTTTAATAAATAGGGACCCATTTTATCTTGAGGATGATCACATGTAATTATATCTTCATTCCCACTTAAATATGGATCATTGATCATGATCTAGGTGATCATGTGGGATTGGTATGATGGATTAAGGGTTTGGATTCATCAAATGTTCTTTTCTCTTCCCAATTGATCTTCACAATGAAGAGTATACCATCAATCCTAAAAAGAGGCAAGATGCTTAAGTTAGAGCATGGGTTGATATAGGAACTTAGGCTAAAGTTTTAAGACTAAGGTCTTTTTTGTGTTAATAAAAATTAATGGGGTCTTAAGACTAAGACTTTAGGCTAAGTATGTAACAAAGAGGACCACATGATATCAAATGAGACTAGCTTAGGAAAATAAAAGAAACTACAAACATGAGAATTATAACTTATTAAAATAAAGAGAATGAAAGGGACCAAGCATAATTGTTTACGCTAAGGTTTGGTCATGTTAAAAACATGACCAAGCCTTAATATAAAAACTTAGGCTTAAGTCTAAATTAATTTTAAAATATTCTTGCCAAATTTGCTCTTGCCAAATTTTAATTTGAACCAAGGGTCTAAATTAGGGTTTGCTGAAGAAGAGCTCTAGAAAATGAATCCAATTGTGATTTCTCATAGACCAAAGGCTAGTAAAAGCCTGGATGAGGATAAAATTTTGAAAGTCCCATCATGATCCATTAAAAATAACTACATGACACTTGCAACTTAAGACATGAGGGATAACTATTATAAATATTAGGCAAGGTTAAATCAAAACCATGAAAAAATGAGCCAATTTACTAGGTGTGGATATTTTCAAATTCTAATAATATTTAAGATATCAAGTTTTTAGTGTTAAGGTTCGAAGTATGCACAAGGGTCCCTATTTTTTATAAATGAGGGTATGTTAACCTCAACACTTCCTCTTTATCCTTTAGGTTTTCTATCATAATATCCATCTAGGTTTCTACTTGTTGGATGATCTCTTCATACTCCTTGGGAGTGTTGCTTAGCCTTTCTTGAAAGAAAACAATCTGATCCTCATTGTCTTAAACTAATGAATTTAGTTTCTTGTTCTTCTTATTTTTCTTCATAAGTTTCAACTCTTTTAGGTCACTTACTAGTTTTGCCTCAAGATTTACTTCAAATTCTTGTTCTTCACTGTCATAGTACACTTCTTCATCTTATTATATATTAATCATATAGATTTTCCCATTTGAACAAACCTCATTTTTTGATTCTCTGCCTATGAACAAGGTTTCATTATTGTCATGTTGAGATTAATTACTACCATCATCACTATTAGATGTGTGTGAATCACTTACATAGATGAGTTATCTTCTTTGGTATAGAAACTCTTTTTTTTATGATCCTTTCCTTTCTTCATTCTTCTTAAAATATCTCTTGTTTTTTAATACTTATAGGCATTATTGTCATTTCCATGAGGTTCTTCATATTCTTCACTATTCTCAAATATATCTTTATTAGGACACGTGGTTTCAAAGAGACTAATCTTTTCACACCTAAAACATTTAAAGGGTAACTTAATCTTTTACTTAATCGAGACAAACCTTAACTTTCTAGCAAGCATAGTTATGATTTCATCATCATCAAATTTTGAACATACTTCATCCTTGACCTTATTATCCTCTGAATTATTTTCATATTTTAAAGCTACTTATTTTTTTGTAGGTATTCCTTCATTATTTCTCATCTCATAGGTATTTAAGATGCCATGAATCCCATCCATCTCTAGCTTGTCCAAATCTTACATCTCTTCTACTACATGCACCATAGAGTCAAATTTACGAGTTAGTGATATCAATACCTTGTGGACAATAGTATACTATTTCACTTATTCTCCTAATCTTGTAATGATATTGATAACTTCATCAGCACTCAATAGGTAGAGGGCAATATTTTCATCTTCATTCCTCTTTAGGATTTGAAAATTTCTTCTATGGGTCTACAACTTGGATAAATTTACCTTGGTGTCTCCTTCATATATGGTCTTCAATTTTTCCCATTTATCTTTTGATGATACAAAATACATTACCTTTACAAGTTGTACCTTTGATAGGCCACACAGAATGGCATTCATTTCCTTGTAGTTATTTTTACTAGCTTTCTTACCTGTTGCATCTATTGGTGGAATAGGAGGTGCAATATAACCATATATAACTATATACCAAATATCATTTCCTTGTTACATTAGATATATATTCATTATGACATTAAAAAAATCATATCTAGATCTATTGAACAATAGATCCTTACTGGTAGAGAAACCACCTTGATCTTGTTACTAGTCATACTGGCTTCTTAAGATCTCCTTTAAGATTTTACACTTGCTTTAAAATACCAAGATATGATACTAATTATTAGAATCATAATGAATAAGAGGAGAGTGGTGAATTAGTCTTCAAAAATTTTCATTCAATTACACTTAATCATATATGAACCATTCTAACAAGCATTTCATCTTAGCAAGCATAAGTACTAAAACATAAAATCATGAAACACATGAACATATCATATACATGGAAAACCCATAAAAGGAATAAAAAAGCACTAATGAATAAAATGTAATATATTCCTATAATAAAAACATCAATATTGGGTGAAACACCCATTTCACATGGAGCACCAACCCCAACTAGCTCAACACCAACTTAGATAGGCTTTAACAAGTACCCACTTAGAAGGAGGCACTAACCCCCTAGATGACTCATCACCAACTTAGAAACCTAATTATTTTATCATGTTTAAAAACCCTTATTTATCATAAAACATATGATGATCTTCTCTTTTATATTTTCTCTCACTTTCATCCCTCTCAAACTAGTTTCTAGCCCTCTTCACTCAACTAGCCCTCTTCATGGCTTGATTAGGTATTTTGAACTTGATCATATATGCATAACCTATATTAGATATTTATGAAACTTATATGATGGTTTTATTGACATTTTTATTCTCACCAATGATCGATATAATTTTTTCTCTTTTTTCTCTCTTAGCAAACCAAATAGGCTTAAACTACCTTGTTTTTATGTAAGTCACTTGATCATATCCTTCTTAGTCAGCCACACATTATTATCTCTTAGTTAATCCATGAAATAGGTTTCATAATATTAAAATGAAATGACTTAATCATGAATAAATCAATACATTAGGTCATATAGAGCTCAATTATCCCTTACTCCTCTTTTAGGCTTTAAGGACACCTAATAGGTATTCTTAACAACATATTACCCTTTGATCTTCTTGAAGCATATACAAACACCTAAAATGTTAAGAAAACATCATATGACACTCTAATATACATTAAAAAACTCCACTTTAGTTTCATAACACATTTTAGGTCCACCCACTACTTGAAACCTTTGTCAAAACACTATTTATAAAATGCCTGTGCATACATAGAAAATATGTTTTGAACAACTGCAACATATACTCAATTTTTAAAAATAAAATTGGAAAAAATAGCATATTTATAAACATAATAACCTCAAGGTAATCACAAACTTCATAAGATGCTTCAAATTATTTCATAAGGCTCAAACTCTTCTCTATAATATGTTCACTTAGAACTACCAACTGACTCCAAAACATAGTTAAGGAAACATGAACATCTAACATTTTATTGAATACACTCTATGAACATAGGCTTGAAATAGGGGGGGATTAGTATGGTGTTATTCAATGAAATCAAATATAAACAAATAACACACTAAGCTAACACCCTGAGCCTATCTCAAGGGGAGAGCATATTAACAAAACAAGATAAGAAACACAACTAGAATGCAAAGACAAAGAAATATTTCACCTTCTTTGGATGATACAAATATCTTGGTGAAGTGTCTTGCTCATATTTTGCTTTAAAAGGTATATTTCAATGGATCTTGGCTATCCTCCACATCCTCTTGGCACTATGTGGCTTGTGGCTTTGGTTGGGTTGAACAATTTGGAATTATAACACTAATTTCAATTTAATTTGGAATCAATTTAGCATTATAAATTTGCACCAATATATCTTAAAAATCATGTTCATGGCTCTTCTATTTATATAGATTTTCCAAATTGTTTGGGATTAACCATGATCATCCATCTCAATATTGAGATGTGTGGCCATGAATAAATATAATTATGTAATTATATGTGTGTGTGTGTGTGTACACACACACACACACACACACACACACACACACACACACACACACACACACACACACACACACACACACACACACACACACACACACATATATATATATATATATATATATATATATATATAGTATAGAGGGGCATTTAAGAGGCATGGAGGGTCTTAATGAGGCAGGGGGTGGCTTCATCCTGATATTTTATGCACTTATGGCTTGTGGATATCAAATTATAGAAATGATATCATTTGATGATACATATATTCAAAATTCATTTCCAAAAATAAATATTTAAAAATATCCATGGAATTCTCAATTAGGCTCATGATTTAGATTAATTAGATCCTAAACATGATTAGGCAACTTTGATGCAAATATTGGCTCTTTGTGTACAAATTAATCAAATTGATCAAAATGTCACATTATTGGCTCAAAATTTTATTGGATTGGAATTAGGATTCAATTTTATATGAATTAGAACTCTATTCCTATTTAGGACGTTGCCAACACAAAATAACAAAGGTAGTTTTCTTGTGCAAGAAATTTGGTAGAAAAGAGTAATCCAGAGCACCCAAATGTGAAAATGTCATTTTGAATCAAAATGATCTGATCAAAGTTAGATGATTAATAAATTTAATTTACCTATTTAATGAAATTATAGACAAAATTGGCACTTTAATATAATAGGTTCACATCATTTGGCATGTTTTAGTGTTTTTAGGCCAAATTGTGCATTTTTGTAAAAAATGGTCAAAAGCCTAGTTGGAAGTTATCAATGGATAATTTTAGGTGTATACATAATCAAGGGTTTAAAATTAATTATAATTATATTATATCATCATCATAGTAACCTCCATTAATCATATGATAAGATTTAATGGAAACTATTAGTCTGGTAGAATAATTTGTTGATCCTCTCTCTCACATACTCCACTCAATCAAATAAGCCATTTTGGATTTAATGTTACAACCTATTATATTGAATACCAAGATTATGAAAAGAATGGATAGATTATTTAATTCAAAAACAACATAATCATACACTTTAATGCATCACTCTTCCATGAAAATACATCAAGAATCTTTTCACTTTTGCTTGATTTTCTTATTATCTTCATTACAAGGTTTGTTAGTGATTAGCCAATTTGGATCACCAAATTTGCACACCTAAGATATATAACATATTCAAAAACCATCATAGATAATAAATAAAATTATCACACTTTGATCTTCATCCAGTTAAAAACTTTGACTTAGTCAACTTTGATCGATATAGTAAATATTTGAAAAATAAGCACTTGCCTGTAGGGACTACTGACTCACCTAAGAAACCAATCACACCTAAATATTCTTGGGAGACCGTCATTCAACCTATAATCAATTAATTGTACATATCAAACCATTTGGAGCTATTTGTAATAATATATTCAACATTGGGTCAAAGTTAGGGTTTATACCATCTTCTAGTCTTAACGATCATTCATAAAACTTAGCTCCTCTTTCCAAAAACCAATGCCTAGAAATTTGAGATATAAAAATTACTAATCTATATCATGAATAAATTATATTTTCATGCAGATTTTTCATGTGCTAATGATCACTTAAAAAATCTTCTCAAGTAGATAACTCTTCTTTTTATGCATTTTGAGATACCTTGAAACACATTTTCAATATTTTTTTGTAAACCATGACCTAAAAATTCACACACATACTTAAAATAACTTGAATCACCTATGTATATGTTTACCTTCTCAACCATGTCATGGAAACTGATCATGATACCTTATCTAACCACCATCTCTCTTTTGATTTTTAGGCCTTGACCTACAAGTCTCATTAAGCCTTGAATCTGACCTTTTATCCCCCTTCTAGGATACACCTTAAAAATCTCATGTTTTCCAATGCATTTTTTGTATGATCAAGAAACCTCATATACTCTCTCTTCTTAAAATATTTAATAGATCATATTTAGGGATTCTTACATATCTTTAGAGCTTGACTAAGATTTTGGTAGCATCTTCAAAGTGACATACACAGATCTTCATAGCTAACCATATAATCATTTACAAGGTCAACAAAACCTCATGTATAATATTAAACAACCTATTTCATGATAAAACACTATAAATTCTTATTTAGATCATTCACATATTCATAGCTCATTCGGATCATCTTTGAGATTGATTATATAGATCGTCAGATCACACAATTTCTTCTTTGGAGCTCACTCATTTCATCATGCTACTTTCACATACCTTATTAGAAGTTATAGATAAAGTATTTCAAGTTACTTTACACTTGAAATATTTACCTATACTCACTCATGTTGATATCAAAACATTATTCAAGCAAAACTCTCTCATCACTATTTTCATATAACAATAATACTCACTATGTTGGTAACAAAAATTCATTCAACATAACTCATTCATACACATTACTCAAATCTTACTTGACCATCCATCTTCACAAGAATATTTTACATCAAAGACATTAGATTTAAATTAAATAAATAACCATTCACCTTCAAAATAACCTTGACATCAGTGAAAATATTGAATACCAAAGCTCAACACTCAATGACAATTCTCAATAATCTCCTCCTTAATAAATGAAAATGTTCAACACTATTTCTTCCTTAAGCACTAATATCCCACTAGATTCATACTTACTATTGTCTTCCCCTATTTATTATTCACTAAAATGAAAACCCTCTTCTTCAATTTTTTCTTATTTTGAAGATATGTCAATTATCACTGACTTTAAATGAGATTGACCTACCCTTACTCCTTTGAATCTCAATTTGTCAAAGTATCTCCTAATTATACTAGATGACGCCTCAAAGTTATTTTTATTTTTAGAAAGGAGAGGAGATGATATAGGTCTATTAATTTTAGGTGTCTCAGGTTGAGAAGAAACCTACAATGGAAGATGGGGCATTAAAAAAAATCCCTACTCACATCAAGTCTATTTCTAGCTAAAGTCTTTTCATTATTAATGTAATCAAGTAATGGTGAGATAATTTTATAGTCTTTCCTTTTTGGTATTTCCTATCCATTCTTATCAATATTTTTAATAAATAATTAGGGATACTCACAATATGAACATGTATCAAGTGAATTAAAAGATTCAAATGAGGGGTGTATACTGAAGATAACCAACCATCACTTATGAAATATATAATTATAAATATATCTATTTGGTTCAAAGGAGTCGGAAGAGATAATATTTTTGTACCTTTGGAATCAATTTCAAGTATGTCTCTTTGTTTGGAAAACCTTACTTTAGCATAAATGACCACATGGAGATCAATCCATTCTTCTCATGTTATAAGCAAACCAGTTGATTCAAAGATTAGGTACTCCATTAATACAACTTAAATTCCCTTGATATTAGATTTATAATTTCATAAGCACTAACAAAAATCATGGACTACATTCAAGTCATATCTTGTGAGTCTTTCAATAAAAACCATCCATCTTACATATTCAAAAAGAGCCACCACCTTTGGTATATTCTTTAACATTGTATGTTTGATCAACTCCATTATTTTTATGTATCCTCCCATTTTTACCTTGTATATTATTTTTGGTTGTTAATTTTCAATCCTCACATCCTCTTGCTAGTTAAAAATCACATACCTTTCACAAAGGAGTAGACTATTGGTTTTATGAGGGGTGATATTGAATTAGTAATGCATTCTTAGTTATCAATTGGCACAATCATGCCTTTGTTATTATGTACCACATTTTTTTTAATATATTGTATGTGAGCTATTAATTGAATTTTCCTTAGAGGATCAAATATTTCATATATCTTTGATTATCCCCTACCCATAACTTTATGGATTAACTAGTCCTAAAATTAAATACATGTGATAATGGGGGAACATGCAATGAATAAGATGAGACAAAAATGTAGTTTGAATCCAAATTCATGATGGGGTACATTAGTAAGTAATTATAGGGAACATGACATGTGGTGTGGTGAAAAAACATGGAATTGGGATGATTTGGGTGAAAAAGGGTACAACAATCATGGGATATTGACATTTGAGAGTGTAACTCATAAGTATCAATGCCATATCTAATAAATATATATAGAAAAATTAATCATAAGAAAAAAATATCTATTCTAAATGTTTCACATATTTACCTAGTTCAATGAATTTGTTTATTAATAATATTTTAGTTTCATATGGATGAATATGTCATATTATAATATTTTGACATGATCCATAAATTATGTGAAATGAAATAATGTAGGATAGTGGAAAGGCTAACATAGAAGTTTCCTTGGTGATTTTTTCCATGTAATGATCTAGAAAAGATATGATGATTCACTAATTATTTTAGAAAATATTTTTTATGCAAATTTTCAGCTTGAAGATGAATTCCTAGCTTATGAGTTTATGGACCCCCCATAGCCTTAGACAATCATGAGATTATAGAAAGCCCAAAATGGAAATAAATGAATTCACATGTTCATAAATAAGGAATTAGGGGTAAAATATTATAGGTTAATGATGGAGATGATTTTTTTTAAAAAAGTAAATAGGCATTAGTGGCTACATGTTCACTTTGAGGATCTACAATAAATATTCATAAACAAAACATTATTACAAAACTAGAAAATAATGCTGAAATAATTTCACCTTATTAGATAATATAATATGAGAAAAAATAGATCTTAAATGGAAATGAGGATCCAAATTGAAAAAAAACTCTTGTATATGATGATAATAATAAAGAGTTGTTTACAACAACAAAAGGTAGACTTGTAGAACATACAAATATACGTGAGTGGTTATTGTAGGTGTGGGTGTTACTATTTTAAATTTACCTATAACAATTGAAATTACACATTTAACATTGAAGAGGCTATATGTACTCTTATTAGATGAATTTTATTACATTTTTTCCCCTTAGTGGTCAATAAGGTGACTTTATGGACATTTTTATTTTAAAAAAATTACTCCTGAGTAGCCAACAAGTTATTTTTTGACCAAAAATTCCACATGTGATGACCCTACCCAAGAGAGGTGAGACTAAATTTTATGTCCATAATTCAAAAAATTATTTTGTTTGGTCATTAGTTTTGTCACTATGTTCATCTAATATATAGTTGAGGTTCATGTCTATGTGAACTCATTCCTCCATTATGATCATCTAAATGAATTCTTCTTTCGAAAGAGGTTTCTTATACAATTTGAGATAGTGAATATTGACCACCAAAGATAATATGGTATGATAAATTATACATAACTTGTATATTCCATTTTCAAATACCTTTTATATCTTGTAAAGGTTTAAACATCTAGTCTAAATTTTCTCTTTATGGTCATTGTATTTAGAATCATATATCAAGGCCCAATCACCTAGATAAAACTTATATGTCTATTTTATTCTTTATTTTTGAATTATTTATGTATGTTTTAGATATTTTATCCTCAACTCACTGAGGGAGTTGAGTTTCATGGTCCTTTTTCTTCATGTTGAATACAAATCTAGCCAATTTTTATGGTAGTTTGTGGATTTTTGAGTTTAAACTCTATAATAAGAACAACCTTCTTACCATAGACTAATTCATAGAGTATGAACCCATTGGCTATATTCCACATGGTCATATAATCCCATATGACCTCTGAAATATATTCTTACCAATAATGAAAGTGTATAGCTATTAATTTGATAGTTATTTTCTCCAAATCCCTATTTGTGACTTTAACTTGGTCATTGGATTTTGAATGATACAAATTATAATTGTTATTTATGGATTCATATTATTGTACAAGGGATATAAGTAAATTATACATGAATTTTGGACCTTTATTGGATACTATATCTCTTAAAACTCCATATATTATAAATATATCCTCAAAAATCATTTTCATCCCTTGCATGAGATATATCTCTAACCTCTACCTAGTTCATGAGGTATTTGGTGCATACAAAATATATTCCTTGCCTTGAAAAGGTGTATCTATTGGGCCAATGAAATTAATCCCCCTTTTTTAAAAGTGATCTATTACTAATTATGGTTGAAGTTTCATCTCATTTGAACATGTGGGTTTGCTCATGCATTAGCATTTGTCACATTAGAAATTATATGCAATAACATCTCTATGTAGAGTGGGACAATAATAACCAATTGTAAGTATCTTGTAGGTTGTCCACTTTTATGAAATATGTCCCCCATAGGGTTAATCATGAAATTATCAAAGGACATTAAATACTTAATTTTATCTCACACACCTATGCATGAATAAATCAACCCCAATGTGAAAGATATACCTTAAATATCCATGAGTATGAGATATTCTTGGTCACCAAGTTATGTTTTTACTTTGGTGAAAATTTTAGAGTTTAACCTATAACCAAGTATTTATATACATTTATAAATCATGGATTAATATTAATCAAAACATGGATACATTCATGAGGAAAAGATTCATTTCCTAATGGACTGTTTTCATTTTATTGTAATCTAGACAAAAAATATGCAACTATGTTATCATTATCAGGGCTATAATTGATAGTAACGTCAAATACCTATAGTAATAACAATCATATGATTATCCTACCAGTTATTATTTGTTTTCTCATTAAATATTTAATATTAACATGATCAATATGAATAAACAAAAATAAAACTAGTAATGTATTGTCATAATTTGCTTATATCATATACTAATGTAAGTAATTCTTACTATGTAACTATTTACTGTAGTTATATTAGTGATATATTATTTTCAATGATATATATAACATAGCTGAATAACCCATCCTTTTTCCCATGGATTATCCCAAATGTTGTGTATGATGCATAAATATGAATGTGGAAGAGCAAATTCCAATCTAGACCTCTCAACATGGGTGCCATCACAAGTATTCAAAAGTTTAAAAAACTTCTTGGCATGCATCAATTCATATAAAATTAAAATATTTTCCCAAAAAAAAATAGATCTACCACCTTTCTAAATTTTTGTATGAAACTACAATAATATTTAGCATGTCTTAAGAAACTTCTCACATTTCATTGATTTTGGGGCATTGACAAGTTATTTATCACCTCTATTTTTTAAGATCTAACATAATTCTTGAAGTGGAGATATGGTTCCCCAATTCAATACAATATTTCATTAACATGTAATAATTATCATGACTCAATGTTATGGGATTATATTGAAAACATTGGATAAATTTATCTAGGTTCGTGGTGGCTTCATCATAAGTGTTACCATAGAGTGTGAAGTCATCCATATATTTTTTGGTAGAGTCATGAGATAGATCAAAAAAATTCTCAAGCTAATACTTTGAAATGTGTTATGATAATTTTATAACATAAATTGTAGGATTGGGTAGGCATATGTTCCTCAAGGGCACATAGATGTTCTTTTATATTTGTCTTTTTGGGAACTTCTTATCTAGTTTTACCTGCTAGGAACATCAATAAAAAATAAGTATTTATTTATAGAGAGGGTATCAAGAACCTAGTGAATGAATGGGATGGAGAAATTATATTTCATTGTGGAAATATTTAACTCTCTACATTCCCCACAAATATAAGATTTGGTATAATAACAAGTGGAAATACTCACTAACTATCGAAGGTGGGGTATATAAATCTTACACCTAGGATTTTTTTATTCATTTTTTATAATTTATCAAACAACATGACTTACCCTTCATCATGGTTCCCTAATGGGCTTGAAATATTTTTTAGTGTATATATGGTGAGTGAATAAATATCTTTGTATTTCTTGCATATCATGGAAATCCTATGAATTTTTTTTTTAATGATTTTGTAGCATGGTGACTTGTTGGGTTTCTTGTTGGGGATCCTAGTTATAGTTGATATTGAGGGGTCTTCCTAGTAGTATATCCACTTATTTTGATATGGATATCATTTATTAAATGTTACCTATAAGATTACCAAGTTAGTAAGGGTGTGGTAAGATATGACCAAAAGTTTTGATATCCTCTCTTGTGATTGAGTTTTTTATAATAAAAATATATTGATAAGGGGAAAATATGTGCATTTGAGGATATTATCTAGATGTTGGTTAGTTGTATAATTTTTTTTTATGACATTGGAAGTCATAAAATCTTTCTCTTATGTTTGAAATAAAGGGATACACTCAATAGTGAGTAGGATTTATAATTAAAATTGGTCATCATCCTCAAATTTTACCCATGAATATTGTTCTCCCTTAGATGAAGGTTCAGATGGTGTATATTAAACTAGTTGATTTGTCATGCTTTTACTAGAAATGATCATGTTACCTATCTTATATTCAATAAATTCATCATATGTATTAATTCAAGTATTACATAATATCATAAGGTATCCACATAAGTTTTATTTAGGTTATAATATCATGAAATCAACTAGATACTCTCATTAATCTATTACGATAACAAGTTCTTCTATGACTCCTTTACATTTTATAGTTGAAAGGTCCACCATCTGTAGAATAATGGGTGTTTCACAAAGGCCAATAAGTTTAAGTTTCCTCATAGTTTATTTAGTCATGACATTAAAGGTTGCTCCTAAATGAAATAATTTTTTTTTAATAAGGGTGTCATTATTGTATACATAAACAACTAGGTTGTTTGGGTAAGAGTATTTAGTTCTGACAATGTTTTTGAACACGATGTTTGTAAGTTGTCCAACCATGTGGATAGTCTCGGGATATATTTGTTTCAAACTAGGTTCCTTAAGGAATATTTATTATTTATATTTAATATATATGGTAACATCCTTATCTAATTGAAACAAAATAATTTTGTCACAAACATTCTTTAGTTGACCTACGAAGTCAAATTATGATTCAAGATCTTATTTTTGAATATTTAATCTCTCAAAAAAACGAGGTTTGTTTGGTGTTACATGTTTGATTGTTATGAAAGACTATTATTGGATGGTTCTAGTTGGCTAGCATGTTTGGAGCCTCTTCAAGTGGATATGTTATTATGGGTGCAGTGGGATTTTGGAGAGTCTCTATTGAATAATGTTGAAGGTTGTCAACTTATATGGAACAATTTTGGTATTTTATCACATCATTATTATATGTTAGCTAAAATAACTTATTATTTTGATTAGGTTTAGGATATAAAAAAATTATGGATTTTTACGTGGAGGTGGAGTGGAATTGATTGGAATTAATATATTTTTTATTTTACATGAGGTTGTGGGAGTTGTTGAAAGGAAATATTTTGAGTAGTCCAACATTGATTCCCTAGCCATGAATTTTGTCATTTGTTAGAGGGTGGGTTCCATTGATTATTATAATTTTGTTTTTTTCATGGTTTCTATTGAAATTAATTCCATTTGGTTTGGGATTAAATATTTTAATAGTAACATTTTTAGTTTTAGGGTTGTTATTGGGGTGGTTGATTCCAAGGAGTAGATTAATGCCAATTAATAGGAACATAAAATTATGAATTAAAATATATATATATAAATATATATATATATATATATATGGCATAGCGATATTATATGGTATTTGATACCATGGTTTCCATTAGGCTACATAAAACATTTGATCTTCATCTCTTTCAATGGCATGAAGCTCTAATTAATCATGATATTTCTCTATTATAATTTCTAATTTGATTCTAGTAGTATGATATTTATAATAATTTTTATGGTGGTCAAAATAGTATATAATCAAGGCTTGATTTGTTAATTGTATCTTCCTTTATATGTGTAATGTATTAATTTTTTTAACCAAGTGACTGATGATGGCATGTTTCATGTCTTTCATTGTATTACTTAATTCCATTCTTGAAAGTTTGTTGGTAGATTTATATGATGATAATGATGAAGATCAATTGTTGTGATCTTTTTTCATCATTGAACTTTAGTAATTTATGCATAAGAGAGATGTATATTCAAATGAAATCCAAGAAACATCTCAATTAATCATTAGATCTAATGATTTGAGACATTATTACCTAATACCATTTAAGAATACCAATTTGATGTATTTTTTATCCAACATGGTTTGTTTATATTTCTACAAACTAAACATACATATCTCTAGGTAATATTCCAATGGTTCATATTCATTTGGTAACATTTGGAAACTGTCATTTCTTGTATAGTCACTTCCCTTGGAGTACTCTTGATACTTTGAGAGCAATTTTTCATTCATATATTATCAAGTGAATATTTTATCTCACTACAACCCAAAAAACCATTTGAGTATTTCATTATTGAGAGTGGATAGAAAAAGTTTTAGTTTTTTAGCATCATTAATGTAATTGTGAATACAACACATGATGTCAATCTTGAAGAGAAACATATCAAGATCCTCATCAGTGATTCCTATGAAATTGGGAAAATGATGCAAAGAGCATTAATGTTATAGTATTGTCAATGATGTCATGGAGGTGTACTAGTGATTGGATGAAGTTCTTTGATAGCTTAAGTGATAATGATAAAGTGGGTAATGTGCTTTTCCTAGTGTGCTTAAAGGAGGCTTGGTTGATCTTTAGTTTTGGCATGATTAGAGATGTTCAAGGATGAGTATGGTTACTGGAGTATGTGAAAGAGGTCCCTAAGATGTTATCTATTATTTGAGATCTTATGTGAATAATTAGAATTCATATAGTAGTCCATAGTTTTCATCTAGACACTTCGGGTCTAATGATAAAAATTTTGAGTAGGCAATTTGGTGACATCACCATTGCCACATGAGAATGAGTCAAGGGGAGTTAGTCATATGGTTGTGATCACATTATTAACTTGTTGTTATGTAATAGATCTAAATTCATTTATCCTAACTGTGGTCAAAGTTATGAGGGTGAAAATTTGGCTTCTTAGTCAAGATTCATTATTTTCCCATAGCCAAATTTGCATGTGGCCAAAAATAGCTGAGGAGGCATTTTGATGGAGGCATATATCACACATGTAGATGTTTCAAGAGAAGGTGATCATATGGGTTTATTTAATTTAGTACCTATTTATTATACACCAAATTTAGGTCATGTGATGTAGCATGATAAAAGATATGCATGTGCAAAGTTGGGCTCCTAGGCATTTTGATAGTGTTTTCTATGTTCAAATTGAGCTAAGTAGTTTGATGGTGGAATATATCACATGTGTGGACATTAAAAAAAAAATGATCATATGCATTTATTTATTTTTGAGTCTTGTTTATTTTTCCTAAATTTTAGATCATGCACTGAAGCATGACAAAAGTTATGTAGGAGCAAAGTTGGGCTCTTAAACAAATTCTATGAATATTTGGTTCTATGATAGAAGATTTTGAGAAAGCATTTAAATAGATATATATCACACATGTGTGAGGGTTATAGGAGAATATTATTATATGGTTACATTTTACTATACAAGGGGATCATATCATATAAATTTAAGATCATGCATCAATGCACATAAGAAGTTATTAAGGTTCAAAAATAGCTACTCAGGGAGATAAGGAAGGTTACCATAGTCATTTTTACACAAGTTAAAGCCTGAGCAAGATCGATGGTGTGCATTGATCTAAGAAGTTAGGATGAATAAATATGAGGATAAGTTCATGATGTTTAATTACTGAGCAAAGGTAAATGATAAGGATCTAATGGCAAGCAAGTGTTTATATAGATTTATTGAATGGTGAGTGTTGATATTTAAAGACATGATTGATCTACAAAGATTGATAAATCACATTGAGTCAACATTTTAATATTTCATGAGATGAGGCTAAAGTGACTAAGGTTTAAAATTTGGCATTAACATTCTATGTGTTAAAAATAAAATAAGATCAACGGTGCATGATTGATCTAAATTTGAGAGTATATGAGATGTGAGCATTATGTTTAGAGTTTAACTGTTACTGTTTGAATTCAAATATTTGAATTTAACAAAGGGACATACTAGAGATCTATATTTTGTCCATATATTTTGATAGAAGTTGAATTTTATGGTGCTATAAAAGAAAATATGAAGACTCCATGGTGCATCTAATGAACTAAATTTGAAGATTTGGAAGTATATACAATCAAAGATATTAATGTTCAAAGTTGATTGTGTGTTCATGCTTATTTATAAAATGAATCAAGAAGGAAATTTTAGCTAATTTTGATGTCTCATGATGAATATGTTATTTGGGAGTGTTTTAAATTCCATGAGGATCCACTATGAGTATTTTGGAGGTGTGATAAATCTATGGTGAGTATGAATAAAGCTTGAGAATTTGATTATGTATTCATTCATAATGTTCTTGTGCACCATGTCAGTGTTTGATTTGTTCAATTATATGTAGAGGTGAGCTAAGATGACTATGATCATTTGAGGATGTTGAAGGGGACATAAGGAGTGGACCCATGTATTTGAAAGTGGTCATGTGTTCTTATTTTGTTCAATGAAGTGCTAAAGGAGTGAATGGGTTCACATGAGACCTATAAGGGTTACAATGGTCTTATTGAAAGGTGTAGTTCCTTAAGGGTAAACCATAAATTCTATGTCCAACTTATGAATATTTTATTGAGCCATGTCTTCATGTGAAATATGCCTTAAGGTTTAAGACATGCCTAATGGTTGACCAAGGTAGTGATTATAATGATTTCTCTATAAATAGTGGAACCAAATATGATGGTTTTTAGAATTGTTAGTAAGAGACTTGGAGAAATTTGAGATAGGATTTCGTGTGTGTTTTGGGGAGTAAAGAAGGTGTAGAGTACCCTATGGATGATTTGATGAGTAGATCGATTTGAGGATTATTTGTATGACCTGTTGGTCATAATTCTAATGGCAGAATAATGTTCTTACTATTTGAGTATGAGTAGAGATGAAGAGTGATAATTAGAGGTCCATCATCATGTGTTGAAGACATTAATTCAAAATTAGATGTGTTCATAGGTCTTGTTGTGGTAGCTCAACATTTAAGGTGGTTATAGCTTCCTTGTAAGGTAATACTTGATAAAAGTTTGGTTGTTATTGCAATTCAGTTAAATAGGTATGGCAGCACCTTGTGGGATTATAGTCTAACTAAATAGGGATTATAGTTTTTTGATTACTTACAGCTAGTCTAAATTAGTTCTTTTTATTATAGACTAGTAGTCTAATTGTGGGTTCCATTGGGTTTTATTCCCCAAGAGGGATTCCCTCATATGTCATGTATTATGTGCTTGATCTTGCATTGTCTTTTTTGTTCATTATTATGAATGATGTTATACCTCATGAATGTATTTATTGACTAATTAATATTTTGAAAGGATTATAACTAAAGTTTAAATATCTAGTCTCATTGATTCACCTTCGTTTAGTGGTTTACCTCTAACAGCTGGTATTAGAGTAGGTCCTTTAGTAAAAGATTGACAACTTGAAGGTGATCAAAGGTATAATGGTTGACAAAAGGGTTATGGTTTGTCTTCAAAAAAATCTAGTTTTTTATTTATCATAAATTAATAGTGTGAAGACATAAGTGAAAAATGTAAAGGCAATAGTCAAGAATCTACAAGTCATGGTAAATAAAGGTCTCAATCAAAGGATGGAACAATGGAAAAATAAAGTCTTGACTTACTTAGATGTGATCTTATCCAAGGAAAAAAATGATTTCAACTCCAAAAGGATAAATAATGAAAATCCATTAAGTGTTAATGATCAAGAGAAAAGAGGGTCAAACATGAACAATGTCTTTAATGGGTATTGTTTCTCCTACAATCAATTTGGTCATAGATATAAGGATTGTGATCTCTTTCTAGAGATCAAAAGGGATCTCATAAATTACAATTGTAACCAACAAGGTCACATAGATAATAACTGCAATAGATCCTTTTAGAAAAAAGATATACTACTCATTGACCCTCTCAAATGGCTCAAGAATACCAAGTCTAAAGAAGAAAAGAAGCAAAATCCAAGTAGATCATGAAAGAAAGAATCATTGTTTGTTCAAGTAGCTTTGGATACTCAAGAAGATGAGAACAAGAGATGGTTAATATAAAATTGATGTTCAAATCATATGACAGGAGACAAGATCAAGTTTATCTCTCTAAAAAAGACCAACCCAGGTGCAGTTAAATTTGGTGAAAATAAATCTGCCAACATAGTCTATAAAGGTATTATGAGTTTGGATAATGGTCATACTAGGACTGAGAATGTCTTATATGTATAAGGTTTGAAGCATAATATTTTAAGTGTGAGCCAAATGTTTATGCAAGAAAATGTTGTAACTTTTCATGATGATGTGTTTGAAATAAATAAGGCAAAATATAATAGATTAATTATAAATGTTCATAAAATAGATAATAACATGTATGCATTCTATGAATCCAATAAAGTAGATTGCATCATAAATCAATTGGAATAAATTTAGCTTTGGCATATAAGGCTTAGACATATAAATTTTTATAATATGATCAAAATCAGTTCAAAGAGGTTGGTAAGGCATATGCCTAAGATTTCTAAGATTCCCCATTCTCTTTGCAAGGTTTGTCTTCATGGGAATTAAAACAAGAGAAGATACAAGACCAAGGAATTCTCCACTATAGAGCCATTAGATTTGATCCACATTGATCTATGTGGACCTATGAAAACTCAAAGTATTTAAGGTAATAACTACGTCATGCCTCTCATTGATGATTTTACTAAGATGACTTGGATATTCTTTCTTAGGTAAAAATTAAAATCTTTTGCAGAATTTGTGGAATTGAAAGCTCTTGTGGAAAATGAAAAAGGTTAAAATATCAAGTGTGTGAGATTAGATAGAGGAGGTGAGTTTTAGTATCATAAGTTCAATGATTTTTGTGAAGAACATTGGAGAATAAGACAATATTTTGCTACTAGAACACCACAACAAAATGATGTGGTTGAAAGGAAGAATATGAATATTGTTGAGATGGGTAGGACCATGACTCAAGATGAAAATAATCAAATGGATATTAAGAATAGGTAGCCAACACTTCTATGAATATCTTAAATAGGTGTCAAATCAAAGTAAATGGTAATAATACTCCTTATGAGTTATGGAAGAATAGAGAAACTAATGTCAAACATTTTAGAGTGCTTAAGAGAATGTGATTCATCAAAAGAGATGATGATAATCTTGGAAAATTTGATTCAAGATCTGATGAGGGCATTTTCTTAAGTTATTCTTCTATCAATACTGCCTATAGGTGATTCAATAATAGTCTTCATAATATTGTTAAAATTTAAAATGTAAGGGTAGATGAGACAAGTAGATTCAAGAAGCCAAAATTATAGGTAAGTGACTCAATTTAGATTGATTTTGAAAACAATGATGAGTTATCTGTTCAAATAGATGATGAATATGAAGAGGAGGAATAAAGACAAGATACTAAAGCTCCATTTAGAAGAATTTAAAAAGATCATCCAATTAATAAAATTATTGGAAATGTTGGTGCAAGTTGGAAAAATAGAAGGAAAATTATGATTAATCAAAATAAAAAACAATAATCTCTATTATCCATGATTAAACCCAAAACATTCATGTAAGCTAGCAAAGATGAAATTTAGAATGATGCAATAGACAAAGAAATTGATCAAATAGAAAAGAATAAACATGGGACTTAGTTGTTAGGACACAAAATATAAATGTAATAGGTACCAAGTGGGTTTTTAAAAAAATGAATGAGAAAGGAGAAGTCATAAGGAAAAAGGCTAGAGTGGTGTGTAAAGGATATGCTCAAGTTGAAGGAATAGATTTTGATGAGACTTTTGCTCTTATGGTAATAATGGAAGCAATTAGACTTTTTTTGGCATATGTTAGTTTTAAAGGTTTTAAGGTATATCAAATGGATGTGAAATCTACATTCATGAATGGAAACTTAGAAGATTAAGTATAAATTGAGTTACCTAAAGGATACTTCAAATCAAGTAATCAATATTTTGTGTGTAAATTGAAGAAGGCTTTGTATGGTCTCAAATAAACTCCTAGAGCTTGGTATGAAAGGCTAGATAAGTATATTTTGAGTCAAGTTTTTCAAAGGGGGTAGATGATAGTAATTTGTATATTAAGATAGAAGTTAATCATCAATTTATTGATGTTGTATATGTTGATGACATAGTTTTTAGATCTAACAATGATAAAATGAGTAGATAATTTGTTGAAACTATGAAGCTTGAGTTTGAAATGTTAATGTTGGGATAAATATCTTTATTCTTAGGATTATAGATTAATCAAATTGATGTAGGGATATTCATTTCACAAGATAAATATATTAAGGATATGGTAAGGATGTTTGACATGATGGATTGTAAGCCAATGGGTACTCCAATGATCATAAGATGCAAGTTAAGTAAACTAGATGACATACCATAATTTGATCAAAATTTGTATAGATCCATGATTGGAATTCTTTTGTACTCTACTACATCTAGCCTTGACATCATGCAAGGGATAGGTATTGTAGGAAGGTTTCAAGCTAATCCTAGATAATCTCACTTGAAATCAGCCAAAAGGATATTGAGATATCTCAAAGGCACCATAGACTATGGTTTATGGTATCTTAGGAATAAATAATTATCTTTGAAATCATATACTAATGTTGATTGGGAATGATGTGTGGATGATAGGAGTACTAGTGGTGGGGTCTTCTTCATGGGAGAATGCTTGGTGTCTTCGCTTAGTAAAAAACAAGTCTCAATATCTCTATCAACTGTAGAAGCTAGGTATATAGTAGATGCCTCTTGTTACACATAAGTCATGTGATGAAAAAAAATTTGGAACATTACAAGGTAATAAAAAATGGACCTTGTCATATTTATTGTGACAATACTAGTGCAATTAGTATCTCAAAGAATCTTGCTATACACTCAAAAACTAAACACATTCTTATTATATATCATTTATTGAGAGAAAAAGTGATTAATCAATGTGTCAAGTTGGAGAATGTGCTTCAAAAAGAGTATCTTGTAGATATCATGACTAGACCATTCTCAAAATCTACTTTTGAGTATCTAAGACAAAGATTGGGTGTCATTTATTTCTTTATGAATCAATAGAAGGTCTTTAGTTAAGGGGGATCAATAATTTCATGGGTCTTATCTAAAGGTTTGTGAAGTAGCTATAACATAGGGTCAAAATCCATGTTTTTAAGTTGGTTTAGAGCATGTTTCCTAATTAGTGAGTGGCATGAAGTTCTGTTGGTGGCCCTGATGGTAGCATGATGAGAGAGAAGGATAGTTAGCATATGTGGTCATTATTCATGATGTGTGGAGATTTGAATATGATAAAATAGGTGTATTGGCTCAATAATCTTAGGGGGAGTCCCTCCCAAATGTTTCTTGATGTGTTCCATAATATTTATGTGTTTTTGTGTGTTCTTTATTCATTGGTTGCAGTGCTTGGTTGAAGAGAGAGTTGGCATGGAGCAAGAAGGATGTTGTCAAGACAAGAAGAGATATGATCAAGGCAAGGGGGAGTTTATATCATATTTTTAAAATTATCCTTTCCCATTTATGGTCTTTTTAGGTCCTAAAAATTAGTTGGTACCCACTTTGTAATTTTGTCAAAGGGGGAGAAAGTTCCTATTGTGGGAGTACATTGAAGAGAGAGAAGGTGAGTTGTATATATATATATATATATATATATATATATATATATGATATTTTTTGAAATCAAAGACGAAGGGGGAGGTTATTGGATTATTTAAATGATGTTATGGTGATTTCATGGAGGTGTCCTAGTGAGTAGATGAAGTGCTTTGATAGCCTAAGTGATAATGACAAAGTGTGCAATGTGTTTGTCCTAGTGTGCTTAAAGGAAGCTTGGTTGATCTTAAATTTTGGTATGATTGGATATGCTCAGGGATGAGTATGGTGATTAAATAATGTGAAATAGGTCCCTAATATGTTATCTATGATTTCAGAGCTTATGTGCATAAGTGTAAATCATTTGTTAGTCCATAGTTTTCATCTAGACACTTTGGGTCCAGTGGAAGAAATTTTGAGTAGGTAGTTTGGTGACATCACCATTGTCACATGGGAATGAGTCAAGGGGATTTGGTCATATGGTTGTGATAAAATTAGTCCCTATTTATTATGTTCCAAATATCAAGTCATGCATTGAAGTAAAATCAAAGTTATGAGGGTACAAAGTTAGCTTCTCAGTCAAAATTCATTTTTTCCCATACTTAGCCAAATTTGCATGAGGCCAAAAATAGATGAGTAGGAATTTTGATTGAGGTATATCTTTCAAATTTGGACATTTTAGAATAAGGTGATCATATATGTTTATTGAATTTTGTACCTAGTTATTATGCACCAAATTATATCTCATGCAATGTAGCACGACAAAAGATATGCATGTGCAAACATGGGATCCCAAGCATTTGATAATGTTTTCTATGCTCAAATTGAGTTGAGTAAGAAATTTGATGGTGACATATCTAAAATGTGTGGAAGATTATCATATGGGTTTGTTTAGTTTAAAGCGTAGTTTATTTGTGTTAAATTTCATACCATGCTCTAAAGTGTGACAAAATCTATGTAGGACAAAAATTGGTCTCCCAAAAAAATTCTAACCATATTTATCTCTATGATAGAAGATTTTGAGAAGGTATTTTAATATAAATATATCTCACACATGTGAGGATTATATGAGCATATTTTTATGTGGTTGAATTCTCATATGTAATGATATCATATGGTCTAAGTTTGAGATCATGCATCGAAGCATATAAGAAGTTATTAAGGTTCAAAAATTGCTACATAGGTAGATAAGCAAGGTTCCCATAGTCATTTTTGCACAAGTTAAAGCTCAAAAAAGATCAACAATGTGCATTTCTCTAAGATGTCAAGAAGTAGTGAGATAAGGATAAGTGTACGATGTTTAATGATTGATAAAAGGTAAAGGATAAGGATATAATGGAAAGAAAGTGTTCATACAGATTGATCAAATGGTGAGTGTTGATATTTAAAGCCTTGATTGATCCATAGAGATCAATGGAGCACATTGAGTCAACTTTTCAAGATTACATGAGATGAGGTCAAAGTAACTAAGGTTTAACATTTGGCATTGGTGATATATGTGTTAAAGATAAAACAAGATCAATGTTGCATGATTGATCTAAAGTTGAGAGGACATGTGATGCAAGCATTGTGTTTAGAGTTTAACTATGACCATTTGAGTTCCAATATTTGAATTTAACATAGGTAAAAATTAGAGATCTATATTTTATCCATATCATGAATAGGATTCCATATTTCATCTAATAAACCTAATTTAAATATCTATAAGTGTGTACAATAAAATATATTAATGTTCAAAGTTGACTACATGTTTGTTCTTATTCTACAAATGACTCGAGAAGGATATTTGAGCTCATTTTGATGTTGTTTCAATATCTCATGATGACTTTACTATTTATAAGTGTTGTAGACTCCATGAGGATGATTTATGAGTATTTTAGAGGTATGATAAATATATTAAGTGTGAACAATGCTTAAGAAGTTGACTATGTATTCATTCATGATGTTCCTATGCACCAAGTCAGTGTTTGAGTTGTTAGAGCATATCTAGAGGTGGGATAAGATGACTATGATAATTTGAGGATGTCAAAGGGGACATAAATAGTGTACCCACATATTTGAAAGTGGTCCTATGTTCTTGTTTTGTTCAAATAAGTGTTAAAGGAGTGAATGGGTTCACATGAGATTGATAAGGGTTACAACGGCCTTATTAAAATGTGTAGTTTCTTAAGGGTAACCCATAGATGCTATGGCTGAACTATGAAGATTGTATTAAATCATGTCTTCTTGTGAAATATGCCTTAAGGGTTAAGGCATGCCTAATAGCTGACCAAGGTCATGATTATCATGATTTCTCTATAAATAGTGGAACCAAATAAAATGGTTTTTAGGCTTTTGAGCAAGAGACTTGGAGAAATTTGAGAGAGGCTTATGTGTGTGTATTTTTTGGAGATAAAGAGGGGTAGAGTGCCATGTGGATTATTTAATTATTAGACCATTTTAAGGACTATTTGTATGACCTATTGGTAATAATTATGTTACAAGAATAGTGCTCATGTTGTTTAAGTATGAGCGAAGGTGAAGAGTGATAATCAGAGGTACATCATTAGGTGTTGAAGACATTAGTTCAAAGGTGGATGTGTTAATAGGTGTTGTTGGGACATCTCAACTTCTAAGGTGGTTACATCATCATTTCAAGGTAAAACTTGCTAAAAGTTTGGTTGTTATTACAGTTCAAATAGATAGGTGTGGCAATACCTTGTGGGATTGTAGTCTCACTAAATAGGGATTGTAGTTCTTTGATTTGTTGTAGTTAGTCTAAATTAGTTCTTTTTATGTGCTTGACATTGCATTATCTTTCTTATTCATTGTTATGAATGATGTGTATACCTAATGAATGTATGTATTAATTGATTAAGAGTTTGGTAGGATTAGAACCAAAGTTGAAATTTATAGGCTCAATAATTCACCCCCTCAGTAATTTTACCTTTGAAAATTCATTCTCTTATCCTCCCTCAACTCTGATACCTACAACCATCAATTCTTGCATTCAATATTTTCAATTTTCTCTTATTTATCTACTCCTCACTAGGTTTAACATCATTCTCATACATGATCCTATTGACTATGATTATTGATTTAATAAAATTTACCTTTATATCCTCTATATAACTCACACTCATTCATACATTTCATTTCACTCACTCCTTTCATTCCATCACACACTGGTGTTCATAATTTATGCATAGTTTATATTCCTATTATACTTTTATATAGGCTTGGAGTAAATTATCTATACTCATCCTTTATTGAGTATTTAAAACTCCCATTTTATCTATTTTCATACCAATAATATCAAAGTCTTAGCTTACTACTAACCCCATCTCTCTTTCTTGTCACTTTTCCTTTCCTAGCTCTTGTCTTTCCTCTAGTAGCCTTTTTAGGCCTTTTCCACTTTTATGAATGGATGCTAACCTATATGGATAAACCAAGATTATATTAAAGTACCCTCTATCCATTACTATTAATACACAAATTTTTATTACTTAAATCTTATAATAGACCACTTTTATCAACCCTTTCCTATTATTATCTAGGCTTAGTTAGGCCTCTTAACCCCTATTTTAAACATATTCACCCATATCCATACATTAGATAAAATTGAATCATAACTAATCACCAATTTTTAGAGAGTTTTTATGGTTTAATTTTAAGATATGCTCATTTAATTCTATAAACCCTAAGCTAGGGTTTTGAGAATCTGTAATGGCCCAAAAAGCTTTAAATTTGGATCCAATGAATATTTATTATTGCCAAACATTCATAATACCTAATTAAGGTATATCATATATCATGTCACCTTTATAAATATTTATCCTTGTTTAAAAAAAAAACTAAATTCACTTGAAAAATTAGTTTCTCAAAATTATGTAGATGTTTACCTTCACTATGTATGCCCGAGAGCGAAACATTTAAAGATTCAAGTTACAAATCAAGTTTAAGACCAATGTGAAAGTTTAATAAGGTTTTTAATAATATTATACACCTTAAATAATCATTTATCACTTCCTTTATATCTATATTTTTCCTCTCTTCAATATTCTAAGTTTGATTGTGTCTTAACACACAATTGTCTATAGGTTTTACAATGATTTCTTCACACAGTCACATTGAAACAACTAAACATTATATATATAACCTTTATATCTGTATGAAACTAATATTAATAACCATATATATGTTTATATAAACCTTCCTTATGATCTTTTCATTTCAAATATGCATGATCAATTATACTTAACATAGAACATCGTAAAAAGGGGCAGATAGGTAGTTATCAAACTATAACAACTTTCATTGATTATTTTGAAGTTTAAAAATAAATATTATAAAACCATCCAAGACTTAATCCTCATAACATATTATACCTCCTATATAATTTCTCTAAATCCTAATACTCATACCATTCCTCTTTTTCTTGCATTTTTTTCTATTTTCCTATTAGTTACATGTATGAAAGGTAGTTACAAACTACCTGCCTAATGAAATTACATTCATTATCATTGTGTTACACAATTTAATACCTTTTTAATATATTAAGACACATTATAACCTAATTAAAACATTATACTTCACCAAACACCTCCCCAAATAAAATAACATACTTCAAAATTTCAAATTGGAGTTTTGGTAGGAAAAGCTCCTGAGGCCAAGAACATCCAATACTAAGCCAAATAATGAACATAAAACCATCCTTAGATCCCTATAGGACTTATAAAATAAATATAAAACAAAAAATAATCACAACACACACTTAATTACATGAATTACTCAAATTTCCAAATGATGCTCTGCATCATACTACCATGGCAAGAAAACATTTGAGCTCTACTCCAATGGACTACTATACTCTTCTTCCTAGTCTTCCAATTAATGATTATTGGATCTTCCTTATATTTTATTGATCCTTCATGCTTCCACTAGTATTCATATTTTATCTCTTACTTTCCTATATCATATACAATTCTACTTCTTTTCTTCCATTTCTTGCTTGTATCAATTAACATCTGATGTATACTCATAATTTGAGATTTTCCTATCATATGGGTTGTATATTCCCCAAAAAAACTATTGATACACCTGTAATCTCACCTTAGATTTTATATATTCATTCTTTCAACAAAAACAAAGGTAATTTCTTTCCTAACTACTTCCTCACTAAGATTTAAACTTCCACATGACTCTATGTATTTAACCTATTCCATCAATGTTTCCTCTTTGGCATCTTTATCCTACATATTGAGGTTATCAACTAATAAAACTTGTACCTTCTCTTCATTATCCATCTTTTCACCATTAAAATCCTATTCTAGTACTTCTATTTTTTCCTCTAACTATTCTTGACTCTCGTAAACAAACACATAGTCAGATTTCATACCTTTGTCAATCTATTGTACTTGTTTTTCCAAACCTTCCATGAGGTATACAAGCTAATCTTCCTCTTTATCTTCATCTTTTCCATCACCTAACTAGATACAACTAATGTATTTCTTCTCACTCAAGTCTATCTCATCCTTTACAAGGTAATATTCACTTTTGGCCTCTTTCTCACTATGTTTCTCACTCTTTCACACTATACTACTCTTCTAAAGTATTTTCATCTCTTTCTTAAGTTACCTACACATCAGCCTTTTCTGATCCCTTTCCTCTTTCATAGATTTCATCTTTCTTCTCTTCATCTGTAGCTTTATTTTCCACTTGATTTCATTATTCTTCATGATCCATCCATAGTATGGGTTTTCCTTTCTCTTCAATTTATCTATTATGAGCATCAACTCATCCAACTATTGACTTACCTCTACCATTTATTTTTCCATGTCTCTTCTCTTGGTGTCTTCTTATACCTTCCTCCCTTTGTGGTAACTCATCTCAACTATTCAATTTTTTCTCTTTAATTTTTTTTATTAATCTTACCTATCTCTTAGTATCTTAGTCTCTCTTAGATCTATTACTTTTGAAAATCATCCTCTACTTGCCTTCTCATGACCTCACTTAGGTCATCTCTCACTCTATGACCTCACCTAGGGCTTTCTCTCACTCTCTTGTCCTTTGCCTAGGACTCATCTTTCTCTCTCCAAGATCTCCTTGATCTCACTCTTGAGCTTCCAACAAATCTCTCTATCAATCCTCACTATCTTTAGGGATACTTACCATAATCTCATCTTTCACTCACACCTCAACACTTTTCATGAACATATCAAAAATTCAAAATGAAAGATAAAACAAACATGTACCTTTTTTTATTAATTAATTTATTTCTCCTCATCCAAATGAACTTGTTGATATAATAATAAATGATGCAGGGATCATTCATACTCCAATCCTCCCTCAACTCTGATTCCTGTAACAATCAATTCTTACATTCTATCTTTTTAATATTCTCTTATTTATCTACTCCTTACTAGGTTTAACATCATTATCATACATGATCCTAGTGATTAGGATTATTTATTTCACTAAATATAACTTTATATCCTATATATATTTCACACTGATTCATACATCTCATTTCAATTATTCCCTTTCATTCCATCGCACACTGTCTTCATACTTTATGCATAGTTTATATTCTTGTTATACTTTTATATAGGCTTGATGGAACTTATCTCTACTAGTCCTTTATTGAGTATTAAAACATTTCATTTTACCTATTTTCATCCTAAAAATATCACAACCTCATCTCACTAATAACTCCATCTCTCTTTCTTGTCACCTTTCCTTTCCTATCTCTTGTCTCTCCTCTAGTATCCTTTTTTTAGGCATTTTCCACTTATACAGATGGATGTTGACCTATATGGAGAAACCAAGATGATATTAAGGTACCCTCTATCCAATACTATTAATACAAAAAAAATTATGAATTAATTCTTCTAATAAACCACTTTTATCAACCCTTTACTATAACTATCTAGGCCTAATCAGGCCTCTTAGCCCATGTTTTCAACACAGTTGCCCATATACGTACACACAATCTATACCAGGATAAAAAGATTCAAAATATATTATATCAAATTGAAACCTAAATAATAAACATGTTGTAGATATTTGTGATGGTGGAGCTACAAGATATGCTCATTTAAGTCTAGAAACCCTAAGCTAGGGTTTTCACAGTCTGTAATGGCTTGAGAGGTTACAAATATGGCTCTAATGAATATTTATTATTAAAATATCTTTAAAATAACTAATTAAGGTATATCATATATCCTTACAAATTTATCAATCTTTATCCTTTCTTAAAAATGATTAAATTCACTCAAAATAATGGGTTCTTAGAATATTGTAGATGTTTACCTTCATTGATAAGCCCTAGATGGAAACATTTAAAGATTCAATTTACAAATCAGGTTTAAGACCATTATGAAAATTTAATAAGGTTTTTAATAAAATTATACACCTTAAATAATCCTTTATAACTTACTTGACATCTATGTTTTTCCTCTCATCAATATTCTGAGTTTGATCATGTCTTAACACATAATTGTCTACACATTTTACAATGATTTCTTCACATAGTCACATTAAAGCAATTAAACATTATATAGATAACATTGATATCAATAATAAAAAATTATTAATAACCATATAGGTTTTTATATCAACCTTAATTATCATGTTTTCATTTCAAATATGCATGCTTAGTTATACTTAACATAGAACACATTAATGGGAAAACAGGTAGTTATCAAACTGTAACAACTTTCATTGATTGTATTGAAGTTTCAACATAAAAATTCAAAAAATAGCCACTAATTCATCCTCCTACCATATTATACCTCCTCTATACTTTTTATAAGTCCTAATACCCATACCATTCCTCTTTTACTTGAATTCTTTTCTATTTTCCTGTTAGTTACTTGTATGAAAGGTAGTTACAAACTACTTGCCTAATGAAATTACATTTCATTCTCATTGTGTTACAAATTTGAAAATGTTTGGACTATATTTAAACACCTTAGGACCTAAATAACCTAATTCAAGAATTAGACTTCACCAAACACCTCCCCAAGTAAATAACATAAATCAAAATTTCAAATTGGAGTTTTGGCAAGAAAATCTCCCAAGGCCAAGGACATCTAATACTAAGCCACCTAATGACTATAAAACCCTCCTTAGGTCCCTATAGGACTTATAAAATTATTATAATACCAAAAATAATCATAATACATAGTTAATTACATGAATTACTCGGATTACCAAAGGATTCCCTACATCAGCCAACCAATAGAAGAATATTTTTCATGGGTGCATTACCTATAGCAGTATTTATGTGAAGTGTGATGGTTAAGGCCTTAAAGTTTTAATCTTAGTGGTCTCAAATTATTTTTAAAAATATGTGTAAACCAGATATTCATGCCACCTATTATTCAAATGCTTTGTCAATAATAACCCAATGTGCATAATGAATGACATATTTAGGGTCTTTTAAGGCGAAGAAAAACCATATGATTAGAGGAAATGGAGTAGGAATTCCTAAAAAGTATTATGTAAATTTAAAAAATATGTATTATTCCTCTAGGTTAGTGAGTTCAACAAGTTAAATAATTTTATTTGGGGCCATAAAATATTTAAGTTCTCTTTTAGAGAGGAGCTTGGGTGAGGGTGGATGAAGATGAAAAATATATTGCTAGTTTGAAGGTTACTAGATAGGCACCATACATAATGGTGAAAACGTGTCCTTGTAAAACATATGAGTGTCATACTATCCCTTATTTTTGGTTTGTTTTACTATTTTTGCTGAGAACCCCTATGTTACTACTTATTTTTCCTTTAGATAACCAACATGAATCAACTACAATTATATTTTTTCAAGTTGTAGTTACTCCAGATGATATATCTACTATTGCATGTGATATTTATGTTATTTTACGTAATATATTTGTTTATGTTGGTAGTTACCCAAATTATAATTCTATAAATGAAACATTATTCCCATGTAATTTATTTCATGTTGCATACAAACACTTCCACCTTATTTTTGGTTTTCTTCCCTACCCTAAATAGGGTTAGCTTAAAATGGAATTTTATGGTTTGAGTATTATAATTTTATCATATCATATAAATCAATAATTAAAATTTGAAATGAATAAATTTCAACTATAAAGTGACAAATATTATACTATAAAACATGAAATATTATACCAAAAAGTGGGTTGACTTAACATCTATGAAACCATGAAATATTATTTTATGAAAGTAGGAACTATTATTATAGTAAAATAGGAAATCTCACCAAAAATTTGAATTTTATAATTAATAACACCTTACTTATAAATGGAACCAAAATTATTATAAAAACCAAACTAGTAATTAAAATTGACACAGTGGCATGTATAACTTGACAAAATTTACTCTAGAGGTACAACCACTTGGTTTATTGGCATTGCTTCTTCATTAAATTACCAACCTAGGGTTCATATACTTCGGTAAGGTATTAAAATTATATATTCAACACTATAATATTTGAATATCTGAGGTAATTAAGGTTTCATATAGGTAAACACACTTTTTAGGAATATAAATGACATAAAGTAAACATGCGTATAAGAAATGAGTAACATAATTATAGAAATGTAAACTAAATAGAATTGATTTGTTAATTTAGATTATTTGAGAGCTTCCAAAATTTGAATATAATATAATTTATAAATATACATAATAAAAAATAAATAACAATTAATTTAAGTATAAAATCCAAAAGTACACACATAAATCTAAAATGGAAACACACAATAGATTTGAAAGATCTACTTAATAAATGGGATTGTCAAAATAATTTTTTACAAGAAGGATCTCCTTGGTTGGACTTGTACTTATATCCATTCCTTTATTAGAATTGATTTATCTCAAATAATATTAATTATATTGATAAAATTTGTAGAAATGAAATGATTTCTATAGCAAAATACAATGTATTACAAGTTACAACTCTATTCAATTATTACTTAGTTTGTATTTTCTAAACTAGATATCACCTCAAAATTTTATACTTATATATGGGAGGTAGGTTCTTATTATATAAACATCATAATAATAATAATAGCTTAAAACATTGATATCTCATATTATTATAGAAATCATATAAAGATAATAACTATGTTATAATAATTATAACCAAATGTACATAAAATCATAACAATGAAGACATGGTCCAATGAAATCCCCATATAAATATAAAAAATTATTATAGTGATATCATAATGATTGAGTTTTTTGAACAAGGTGGAATATTTTTTTGAGATTAAATTTTGAGATTCCCTAATATTGTGGAAAATGTCCACCTATAGCAGTTGTTATAGGTGGCCTTAGCTAGTTATTGGTAGATGCCCTTGGCTAGTGACTATAGGTGATTCATAGTTTTTATTGGTGTTATGTTACTCTAAATTCTATGTAATAAATGGATATATAATATATATATATATATATATATATATATATATATATATATAAAAGAGTGGATACTATAGAACATGAGTTTAAATAAGCTTAGATAATTTTTAGTGACATGAAATCAAAAATAACATGAAGAACATAACATTATATGCCTATCCACTAGGATTGAGAAAGGTCGAAGAGGAGGTGAATCAAGATTAAATTAAACAAAAATGTTATATATTCCTTAGAGACTCATTTGATTTCAAATTAGAATATTATTATGCTTGACTTATAGATATATAGGTATTTGAAAATGTCAACTCCACGCACAAAAATCATTTCCCCTTGTCTAATCTTATCTTAGCTTCAAATTTGGCATGAGACCATTAATGATCTATTATGATTTTTCCATAGTAATTTTAGTTCAATACATCTTGTCTATAATGGATAAATTATCTTGTACTTATAAAATTTTGGTTTGAATATGATCCATTTATCTAAGATCAAGATCAATGGTGGAGATGGATTACTAAAAATTGTGATTGTACAAATGGAAAATGTAATAAATTTCATTTAAGACATTTTAAGAGTGTGGAATGAATTTTGGAAGAAAAGTTCAATGATTATTCCTCTTAGATTTTGTCATAGGCCATGTAAGATAGGAGTGTGTAAGAGGTGTAAGAGTGTGTGTAAAGTGACCATTTAAGAGTCCAACTTGTTTACACTCCACTCCATTCCATTGACTTGATTATATCATGTCACTTAATGTGATGTAATAAAAAAAATTGGATTTAGGAAAATAGGATAATTCCAAAAGATATAGATTTTATTATTATAGAAAGATTAGGTTTGATTAAGTTAGATTAATTAATAATTAGAATAATGTGGATTTTTTAATGTTTTTTAAAATCTAATATTATTATAATTTTCATGTGATAATATTTATAAAAGGTCAATTTTATTTATGGTGCACTTGATATGATTAATGTTGTGATACAATTCATTTCCCCAATCAAGGATGTGTCACAATGATTTTGGATAAAACTAGTAATTGTGTAGGTAAAATTAATTAAATTAAAATTTTTGGTTAAATTTATGTGTAATTATGGGAAGTCATTCCTACTGTAGTTTAGACATGGAAGTGGTTAAAATGAAGTGTATACATTTTACCCATGTTTGAGAAGTCATTTATGAGACACAGATGAGGTAACATCTTTTAAAATAATGAAAAAATTGTTAATAAGAAGTTAAATAATTAGATGAATAAATAGTTAATGACACATGATATCCCCTCAAGCAGGTATTCATGGATGAAATACATTAATGGGATCTCAAAAAGGAGAGGAAGAAACAAAAATAAGATTGAAATTAATCCATGAATGAAATTAACTGAAATGAGCTAATGTTTTCATGCTTTGACTTCTAATGTTGAAAAATAATAGAATTGAATTAGACCAAAGGTGGGGGGAGGTGGGAAGGAAGCATTGTATAATAAGTGGAACACTTTGGCTTGACCCAAATAGGGTAAAATTTGAGGGCTTAGAATTAGAAGAAAGGTTGAATGATGGTATTTCCCCAAAGAGAGAGAGGTGGTTGACTAATGGTTTGCCTTAGCAGGGTAGATTTGATCATTGATCATTATAATCAATTTGATATATTTATTTGAAATCATGGATCAAGTATTTAATCCATTACGCATATTAAATATAAGTAAGTGTAAACACAAGTGTGATGGTACAATGACTTTTTAAAATATGAAGCTACAAAAAACTAGGCATGCAAGAATTATTAAAGATAATGAAATAAATGATTAGGAGAATACAATAATGGTTAAATAATAATGAGATAATGGTGGCCAAGATGACTCCATAAATTAAACATAATTGAGCACTACTTACATAGGCTAAATGGACCTTAGGGCAATGTAGTTCTCCTAAATAAGTGGGATAAAATGGAAATGATGGATTATATGATGATTATAATATGGTTATTACTTTTGGTATATGCTCATTTCTATTTGTTTCTTGGGCATCATATAAATTAGTCATTTGATTTAGTTGTGTTACAACCCCTCAAGTTATACTTAATAAAATGTAGCAAATTTATTTTTAAGATAACTTACTTAAAATTCAATCCACAAAATAAAATAGTAAAATAAATTAAAACCATAACTAAGAACAATAGTATTTATAACTCAAAAATTGCATACAATATAAATCTTATACTACTCCAAGGAAAGTAAGTACAATATAACACATATACGATTGGTCTAAAAATATAAAAAATATTTTTCAAATATACAAATACATAATACAATTACATTCCTTTAGGCATACAACCTAATATAATAAAAAAATAGCAAAGTTCTCTAGATCTCAAGTCATGCCAACTCATATATCGTTGATAATCTCAAGTGTCATCTCCAAGTAGTATTGTAGTGAGGAGGTAAAGCATCATACAATCACTTTGCCACTCCAACCAGAACCAATGATCCCACACACAATCATATATCAGGGAATGGCCCTCCCTTTATGGATAAGTAGATAGAATGGTGCAAGAATCTAGTGAGATGTGTGAATACCTATGTATTGTAATATTTAAAAAAAAAATAGTGTACCATAAAGAAACCCATTCTAACATAATATCACAAAACATGCAAATCAAACATATGAAATGAAAATGTATATCTAACATTACTCTGGCCAAAGTTTTCATATGATCATTTAGATCTATCAATTTCATAACACACCACTTGATCGGATTATCTATTGCTGGTATTACCTAGGCTAGTGGAATCTATCACATTATCTATTAGTCTCATCAGTACAGTTTCTAAAATAAATATATATAACATTATATAACTCAAAGATTTATATAGATTTAATCCTCTTAACAATAATATCACATCACATACTAAACAAGGAGAAAGCAAGGTATACACATAATCATCTATGCATGACTGAATATTACATTAAGATCAACCAAAATTTGAAAACAATGACCACTATTTATACCACCTAGGTAAAACACGCCATAAACTATAGACTACAACTACTAAAATAAGATCCAAGTAACTACTCATGACAACCCATATCATCATAGTCTAGTGTTCTAAGGTAAAACTAATAATTTCCCCATAATTAGTCATACTAATTAATCATCGATACATGTAATATATGCTTTTAAATCAACAAATACATATAAAAAAAACAAGTCAAAGAAATACATATAAGTCTATCTTAATGGTCATTCACATTCTTAAGATTATATGCACACACAAATGATCTCCTATCAAATGTTACAACACATATTATTCAAGTAACAAACAACACACATATATATTTGTGTAGGTGTGGGTTAAGATTTATCAAATAGAGTATGTATCATCTAGATACTTTTATACTATAAACTCTATGACATCCCATAATATCATAGGTTATTATACTTGAGTACCCTACTAAAATACGAACCAACAATCTTACATCTAATAATAATAATAATAATAATAATAATAATAATAATAATAATAATAATAATAATAATAATAATAATAATAAAGCAAGTATAGGATTATATTGCATAGTAATAATCAGATGAAAACATAACTCAAGGCACACATCACAATGCACTAGTTCTACAAATGTCTATTCACTTGCACATATTTACATTCTCAAAAAATATAAATATTACATACAAGTTTTCATCCTACTAGGTGTTACAAACTTGACCCTATCAACACATTTACATAACACTATTGTGCTACATAAATACCATTTGCTTCTACTAGTATTCTCTGCAAATCTATCGTCTAGATTTATATCATATATTTATACCATCTAAGGATATATTATTATTCAAACAAAATAATAACATTTCCAAATAATATCTATATTTACTATTATTTACCCAACATAGAGAGGTTCCTAAAATTATAAAACTCTAACACAATCCTCATATGGAAATAAATTGTCACATCAAAACATGATTGACTTAATCTCATCAATTGATTCTGAAATAGATTAGAGGGTCTAAACAAATAATCATCTCAAAATAATATTCTTCTTATATCCTAAGATCATAATATTTAAATGACTCAGCTATATCTTAATATAAAAGAATATTATGATAATCATGCCCATTATTTAAAATGCAACTCTGGTTGGTAATGTGATTCCACTCAATCCATGATATAGAAATCCAAGGCAAAAAAATAAAGTTCCAATGAACATTCAATTTTGGTAATAAAATGAAATATAAATATTTAAAAATACTTAGCATATTTAACCATATAACTCAGCATAAATAATTACTCAATGTTTTAAAGTTTGTTCAAAGCATAATGGCATTTCAATTTATGTGTTTATCCTTCCATTTAAATATTCAACATTGGAGTAATAAGCTCTACAATTTAATATGGGTTTTATCATTATAATATAATATGTGGTATTTCTAAATTTTACACAAAGCACTAATTCCATGACATCAGGGTCTTTAAATTCTAGCTAGACCTTTTAAATAAGACAGGGCATTTTAGTTAAGATACTCTATAAATTATTATTCAAACTTAGCATTCCATTTATAATGCCATCTACTTTATAAATTCAACATTCTATTTATAACTCAACTTTTATCTAAAACATTTACATCAACATCAAAAATATTTACTCAACTATTTAAAAAAGCATGTATAATAATTAAAATCACAACGAATTATAAATATATCTCAACAACTTAGCATAATGACCTAGAATTTGATAAAAGATTTATGAATTGACTTCTGAAATTTAGGACTTGACTTCTATGATTTTTTATATTAGATTTAGTGATTTAAGACTTGGCCTCTATGATTTTCCCTATTATCTTTAATGATTTAAGACTTAGCTTATGCAATTTTCCCTATTAGCTTTAGTGATTTATAAAATAAACTCCATACTTTTAATAAATAACCCCTATTTATTTTCTCATGAACTCAGTGGTTTCTATTTAACACTCAACATGTTATTGAATGTCATTTCATGCCAAAGTTTCAATTAAAGACTTAATAATTTAAATAATATATTTTAACCCTTTTAAATCATATTTTTAGTGATTTAGAATTAGACTTCTACAATTATATTTTTATGATTCCTTTCCATCTTCAATGATTCAATTTAAACATAGAAAATTTTCACTTAAATACTCATAATTCAATATATAACCAAATTCATGCATATCTACTCATATTAAACCTAGAGTTTCAAGTTCTATACTCTATTATCACAAATATATACTCAAAAATTACCAATTATATATATAGTGAGTCAATATAATACTCAACTATTTCTATTTAGTACTTATCATCTTATTAAAACTATAGTGACTTGGATATTCATTCATATATTTAATTATTCAATAATATATGTTCAATGATTTAATACGTATTCAATGCAGTTCAACAATGAGAATGCAGGTCTATGTAGGTTTTAAAAATTACCAATTGTGTTTCATTATTATAACATGATGTTTCATAATATAGCAAGGCATTACCATAAAAAAATCAATGACTTGGGTCATAAGGGCTTACTAAGTAGGAATTGGTATGTAGGGTTAATATATAATGGTGAATTCAAGATAAAGACATTATTGTAGGTTGAAGATAAATAGACAAAATACATCTATTATTTGTGGGACATGGATCTGAGTGAAACACTACCTTAATGAATTAAAACTCAAATCATTTATGAATTTAAAATGTAGGTCATTCCCATATCATACAAGATTATAAAACTCTATCTCAATCTTATTTAACTTCTACAAAGGTCACAAAAGATAATGCAACTATAACGATTAAAATGTAGTCACCTAAAATAATATGTAGGCTTTTAAATGAAACACATACATATATTTTTCACCTCTTTCACATAAAAAAATAATTACGAATCCAACCTAGATATCCTGCTAAAGATTTATCTTCTTTCCTTGCAACTCCCTTCTTCTAAATTCTCCTACTTTTCTCTCTATCTCCCTATGTTTTTAATTCACAAAATTTTCTTTTATTTATAAAACATTTTCCTCTTCTTATTTATGTGCCCTTCTTTTTACATGAAAAATCTCTATATTTATTTATCCATGAAATTTAATCCATTCTTATAAATTTATCTTCATCATAATTAAAACATGTAATTTTAATTTACTGTGCCAACTTTCCCTTTCTTCTCTTAATGTTCACTTAAGTTGACTCATTAATCTAATTTCCTAATTTACAGTAAATACCTGCATGTTATTCAAGATTGATTTATCTCTAATTTAGAATATTAATATAATTCTAGTTCCATGCAAATTTGAAAACAATGATAATGATAAATAATTATTTGACTAAAATATAAAATAAGTCATTAATGACATTTTATTTGTAGGATAATTATTTTCAAAATAATTATATCTATTACCACTAATATTTTTTTTTTGGATTTAAAGTCAAAAATGAAGTCAATTAGGCTAAATAAATCTAATACATACTAAAGCTAATGCCACACACACAAATATAATAAAAACCAATAAATACTAACAATTTTATGCAAATATCATTTAAAATATATTGTGTATGTGTGTAGGGTTACTAGCATTTTAAACTAATATTTTCCCCAATCGTTCCATCTAGTCAATCCTCTCTTATGATGTTCTCCCTTGTTAATATATGAAGGTATGACATATCCTACATCCAGTTCACAACAAGTAGGTAGTTAATCTAAGTCGTCATATATATCAACCAATGATGCTAAACTAACAAATATACATCCTTAATGTACAAAATTATCAAAATATAACTTGTCACACAATGTATACTAATTAATAATATCATTGTCCCATTATAGTATATGTCAAAAAGCTCAAATCAAATCAATAGTAATAAAATATTAACCATACTAATCCATGGATTCATAGGTTGTTAATTATAGAGAAAAAACAAGATGTGACAAGTTGATTGGTAGACAAGGAGATTTTTGCTATGACATTATCTATTAGCCCTCCATTACTTGATTTTTTTTTAATTTTTAATTTTGACATAATATATCATGATGATTAATGAATTATGATAAAATTACATGCCATAATCATAAGAACATGATTTAAAATTCAAAAGTAAAAAAATTAATATCAAGATATTAAGAATCAAGACATAAGTGTAAAATCTAATGGAATAAATCAAGACTAGGTTAGGTATAAATATATATAACTCAATAATACGGTATAATAGATCCAAAATTAAGTGTAGATTATAATACACCAAACCTAAGGCAACCAAGCAATAAAAAATAAATGCATCAAGAATAATAAAAAGGTAATAAATGAGAAAACACACAAACATACATACACAAACTTGTATATAAAAGCAACATAAAGAATCTAATAAACCATTTGTGTGTTTGTGAGAATAAGTTGTTACTCTTAGGTACCACTTCAAGGGAAAGAGACATGTCATATGTCAAATTTTTGACAATGTTGGGATGGGGGAATAAAATAATATGAAGAAAGTGGCTAAGTCATCCTGATATGCCCCATGCATCCAAGCACTACCTACGTAACCCAATGGAATTTGGGCCAAATGTATTTCTCCAAAGAAACATGATAATAAGAATAGTAATTTAAAAAAATAAGGAGTATTTTATATATATATGAAAAGGTAATGTACTCATAAAATAATGAGAGTGTGTAAATAATTAAATCATAAAATGTTGAGAGTGTTGAATGATAAGAGTGGCAGATGGTGGTAAGAGTGGATGAGATGACTCAAGGATTTCCCATGCATCCAATCACTACCTACATAGTTTGATGGACATTAATCCAAATTTAGTTCTTCAAGAAATGGGAGGGTAATGGAAAAAGAGTATAATGGAATAGAAATGATAATGAAAAGTTATATAAAATATTTTGTGGCTTTATATCTCCCCTGAAGATTGTAATCCAATTTTTAACATTTTAAAATTTTTGTGATTTATTTTTGGGGTTTGTAAGTGTTTTTGGATTATTTGGCTTCTCAACTCAATAGAGGATTTAAATATGCATAATTATTAAACTCATAAAAAGACAAGATTATAAGCCTAGAATGCTCACAAAATGGTGAGAGTGAGGCTTATAATGCTCATAAAATAATGAGAGCATGGGATTATAATGATTTCAAAATGGTAAGAGTGTAGGATTAGAATTATAAAAAAATGGTGAGAGTGTAGCATAGAAGTGAGTGAGCTGACCTCAAAAATTAAACATTGCCTACATAGTCCAAATGGATCTCAGGTCATTGTACTTCAAGCTATAATGTAAGATACTAGTAATCAATAGTAGGTTGAGGGAGGAAAATGGTAAAGTGGTATTAATTGCATATGATTTATAAAAATATAAAATATGTATATCTAGGGACCATCATAAGTAAAAATTATTGTGAATTGATCTAAGATACTACCTCTAAAGACGTGTTAATGATGACCAAATTTATATTGTATTTTGAATCTTTATATGAATCTATCATTTGAATCTATTTTTTATACTTGTGAGTCAAAATAAATATTAGGATGGTAATGGGAAGGACTAACTTAATGATAAAAATGACATGAAGGGATGATGATAAAACCTTCCCTCATAGACAATGCTTAAGCAAATGAAGCGTAATAGTGCTTGAGATACATAATATTCATGGACTCATATATATCTTACCCATCGAGTGTATCCAATATGTATACTCAAGATCCATAGTTATCTATAATAAATAATGTTCCTATCCAATTACGATCAAATTTTCCCTTCTTTTCATGTGTTGCATCAGTGTTTTTTAATTCTTTTTTGGCATAAGATCACTGAATGTAAACTCTCTGGGTTTGATACACTAGTTATAGTTATGGCGTAACCTTTTTTAATATGATTGAATATTATTCAAGGTGACAATTAATTTTTCATCAAATAGTTCCATTTACTCCAATCACACTACTTTGTACTCCTCATCATCAATGATATCCTCAAATAAAATACACAAGGAAGGAAAATTGATCTTGGTAGGGAGAATACTTTTAATGTCATAAACTACTTAATATGGCATGTATATTATTGGGGTTTAGGTATTTGTATGGTCGTCCCATAAGGTGGGAAATAATTACAAGTTTCAATCATTGCTAGTGGCATTAACAATATTTTTAAGGATTTGGACCAGGATCTTGTTATATGCCTTAGCTTGGTCGTTGATTTGAGGAAAATAAGTAGTGAAAATACATTATTTTATATGGTACTTGGCATAGATGGATTAAAAATCCATATTTTTAAAGTAACCTCCATTATCATAAATGATGTCAGAAGGAATGCCAAATCAACAAATAAGGTGATTGAGAATGAATTTGTAAATTTGCTTATTAGTTACATAAGTTAGTGGAAGGTATTCAATCCACTTAGTAAAATATTTGATGGTAGTGAGGATATGTCTATGGGAATATTAAGAAGTAGGATTGATTTTACCCATGAGATCGAGTCCCCATGTGGAAAATGGACAAGGAATAGTAATTGGCTGAAGTGCTTGGGCTAGAGCATGAATGAGATTATAATGTTTTTGACAAGGCACACACTTACTACCATAATATTATACATATAATTTCATAGTGGTACAATAAAACCATATAACATGAGCCTATTTATAAGGACCATTACACTAGTATGGGTAGAACAAATCCCTTCTTATACTTCTTTAATATCTAAGCTAGATTCTACCAAAGTTAAACAATAAATTAGAGTTCCATCATATTTTGTACAATAGATTGTAATACTAAGTAATGTATAATGAGATGCATTATGAATAAAGTATTTTTATTTCTTGTGAGAAAGGTTATTAATAATAATGTGGTCATGGAGGTAGTCATCTAAGTCAAAGTACCATGTTGAGATGGGACCAAAAATATCATAAACCATTTTGTATGTCGAGCATTCATGGGATGGTTTCAAATGATGTTTAATAAGGAAATGGTAATTTGTAGCATGATCTATTATTTTTATCAATGAGACAATTATTTAAATTACATATATAGTATTTTTATTGGCTCTTGGTATCTATTTAATGTATATATGTTTAAAGTTTTACTTGAAACTATCCACCATGTTTTTTTAAGGTATAAACTTCTCATCATTGGTCTGGTATTACTCTGTCACCTATTTATTTATCAACCAACAATTCCCGTGAGCATGCAATTGCTTAATATTCCATATTACTACTAACTAAAGCCCTACAATGAGTTCTTCATACTATGTTATATTATTGGTATAAGTGAAATTACTGTAGAAGGATTTTAGAGTCCTTGTGGTGTGATGAACAAAATTCTAGCTCTAGATCCATGAGATGTGTAGGAACCATCAAGGTAGAGAGTCCAATGTTGTGATTCAAAAGAATTTTTTTTCCAAAGTCAAGATGGACTTGCCAAGAAAACCAATAGTAAGTGTTTGGTATTTAATAAGGGTGTTTTGACAAGTTGATCTAAAAGCACTTGACCCTTAATTGATTTTGGATATGCGTATTTAATCTCAAACTCACTTAAGTTAACGACCCTTTTGGCCATGTTTCCATTCAAAGACGCCTTAAAAAATAAATATTTGAGAGGTCCACCTTGGAAATAACAATGTTTTTATTTTTTATCATGTAACATCATAAATTTTTAGCTATGAATACCATTGTTAAATAATATTTTTAAATTAGAGTATAGTTGTGTTCATAAGTAACTAATATTCAAAGTAAATAATTCACATTTTATTCTTTTACTTGATCATTATGTTGGGTAAGGATTTCCCATAAGGCATATTCTATCTCTAAAATGTAGAGGATTAGTAGTTTCCTAGGTGTTTATGTAGCTAATATAGGTGGATGTCTCAAATATAATTTCCAATGCTCAAATAATTCTTGACATTTGATGTTCCTTGAAAAAGTGGTACCCTTATTTAAAAGGTGAGTGAAAGGATGGCATTTGTCTCCTAGTTATGAAATGAAGCATCGAATATATTGGATTTTTTCCTACAAACTATATAGTTAATTTATATTGGAAGGAGGAGGGAATTATAAAATGGCATTAACCTTCACTTGATTAACTTCAATTCCCTTACAAGAGACCATGAAGCCTAAAAATTTATTGGAGGTGATGCAAAATACACACTTCATAGGATTAAGACACATCTTATATTCATGAATCATTTCAAAAAAAAAAAATAAATAACACATTTGAATGGCCTTTCTTGGTCTTGTATATTACCAAAATGTCATCCACATAGCCCTCTACAATATCATGCATCATGTTATGGAAGATGACAATAATTACATGTTGGTATTTAACAATAGATTTCTTGAGGACAAAAGGAAGCATTTGATAATAAAACATTCCCCATGGAGTCATAAAAAATATTTTGTAATAGTCTTTAGGTGATATTTGTAATTGATTATACCATGAGAATCTATCCATGAGGGATAACATCCCATAACCTACTAAGGAATCTGCAATCCTATCAATGTTTGTCAAAGGAAAATCATCCTTTCGGTATACTTTATTGATATCTCTAAAATCAATGGATATGTGGATTCTTTGAGGCTTTTTTATAATTGGAATGATGTTTGAAATACATTATAAATATTATATGAAAATCAATACATCCTACCTTCGATATTTTTTATAATTTATTTTTTACTAGTATGATAATGCAAGGAAACATTTTTTGAGATTTTATTTAATTACCTTGGCAGTTGGGTGTACAATAAGGTGATGCATAGATAGATGAGGATCCAATATAGGAATATCTAAATAGGAACATGAAAAAATATCAATAAACTCCTAAATGAGGGTAGTAATAAGCTCATGTTCCTCTCTAATGAGGAATGCTCCAAGCTTGATCTATTTAGGATCATCTAGGGATCTAATGTTTACTTTTGTATTTTTTTCTATGGGAAGTGTGGAACCATCATCTATAATAGTTGGAAAGGAGGTGTATTAATATTATTCCTAGTTTTTTAAATAAACTAGTTCATCAACCTCCCCCATGTATTAATAATATGAATCACCAATGGTCGGTAAAGGTCATGCAACAAAGGCATGTGGGAAATCTTGAACTAATTGTTTGAATACCTTTTGGTCTTATAAATGAATTAATGACTAGTATGAGGTTCTAGGATTGGAGGCACCTTATTATTAAATCAAGTAGAATGATTTTACCCATCCAATGGAATTTTGAAACATGTTTTCACCATGGGAATCATCTTTTTCTTTACTATTTAACTAGTCCAAATATTCCTCGAAGAGGTTTTCACTTTGGGACCTAAGTGTTTCATTTTTAGTTTTTTTTGTTTTTTTTTTTGACTAAGAAAGTTCAAATACTCATTGAAAATGGTGTCAAGGTCCAATCTAATAGTGAATCCTTACTTATTATCACTAATCATAAAACCATCTCTGAGGCCCATGAATTCAAAAATTTCCTCATCATTCTAGAAATCATCTAAGGATATATGTGCATTTTGTTGGTCAAAATAAATTAATTGGTGGGTGGAGGAAAATAGGGAATTAGAGGTGAGAGGGTAATGGTATAAATGATATTGTCATTATAAAGGATGGTATTGGTAATATGACTCTACATCATTTTTAGCATCATCATTGTTAGATGGTAAATTGGTATCACTCTCAAGATCTGAGGGGTCACCCCCAGATGGTTTTTATCTAATACTTCAAATTGATTTCTATTTTTAGTTGATATTGGATTAGTATGTCTTGTTGCATGGCCACTAGACCTTTACCTTCATAATATTTATTATTAATTATTCTATTGAAATATGATACTTGCTACTTTTGTATTAGGTAGAAAAATCATCATTATAAAACCATGAGTCATCATCACCTTTGATATGTTCTTGTTATTATGTAGTATTCTTAATGAAATAGATAGATTATTTTTTCAATAATCATGATCTTTAATCCATTCCATTATGACACTCCTCACTTTAGGTCAATCATGTGATTAGGTGTTGTAGGAAACTTGGATATATGGAAAGCATTACAATTTTGGTATTCACTATGGCCTTTGTCTGTAATGGTAAAATGGTTGGATATTTGAGGAATTAGTCTAAATGAAGTAGATGCAAGGCTACTTGGATCCACATAATTTAACTTATAAATTTGAAGAACTATTTATTTATCCTTTTTAAGGACATGTTGTAGGTGAAAAAACTAATTATAGATTTCATATTCTTGTTTAAGATGTTTAAAATAATAGTATGGATGTAAATCTCCAGGTATAGCAAAATTAAAGCTTGAGTGAGGTAATTTGATGAACTAATGTAGAGTATAAGGTATTATGCATAATTCATGTATCCAAAGTTTCCCAATGAGTAAGTTGTATGATAACTCTAAATTAAGAACATGGTATATGGTATCATGTGTTAGATGCCTAATGATAACAAGAAAGTAAATAGGGCCCTATAATTCTCTCTCCACATTATCATAGGCCTTGATGGTAATGATATCTATTTATATATCTATTATTGTGTATACCAAATGTTTGACCAATAATAAATTCTTAATATTGAGTCTCGATTGATTACCTATGATGAAATTTGTGATGTTATGTTTAGGAATTATTGTTTCTATATAAAGTGGGTTATTATAAAGAGGACCAATGAGTGACATATCACTTTAGTCAAATGTGAGCTATTGCATAGGGGCCAAATAACTACAAGTGTTTGGAATTTGTTAGTATTAATGTCATTTGGGACCTTTGATTTGATTAAATTCTCATTTAATATAGTTGTGTGGACATTTGATGTACACAAAAGATCTAGGATAGAAATTTTTGCTAGTGTCTTTTGTAATTATATCACAATAGCATATGGCTTGTCATTGGTACAAGTATTCAATTTAGGTTTTTAAGGTTGAGAACCTTGAACAGGATTTTTTAGAGGAATAAGGTGGACGGTCCTTGTATGGTAGCATTAAAACATCGATTTATAATTATGAAATCTTGATTTGGCAAGTGGATACTATAATTAGAGGAAGGGTTTAAGATGGTAACTTTGTCATTGGCTAGAATTAATGCCATTTCAAACTAAATGAGGATTACCAATATATGGGAGGAGAGGTCCTAAAATTCATGATGGTGGACATAAGGTATTATTGTTTATTAGCTTAGGGTTGATTTTAATAGTTGTGATATGCACACTAATAATGTGATATACAACACTGTCATATTCATAGGGGACATTATTATATACTACTTAGTTAAATTGGGTCTCCTAACCTTTATTACGGTTAGTTTTTTTACTAATATTAATTATATCATTGATAATGATTACTGGGAGGCATGTTCTAGTTCTAATTTTTGGCTTGTCATTGATTATGATGTTGGGTATTAGGTTTATGCTACAGAAAAGGGTTTTGGTAGATACCCAAATTATGATTAGAAATTGGTGAATCATTATCTAATTATATTTCTCCATTCTCTAGAAAGTATTAGATGAAGTGGCTAAGTTACACGTATATATGAATGGAATGACTTATAACTTTATGATAGTCACCAAAATTATGTTATTTGTACCAAGTAGGTTTAGTTTGGCCTTAAATAAATAGTTATGAAACTAGCTAAATGGTCATGTTAGATAAAATTAGAATCTAGAATATGACCTCAATAGGTTTTCCAAGATCATTGAAAACTCTATTTTGGTATTGTCCTCTCCTTGGAGGTGGTCTTTGTAAAGTAAGTGGTTGAGTAGGTGGGTTTTCTTGAGTAGATGGTGGTTACACCATTTGCATGTGTCAATAATTAGTTACCCTATCTCTTGCAACATTTTTGTTTCTTTTGAAAAACTTATATTTTTGAGAGTTACTTGATTGACCTTTCACTAAAAATGCCGTCTATACCTTCAAATTTGGTTTTGAGAATAGACATTGATAACCCCATTATCAATGAGGGCTTCATAAATTTATAATCCTTTAGAGATAATATCTTCAAATGTGTTTACATAATGAGGTCTAAGATTATAATCTATGTCTAGTTTAATATTAGCGTTAGAAACTACAACTAATTATTTATTAGGGAGATTGTGTGGGAATCAACTAGCCAATGCATGCCACCATTTCAAGAAACTAGAAAAAATCTCTCCTCTTATTTATTTGGTGTGATACAAGTCAACCATAGTCACTTCATGATCTAAATTGTTGGAAACATTATTTACAAAAAATTTAGATAAGTCACCAAAGTTATCAATATAATTTTTTTGTAGATGGAGGAACCACAACAAGGCTAGTCCAGCCAAACTATAAGGAAACATGTGAAGAAAGTACATGTTATTATATGTAAATTATTTTTAAGCAATAAAGAATTATTTTAGGTGTTCTTTTGGATCAACCTTCCATTTGTATTTGTTGAATTTCAACATCTCAAAATGATGTAGGAATGGGATCTTCAAATATCCTATATCAAAAGGATAATAACATATATAATCTAACTTGAACTTTTAACCCTAATTTCCTACTTGGAAGAAAAAAAATGCATCTTTTACCTCTTTAAAATCCTAAAAATTGGGAAAAAAATTGAGAGGGATTTGGCACAATTTGTTGGGTATGCATAGGTGGATTAATTTAACTTGGATATAGTGGTGGTATGACATATTGATAAATTTTTACTTGATTAGTTCTAGCAAGAACGTTCACAAGTTTATTGGTGTTATATTTATGATAGGATATATTTTATTGGGATATAGATTATTGATGAATTTTCCACTAATTTAGAGGGAACTGTGGCCCAAATAGAGGAATGGATTGTTTGGAATGGAAGGGAAACTATTGTTTACTTGTAGGAAGTTATTGTTTGAAAGGAACTTGTTGGTTTTTAGGTGAAATACATTTTTGGATTGAAGAGGCATAATATTGATTAGAAATGATATGTGGTTGACTATAAATAATGCATTATTGATTAAAAAATGTATGTTGAGGATTATTTTCCACTTTTTGAGGTAGAGGATTAGTCGTAACCTATTAAGGTGGAGGCTTGGTTATAACATTTTGGGGTGGAGTATTGGTCACCACCTATTTGGGTGTAAGATTTTTAGAAAATTGATGTTGTGACTCAGACATGTTTGTAATCAATTATTATAAAGTATTAGGAATATTGGAAGAAAGGATTTTTTGGTGAGTTGGAGGAATGTTTTGTTGGACTTAGAATAACACTTGATGTGTATTGGGATGCATTGCTTGAGAATTATCAACCATCTAATAGGAAGAATCCTGATGTAATTAGAACCAAGATTATCCAATAAATTATTTTTGGTTATAAGTGTGTTAAACAAACATGCAACTTAGGTGTTAATGGGAAACAAATCAATGTTGGGTGTTGATTGGGCTAAAAATTTTGGTTGTGGTTTGGTTTGTGGACTCAAATATATAAGTGGTGGTTTTTGAGTATTGAAATTAGTTAAGGAATTATATAAAATAGCCAAGATATGATTGCCCTAGTATATTTGATAGGTGATGGATTGGATTTGTGAAGGTAAATCAACAAGCTACCCTTTTCCTTTGATAGAGTTGTGAGGCTTTTATTAGAATCTAGTATAAGAGTTTGATTTTGTCTATATGTTTCTTGGTTGTTTAGAAATGCAATGGGTGTCTCTTTAGGAGTCTTAATCAAGTTATTTAAATTCTCTATAGGAAATCTAGTGGTAAATTTGGCACCCATTTATAACAAACTTGCAATATGCTCATATTTTTTTATCAAAGAGGTGTTGTGTGAAATGTCATGTCCGTATGATGCACTAAGTGACACATTTAAATAGCATTTTTGGTTTTTTCCATGTTCAACATTAGATGTTAGGCTTGTGAGGTAAAATTTAGATGGTCCATATTTAGCACTAAGTGATACAGTTGGTAGGTATTGTGGATGTTGATCATGTTTGGTATTAGGTGTCATGTTTGAAAATTATAGTTGATCTTGTCCATGGTCAATGTTGGATGGCATATTGGTGAGGTAATGTTGATTTGTGTCTTCTTTGACATAATGGTCATATCTATATGGATTGTAAATAATCTCCTCATCTAAATAGGTGTTATAAATATCTCCACTATGATTATACATTGGCATGTCTAGGTTTATGATCTTTGTCTTGGAATAATCTTAGATGTTTGAAAGTTGTTTGAATCTAGAATGTGATTTTGATCAAAATAGAATGGAATGTTTAAAAGTAACCTTTTTTTTATTACATTAAAGTGAGTGTCAAATGAAGAATGCTTCAATCAAAGGTGTGTTTACATAAGGGATTTATCAAGATGCATATGTGAAACATTTTTATCTCATTATGTCAAATGTTCTCAAATTTTTATGTCTTACTAGGGTTATAAGTGCTCAATAGATGGGTTCTAAATTTGTTTGAACTTATATCTGATTTGTAATCATGATCAATGAATGTAGAAAAGAGACTAATTTTTTTAAGAATTGGGAAATTGTAATGTTTATGATAAAGTTTTTGATTAAATTGTACATATTTTGACCTTGGGTTTCAAACAAGTGTGTTATAGAATGTTGGCTTGGTTTGAAGTTACGTAAACTTTAGATTGATGTTGGTTTTAGACAATGTTTGATTAGAATTGAAATAGGTATTATCCTTAAAAAAATAAGGACTTGAATTTTAAATTTGGAATTGGCACTAGAATTGGAATTTGTATTAGGTTTGGAACTAAATGGATGGTATAATGATAGTGGTTGGATAAGAAATTTAGACCTTGGTTTCAAAATTGGTTTGAAATTAGAAATTAGGATTTTTTTTTGGAATTTATAACTTGGTTTAAATTTGATAGCCTAATGGTGTGTTATAGAAAAGAATGGTATTTATTTAGACATGGTTCAAAAAGACATATATAAAAGTGAATTTTTGACCTGACAAATGGACATAGTAATGCTTCTTTGTGTAGGTATAGTTTGACAATGTTTTGGACTTTGGTTTGGGATTTACTTTTGAATAAAAACTAGTTTTTTACATAATAACCAAGAATTAATGCACAAAAATAAAAAAGGATTATTAAATAACTAACATAAGATTATTTCACATCCATTGATCCTTTGATATACTCACCTTTTAGAGGATTAAAATTTTAAGGGTTCAATAAACAATTAAATGCAATTATGGTGGTGTTTTAATCCCACTCATCTCTCAAAGGTTTGTATGTGTAAGGAAATCATTATAGATTGTTGCCTTTACACCCTTTCATCAATGAATGCCCCATGGAAAAATAGGCTTATATAAAATAATTGAAAATCAAGCTATTCACACGAGGGTGTTTCCCTTTTGTGACCACTTCATCCATTGGATTTCAATGAAGTGTTATTACAATTCTTTTAGGCTTCTTAAATTTTTACTAGGATTTATATATGGTGTTTAAAGGGATCAAAAGGCATCAAGATGTTAATATGGGATATATCCCCTATCAAAGAGACCCTAGATTCATTTATGGTGATGTCTAATGGCTTAGCATTGGGATCTAACTTGTTAATTTCATAAAAACCTTTTATGTGGAATTCTGCTAGGCCTTGACGATGGTTCCAACAATTTGTATTCCATATCAAATGTATGGGTCTGGTAAAAATGTAAGGGGATAAAATCCAAGTCACCACATTGTAAATTCCTATGAGAAATATATGACACACTAATCACATATCCTAAAATAGAAAGGAAAGGTATCACCTTATAATTCATAGGAATCTTGCTAAGGGTAAATGAAGAGCATACTTGGTGAATCACTTGGGATAAAGGCAAATGGTTAAATTCATGTTTATGAATCACCCAAATAAGGGGATAACATAAGCATGAAGGAACCACACAACACAAACACTCAAGTGAAACAAAACAAATACAAGGAAATAAATGACTTGAAAAGAATTATTTTAAAGCCCAAATTGAAACTATGCATTACTTTTAAGTCCAAATATATTTTTTTAAGAATAAATGTACTTTAATTTTGGGTCTAAATACACTCTTTTGATCAAGGTCCTACAACAAAAATAGGTTATATTTTTTCCAATGTGATTTTTTTAATTGAGAAGGAAGTTAAACAAGCTTGTTTAGGCCTTGGATTTCTTCCACAAGATGAATTCAATGTTCTAGATGATGATTTCACTAAAGTTTAGGTTGTTTTATTTTCTATACAGACTTATAGGGAAAACAAAAATAGAGGAAAATGATTTCACTAAAGTTGATCATGATTTCATTGAAGATGACCATGATTTTGTTGAATTTGACCATAAATTATTCATTTCATAGTCTAAATTCACTGATTTACAGACCTGGAAGGAAAATAGAAAAAAATTAAAATGATTTCACTAAAGTTGACCATGGTTTCACTAAATTTGACCATGAATTCCATAAATTTACCATGAATTCAATGATTTTAAAACCTACAATTGATTTCAGTGAAGTTAACCATGATTTCATTGAAGTTTACCATGAATTCACTGATCTATAGACCTAAAAGGAAAACATAAATGAGGAAAATTATTTCACTAAAGTTGACCATAATTTTTTTTATTTTTGACTTGAAATATAAATTAATGAATTTTTGAATAAAAAGAGGTGAAACAACTTATCAATTAGGTCAATTCTATAATTAGAAGCAAAATAATGGTTTAGAAGAGATCATGAGGTGAATTGTTATTCCACTAGGCATGCCATTATGTAGAGCATGAATCCAAATAAGGTTAGATAATTATTAGTGACATGAAATCAAAAATCTTGAAGAACATAAAATTTTAAGCCTATCCACTAAGATTAAGCAAGGTCAAACTATAGGTGAATCAAGTGTAAATTAAATAAACATGTTATACCTATCATTATCCCCTTCCACATATGGTGTAGATCCTTTAAAGAGTAGAATGGGATAATATATTTTCACTCTATATGTCTATTAAAGGTATAATCAAATACTTATGCAAGAGTTTGATCAATACAAAATAGGCTTTACCACCAAATTGGGGACATTTATGTTGACCAATGCTAGTGTAACCTTCCAAAGGGCCATGGATATGTAATTTAGGGGACTCATAAATGATATGATATTGGTGTGATATATTTGTTTTCTCTAAGTATGTATTTGATCACTTGGATATTTTTAGGCAAGTCTTTAATAGGTGTAGAGATTTTGGGGTATCTTTAAACCCAAACAAATGTGTGTTTATTATCAATGAAGGTAAGTTATTAGGGTATGTTATTTCTAAATATGGCCTTGAAATCTATCTAGAAAAGGAGGAAGAAATATTGGCTCTTTCACTTCCAAGACACAAGAAGGGTCTCCAAAGTTTCTTGAGTAAGATAAACTTTTTAAGAAGGTTCATCCAAAACTTTGCTACTTTAGTCAAACCTATCACTTCTATTCTTAAGAATAATTATATGTTTATCTAGTCTAGATAGGGTAAGGACATATTTAAATTAATTAAAATATCAATTTCTCAACCCCTACACTCATGAACACATGCTATGAGAAGGACTTTATATTTTATGATTTGTGGGGGGGGGGGGGGGGGGGGTGTTGGGGTGGGGGGGAATGAGAGTAAATTAGCTATACTAGTGCAAGAAAATAGTGATGTAATGGAATAGCCCATTACCTATTTTAGCCAAGAAATTAAATATTATATGATAAGATATGGTTTTGTATAAAAAAATTCCTTGATGTCATAAGAAACATCTCTTTAGTATGCCAAAACTCTAATCATTTTGAGTCTTGTAATATTATCTTAGGCCTTGAATTATCAATAAAAGATTGAATTTGGCTCTCTCCTCTTGTTGTCTCATTGTGTATTTAGAATTTTAGTTGCATTTTATGGATTTTAGTGTCTTTTGTTTAGTGTGAGACCAATTGTAGATGCATATTAGTCTATTTTGACTCACTTTGAAGGAAATTGTAGACATTACAACCCTTATGCAAACTACTTTCTTCATCATACCTATGTTATAGTATGATTATGAGAGTGTGCAACTAAAAATAGTCTTTTAATGGTTTTTCTTATTCTAGTAGGAGTAAGTCAAAGAGATAAATAGACTTTTTGTATCATAGTTTTATGAATTTCAATTATTTTTACTCCTCTTTCCATGATGAAAACATAATATTAGATGTAAATAGGTCTATTTTAGCATTTTTTTACGCCTAGAGCTTATATTATATCAAATGGACATAATTTAGTAAGGAAGTCATCCTTCTCTAGAGGTTCATCATTAGGAACCAAGGTCCCACACCTTGGGGATGATCCCATTATTTTAGTTGAGTCACTAATTGAGTGAATGGGTGCAAGTTTTAGTTGACAACAATAACCATGTATCATATAGAAGGAAAATGTCTAGGTAGATATAACATTGAAACTCATATAATGATGTGATAACATGAAGGTATAAGATGCATGATAAAGATCATGGAAATGTAAAGATAATAATAGTAGAATATCAATAAGAAAATTAAACACACATATAAGACCACTCAAAAACAAATCAACATACAATGGTCCTAAGAGACCACAAACAAGGGGCATGTTCATATTCTATCCAATCAAAGGGACATGAATTATTCAGATGTCCACAAGAATAAGGATGACATATTAAAATGCTCATACAATAAATAATGACATATTAAAATGTCAAAGAAAGAATATATAGGCATGGGCCACAAACAAGGGAGCATATTTTAATGTTCAAACAATCAAGATAATAGTAAGGCAAGACACTCAAATAAGTGCATAAAGGAAATCATAAACAACCATCATAAACATATCATAGTATCTCATGGATCATATACACTAACAAAAAATGTTAAATTCATAGCATATCAAGTAGCCTATGAAATATATAATCATGGATAAAGGCATGTGTAAGTACATATATGATATAAAAACATGATAATGTAGAGTAACCATATAATGATATAACCTAGAAGTATCATGATCAAAAAGGTGGATGTCCCCTATGTCCATATGATATGAGTAGAGGAAAGGCTCAACATCTAAAATAAGACTAGATCATGTATATATGTATGCCTGTATTACACTCACATAGATGTGTGACACACATGTGTATGTATGAGTAAATGATATGCCATCCATTAACATGGAACTAGCACATAAATGCCAAGGATCCAATAAAACATGATTTATGTCGATTTTTTTTTAATGTTTTTTAATGTTTTTTATTTTTATTTTTGTAATGTGAAAGGGAATGGCTATCCTATGATCCCATCCAAAGGGTGATCATATATATTTCCCCTATATGAACCTAGTGTATTAATATGGTGATGTTTCCAAGGATCATGTAGAGGTGTAATATTTATCACTATAGTGTTTGTGATGCTTTGAATATGTAAAATAGGGCTTTGTGGTCATGAAGGGATAATAAAGAGTAGTAGGGGTAATAAAAGTAGGGATTCATGGAACCCATTATTGAGTTCTTGTGGTTTATTTTGAATAGCAGTAATAAGAACATGTGTAAGTGATTTGGATATTTGAACATGGTGTGTATTAGACAAGGATTCAATATAATCCATTGTATGTCTCTGATGTAATGGTCTCTCAAGTATTGGTTTCCTAGTAAAGGTGATTTATTGTTGATTACCCTTTTGTAGTAAATTATCCTTACTAGGCTTGGTAATTAGTTACATGGGTATAAGTTTTTATTATTCAATATGATACTCATATGGTATTTTATAAAGTATAATTATCTAATTGGCATGAATGTATTTAACACACTCATGCACTATAAAATGTATTAATCAAAATGTATGGATCTAAGGCCTTCCTAATAACATATCAAAGATGATTTTGGAAGGTTTAAGTAAAAAATTAATAACCACATGTGCAGTACTGACCTATAGAGGTAGGTTAATATTGACAAAACTAAAAAGTAAAAGGTACAAATATATCTCAAGTTCAAGAGGTAGGTGTAACAAAACTAAAAAGTAAAAGGTACAAATATATCTCATGTTCAAGAGGGTTATGTAACACATCTTGGGAATCAATATCATGAGGAGATTTTAAAACATTTTGTTCAATTTGTGTAACCTTGTCCTCCAATGTCCTTATAACTTGAAGGAGTGTTTGAAATATGGACCCATTGGGATTTAGATTCATAAGTTGAGTAGTCACCAAAGGGGACACAAACATGGTTTGAGTAGTAATAGGCATTGAAAACATTATTTGATTTTAAACAATTGGTAATTCCATGGTAGATGTATCAATAGTGTTTTTTTATTTAGGAAACAAAGGTTTAAACGCATGACATGTGCCCCCATTAGACATATTAAGTGGTAATGTGTTCAAGGAGAGGGATATTTGAACTATATATTTTGAATTTTTTAGTTTCAAATATAGTTTTGAGGATCTCATCAATATAATTAGGGTTTTAAAAAATACCCTCATGAAACAATGCAATCACTTGCACTTGCTCATGGTTTATTTGATCATGTTCGCTAGTTTGATTAAACTCATGGTTTTCATTATCAAAATCTTCTTCTATGATAACCTCATCAGTATGTTTTTCATTCTCAACATTAGTATCATCATGATCCATAGGATTATGTCCTTTAATAAATTTAAAAATCTTAGATGGTGGGAGGGGAAGCTCAAAGTGTTCAATAGGCACACCTCCTAGTCTAGGGCTATGCCTAGGTTGAATGTAAAATAAGATAAGTAGGAAATAAAAAATTACAACTATCTAAAACTATAGCTAACTAGAAATACTAGGAATTATAAATGTTTATATTCATATGAATTGGTTTCACCAAATGTTTAACCTTAAAATTTATAGATTGTGAGGAATCTAAGGTTAAATGGGTATAGATAGCTTAGGGAACAAGGATAATAAAGTATCTCTAAAGTAGGACAATTAAATTCTAAACTTAGATAAACATATACTAAATTTATAAAACTGAATTAAGCTTAAAATATTAAGTACAACTATGCTATATATGCAAATTCCAAAGAATTAATGTACTTAGCCTATTCTGATGCCAATGCAAAGTCAAATATAGAATAGCTAGAAAGTAGACTATAAGAGTATTTTGTAAAAATCATCAAATTTCGTATTGGTTACTTTTATAAGCTTAGACACTAGCATTAACATAGGATAATTATGTTGAAGCTACTATCTTAACTTGATGTAGGTATCTTATATAGAATACTTGCTAGAAAAAGATACAAACACATAGATGTTTTTGGGTTTGTCTTCACTTTTTCTTTGGTGTATTTATAATTATGCCATGGACTATCATTCCTTATGAATTTGAAAAACACTAATTCTTTATATTCATAGTGTCCTTGGGAAAAATTATTTAGTGGGCACATAGTGTTGAGATGACCCCAAATACCCCACTATCAATGAGTGCTACCTACATAGCCAATACTATGAAGAGGGCCTTAGATTGATGTAGTTATGCCTTATATATTGGCTTGTGTGTGAATCATGAAATATGTGAAAAGTAAGTACAATAATGGCATATATTTTAACATGTAAAATTAAGGTCTAATGTTACTCCTTCAATACTTAAGACTTGTGTATATGTTATCCCTATGACTAATATAAAAATAGGAGAAAAAGGGAATCTTTAATTTATCAAGTTTTTGATTAAATGATTTTATAAGTTGTCTTAGGCATTTTATATGTGAGGAATGAATGAGGGTTGATATTATATTTATATAAAAACTTTTATAGAATTAACTCAAATCATATCACTTATAATGACAATTAGGATACATTTCATATAGAAATTAGATGACTTCAGGCCATTGGACACTTGTGTTAGATCAGGAAACCTACATTGATGCAAGTTTCTATTTCAGACACTTGTATCTAGGGAGAAAGAAAGTAGGTATACACTCAAAACTTATGGATGTGGAAGATAAGTAGGTTTTAAATTTTTTTGGAAAGATATAATATTTGATTCATCGACATAGGACTGGTCAAACCAAGAGATAGGCCAATGAGCACAAATTAAAGTAGATGTAAGACTTTAAAAAGTGGGAAAGGTCTAGAACTAGAGGAACAAACAAGGTCTAAGTTTTCAAAGTGTACAAGAATAAGGTGATATATAATCCACAAATTATTTTCTACAAAAACAAAAGGATTGAAAAAATCTTTTGGGGGTGATGTATTTACTACAAAAGTATATATTCCCAATCGGTGTCCCACTAGTGCACTTGACAAGATGAATCCATATGAAGCATGGTATGAAAGTCAGCCTAATTTAAAATATTTAATTTTTTTAAATTTTTTATCCTATGTTCATGTATTTTATCATAAAATAAATAAATTAGATCCAAAGAGAAAGTATTGTGTTTTTGTTGCATCTATTGAACAAATAAATTCTTATAGGCTTCATAATCCTACCACTAATAATATTTTTTGTGTTAAGAGATGTTATTTTTTATGAATGGGTAATGTATGGTCATGAAAAATGTTGGAGTGATTATGGGAACACTAGCTAATGGTTTTTATTTATACCAAACCAACTTTATGTTAGTCATGTTCACACTCAATATACGAGGTAAGATTAATTTGGGATTTTATTATATTTTTTGGATTTTTATCCTTGTGTGCAAGGACAATATCTAGTTGTTAACCTATTTAGTCAATTCACTTATATTTTATTTGATCATAACAATAAATTAGTTATTATGAAACCAAGTACTATGACTATTTATTAGGCACTCTATATTATTTTAAAATAACACACAAATTATGTGAATATATAGAGACTATTATGCATAATTATTTATTGTGTATCATGTGTGTAGTGATGGAAATGTTTTGGTAATGGTGTGTAGGAGAGAACCTATAGATGTATGAAATATTTAGATTCTTTGATGTGGGATCAAATATGATACATAAATCAATTACTCAACCTCTTATCATTGTTTCAAACACTTGTGGTGTTCAATGACAAAGTTTCTTTGGCTATGCAAGTCATATTTTAATGACAACATTGATTAGTTTTAATTGGGTCAAAATTTTATTCCAACTTTATTTTATTTCATTGGCATACAATATTTTTATTAGATAATTTGTGTAAAATATAATCATTATTTAGTATTTGGAATTATTTTTTATCTTCAAGTTGAAACAATGGATCAGTAGATTGTTTTAATTGTCATTGATTGGCATTATTTCAAGTCTGTATTAAAGATCTAGTTCGACATTCTACATTTATTTTACATGGTTATTGAAAAATCACATTGACCCATGCTCTAAATTTGGATAACATTGATATATTTTTTTTATTCCTTGTCTTGGTCTCCACCTTCATGCAAGTTATGTGCAGATCCTTTTTTAATCAACATTGGTGTGCACATTCATCATATTTTTATTGGTGAGATATAAATATCTCAACTTAGTCTTGAGATATGTTGTGGCTCCTACATTTGGATTAGACTTGGATCATTTATTTAACCACATAGGCTTACATGGCCCTTTTTTCTCTCTCGTGATTTCTTGCCAACACTCTAAGAAAAGAATTAAGACTTTGAAATCTCTTGATGTAAACAATTATTTCTAGCTCAAGTGTGAGGTTAGTTTTATTTCTTGATAACTATAAAATCATATATTTTAGAAGATTAATTTTAATGGGAAGTGGGTCTGATGAATAAATATGTGTGTGATATAGTTGTAGAGTTATTGCATTCATTGGTTGTTGTGCATGTAGAGGTATATGTTAGTGTTAATTCATTCCTTGAGAATACCATAAGTATTCATTTTGGGGTATTAATGGATACACTACTTGGTGTTTTTGGTTAATATTTAATGTGTCATTTTTTGGGTATGATTGAAGTCATAAACTTTTTCATTTATTTTCTCAATCCATCAATTTCATTTTCTCATGACTCTAATTAGTTCATTGTGTTTGGATTTTATCCTATGTTATTTTTATTATGGTTATCTCATTTGTTTAGTAAGGCTTTTCTAGCTTGTCTACACATTTTTAATTCATGTCATGGACTTAATTAATCCATATAAAAACTTGATCTCCTCCACCATTATTGTTCATTCATTCTTTGAGAATGCCATAACTATTCTTGTTGATGGATTAATGGATACACTAGTTGATGTTTTTGGTTAATATTTAATGTGTCAATATCTGGGTATGATTGAAGTCATAAAATTATGCATTTATTTTTCCAATCCATTAATTTCATTTTATCATGAATCTAATTATTTTAGTGTGTTTGGATTTTATCCCATCTCATTTTTATTATGGTTATCTTAGTTTTTTATTAAGGATTTTATCTCTTGTCTATACATTTGTCCTTCATGTCATGGTCTTAATTGAGACATAAAACAACATGCTCTCCTTCATTATTACCAATTGTTATCCTAATAACATCAATGGTCTTCCTAACCAACATTATCCTATTTGGTGAAACCTAATTCCTCCATCCTAATGGACTACCTCACCATCGTCATCTGTTAATTTGAATGTGTGGTTTAAGTTTTTAATTCAAAATTAAAATTTTAAAATTTAAATATATATTTCATCATTTATATGATTGAGAGGTATATATTTTGGAGTGTCTACCAATTTTTAATAGATCATTCAAGTGGAGGGAGGCTTAGGTTTTGACCCCCTCCATTATTACCAAACTATTATTTTTTCCTAAATTATTTTGGTGATATTTTAAGGTGTTACATTTTGAAAAATACTCAATATAAAAAGTATCATAATATTGACTAAAAGGGTATTTAAAACTCTATATGTGGATCCATTTCATAAATTAGGGATATTTATAATAATGCAAAGAGGTGTAATTTTCTTGTTGTATACTCAAATATAGAGAATTTTTTACAAGCATGCATTATAATATTTTACGTAGTATTTCGTAACATTGGTTGCTTATTTTTCTATTGGTATACCTTTTTTCCCTCCTACTAGTCGAAGACCAAAGGGTGAGGCTCTAAATCACAAGTGATCGGATCACAAAAAAATATTTGATTTTTGTTGAGAATTATACATGTATGCCTTTTAGGGTGAGATTGAAATGCACTACTCATAATTTTACTTTTATGCCACTTCATTATACTATTGGAAAAAAAATTGGTGGATACTAATGTCAAATTTAGTAGGCATTATTCATTTCTCCCAACTGTAATTGTTTTCCTTTTCTCATGGGTTGTTTACTAGCATTTTAGGAAGATAATGAGAAATTAGTAAATCAAAAATACTTTCTATGCTCACTCATTCACAATAAATACATCCTCATTCAATCCTTGTAAAAAAATATTACTAGCATGGAACATCAGATTGATATATTAGACATTCATTTTCCTATTTCTAGTCCATCATATAATGATCATCAATCTGTCATACATCCACTTTTTGAAATTTTAGTTTGTGACCTGGAAGATTCATTATAATCACTACTTATGAACCTAATTGTTGGGTGAATATTTTTTCACCAGCTAACTAATGGGAAAAATAGGTTGTTTCAACCACATCATAAGGAGATTGATCAGCCAAATGTGCAGGTTTACCACATCAAAAGGGGAAAAATCTCTCCTCTCATCAAGGGGAGGTTCCCTATAACTATGAGGCACTATATACTCTATATATAAGCAAAAAATAAAACTCAGGGTAGGATAACACCATCCATATCTCTTTTTTTAGAGATGATGTTCACAAATCAAAGGAGAAATCCTGGTGAAATGATAGAAGGCACTTCTCTTCTTTCATAAGTGATGTTCAACAAGCAACAAGAATTCTTTCTAGTGGTGTAGCACAAAGTCTCCACCTCAACTTCCAAAGAGTAAAATATGAAGGACAATGGGGGCACAAATTCATCCCAACATCCTTTACACAAACAAACTAAAAACACACACACACAAAAGATAATTATGGCATCTCAAAGTCTTCACATAGTTGGCTTTAGGACACCTTCCTGATTACTTCCACTAGTTCTACATATTTAATTAAATGGACAAGAATGCATTAAGGAAATAGACATAAGAATAATTTCCTCAACAACACAAGTTATTCCAACACAAAGTCTGAAAGGTCACTTGTTTTCTCATTCAAATAAAGAAATATGATTCACAATCTAAGCTCAAAGTCTCAATAATCACCTTTCAATTTGGGTAGAGTTTCACTTCTATAATAGAGAGATCCCCTCTGAGATTACAATATATAACATCCAAGAAAGACTTGGCACTTTGTTTCATAGAAAGGCCCATGTTGCATTCAATGCCTTGAATGCATTTTCAATTATGTCAAGGGGCCATGCTAGGACCGGGCATCAACTTTGACTTTGGTGTATAGAATCATCTCAAATGTTTTCTCCTCAACATGGGTTGTCTATTCTATCTTTAGATATGTATGCAGTTGTCCACTCACTTTTATTCAAAGGGATAAAAATAGGATATGCCTTTTAATGTTTACGTGCTCAAATGTCTACTTGGTGGACTGTTCCACCTACTAAAATAACTCATGCATAGATATTTTTGGTCTTTTTATCTTGTTCCCTCTTTCCTTGCTATAATTTGTCCTTTTCTTTATGATATGATCTCTCGAGCTATCTCCTTTCCTTTCTGTAATCTCTTTTGGCTTCTTCTTTAGCTAGTCACTGAGTTTGGTTCTTCAGGTTCCATGCCATATTTGAAAATAAATGGGCATTTCATTACTTTGAATTTGATGTCTATGTGGACATCACTGGTTACTGGTCACTTGAACCATATTGAACCTTGAACCTTTAAAACTTGAGAGTTCATTGGTTCCATGGTTCAATGGTTTAGGTGGTCTAATTGGCTCCTTGGCTCAATCGCTTCTTTAGTTCAATCACTTTCTTTCCTCTTCGGTTGAACCATCTCTTCGAACTTGTCTCTAGAATCTTCTACTTCCTTCCTTCACTTGAAGCTTCCTTGAACCTTTGAACCCTTGAACTAATGAAATTTAAACCATTTTGGTTCAAGGTTCAACAGTTCATTCTCTTTCTCAAAATCCTTTATTCTTCTAAGTCTCTCAAACTTTGAAATTCCTTCAGCTTTCTATCTTTGGAACCCCCCCAAAGGGAAGGTGTTTTGGGCCTTGAGAATGGTCCATTTCATGGTCACTAAGAGTCCCCCACAAGGTTACTTGCCCTTTGGGGTCCTTCAAGTGGCCTTGTTCTTCAAATTCTTTAGATAAAATGTTTGAAGGAAATCATTTAGACATTTTATCTGAAGGAAATCTTTCCTCTAGCTTTGCCACTTTTTACTGGGCCTTTCAACATTCCTTCAAACAAAATGTCCAAAGGATTTCTCTTGTGGAATTTTTCCATGGAAAATCCTTTCAAAATATGTCCTTTTGAACTAACTAATTGAACCATTTGATTAAACCAACTGATTGAACCAATAATGGTTCAATAGTTCAACGGTTCAATACTGTGTTGTGCTCATTCAAATGACTACTTGAACCAACCACTTGGAACCATTTGATTAAACTAACTCCTCAAACCTTTATTTAACTTGTTGAACCTTGAACCTTTGAACCATTTTGGTTCAAGGTTCAATGGTTCAATGGGTAAAATTTTTCTTCTTCGAATCCTTCTTTTCTTTAAGTCCTTTGAAGTCGTTAAATTTTGAACTTGTCGAAGTGCTTAACTCTTTTAAGTCTGTCGATGTCATTGAAATTTTGAACCCATTAAACCTTTGAACCTATGGAGGCAGGGTTTAATGGTTCAATAGTTCAATATTTTTTTTGAATCCTACCGATGGTCCTTTTGGTTGAAGCCTGCTGATGGTCCTTTTGGTTGAACTTTGACGTTGAACCAACCTTGAAATTGCCTAAGTGTTTGGAACTTGTTCCTTTGTGAGAGCTCGCCTATTGAAATTATTGAACCTATTGAACTTGTGAGTCCCTTAGCTGATAAATCTTGAATAATTGAAGAATTGGAGTGCTTAGAACATTTTTTGAGAAGGGAAGAGAGAAATTTTTATCCTACAAGACCAAAATAGTTAATATGTTGTCCCCAAGAATGAGTGACAAATTTTGGGAACAATAGTTGGCTCTAGTTGGGGAACTTCCTTTAGTCAAAATTTTGAAATAGCTGAGGGGAGTAAAAACCATAATCTCCTATGCATTCATGTATGCCATTGGGCTATGGAGTCATGCCACCCAAAAAGAAAGGCACCAAAAAGAAATGAAAAATGAACAAAAAAAATAGAACTAAAGACTATACAAATATACAAATGACCTTATCTGATACTTTAAGAATTGAAGTGCTTCAGATGCTACCCATTATGAGGTAGAGAAAAGGGCATGCCATCTTGATACCTCAGTACGAAACTATTTTCACCATTGATCTGATGAATAGCAAATGGGCCTCTCCATAGGGAATCAAATTTCCCATACATTCCCTTTGGTTCTCTTCTCTTGTTCCATAATAGGACTTGGTCTCCAATCTAGAAATCACATGTTTTTGCTTTCTGGTTAAAGAGATTCTTCACTAGAATTTGATGCATAGTGATTCGGTCCACCACCATAGTTCACTGCTCATCTAACTCAGTTAGGCACATGATCCTCTTCTTAATGGAGCTTTCTATGTCTGATCTTCGACTGCCTTTGTCAATTTCAATGCTAGTAATTCTAGGATGATTGGTATATCTACATTAATACCATACAAAAATTAGAAAGGTGACATACCTATTTCCCTTTTAGGTGTAATTCTGTCTGCTTAGAAAGCATCAACCAATGCTTTATGCTAGGTTCATTGGTTTTCATCCACCAGATTCCTGATGATGGTCACTAGGTTCTTATTGCTCAATTTTGCTTGGCCATTCTCTTGTAGAAAATAATTAGAGGAGTGGGAGAGGGTGATCCCATACTAAAAATAGAACTGAGTAATCTCATGGGAAGAGAAATAGGCTGCATTATCTATCACAATCTTGGTTGGGACCCCAAACTTAGAAATGATGTTTTCTTTGAGGAAATTGCATACTACTTCTAAAGTAGCATGCTTGGTTAGAATAGCTTCCACCCATTTGGTGAAGTAATCTATGGCTGTGAGGACATAATCATGGCCAACACTTGAAGATAGGTTCACAACACCAATGAAATTGATTCCCCATTGCTGAAATGGCTCTTTTATCACTACTAGCTTAAGAGGTAAAGTAGCTGACTTAGGTCTTCCAATGAACTATTGGCACAGTTCACATCTTCGTACCCATTTGTATGCATCTTGAAATAGAGTAAGCCAGTAATACCTAGCTCACATAATCTTATGGGTAGTTACAGGTGTACAAAAATGTCCTCCACAAGCCAGATTATAGAAAGACTCCAAAAGTTGGTTCTAATGCTCTTTATCCACATAGTGAAGGAACACTCCATCGAGGTTCCTCTTATATAGGCCATTGTCCCATAAGACAAAGTTGATAGATTTCAACTTAATAGTCCTCTTTTCTTTATGAGACAAGTGAGCAAGACACTCACCATAAGTAATGAAATGAGCAATACTCGAATGCCACTCATTCATGGTGGAGACAAAGAGGAATGTTGGCGTGTCTTCAATTTTTGCTTCTTCTGGTCTATTATTAGCAATCAATTAGCAGAGAACCCTTCCCCACACAAGCTTCATTAGTTTGATAACAAGATCAAAATCCTAAATTTTAGCAATCTAATTGCCCCTTTTGGTTCCAAACTCCTGTTGAGTTAATATGAATTTGACTGTGGTATTAGGAACTAGGGTAATAACGTGTGAATTCAGGATGTAAAAATGGAAGTGCTTTACTTCCTTTACCACTGCATAAGCATGCTTCTCTAGAATTGAATATTTCAATTCATGAGCTTTGAGGGGATAGCTCATGAAGGATGTGGGAGATTCCACACTTTATTTATTTTGTTGAACTAGAATTGTTGAAAGTGTGTGATCAAAATCATAACTATACATTGTGAAGTCTTTGGTATAATCTAGATGAACTAGAATTGGGGTATGGGCAATAGTTGTCATGATGTCTCGAAATGCCAATTTTCCTTCTTCAGTCTAGTTGAAAGTGGCATTTGCCTTCATCATGTTCACAATGTGGTGAGTCTTCTCAGTGAACTCAGGAATGAACCTTCTTAAAAAATTCACCTTTCCAAAGAAAGAGTAAACTTCAGTCTTACTTATGGGTAGAGTAAGCTCTTGGATGGATTTGACTCTTTCAGAGTCAATCTTTATGCCTTCTTGGGATACAATGTGTCTGAGATGTTTCCCTTTTGTTACCCTAAAAATAGACTTTTTGGGATATAGATAAATGCCATTCTGGTGACATTGCTCCAAAACTTATTGCAAATGATGTAGGTGATCAAGATGATGCTTGGAAAAGACTATTAAATCATCAAGGTACACCACAATAAACTTACCCATTTAATCTTTGAAAGCAAGGTCCATTGCTCTCTAAAAATTGGCACCATCATTTATCAGGCCAAATGGCATTTTTTGATACGTAAAGGTGCCCCAAGGCATGGTGAAGGCAGTCTTATATTGGTCTACTTCACCAAATTCCACTTGATTGTACCCTGAGAAGCCATCCAACATTGATAACATCTCTAAACCAATCACTTTCTGAAGGACTTGATCCATGATGGGTAGAGAGTAATTATCCTTTAGGGAGGATTGATTCAAATTCCTAAAATCCACATAGAGGTGAATTTCACCATTCTTTTTTCTCACAAGTACTATGTTTGCAATCCATGTGGAATGATGGATTGGGAAAATTATTCTAGCATTTAGTATTTTTTGTATTTCAGACCAAATAGTACCTGATATCTTTGGATTATACTCCCTGGATTTCTACTTATAAGGCACCGAATCACTCTTGAGAGGAATTTCATGGCAAATTTCTTCAAGCCTGAGTGACTTTAGATCATGATAGGTGTACGCCAGAACGTCCATGTAATGGCAAAGCAAGTCATAAAATTTGGGTTTTTCCTTTGGAGTGCAACACTTTCCAATGTTCACCATCTTGGGATTTTCCTTGGTACCCAAATTTATTTGATCAAACTCCTGGGAGGAACTTGAATCCACTTTTTGCTATTTGATGAACTTGTCATGCTTGTCAAATAGTTTCTCAAGGGACACCAATTCTTTGGGAATTTTATTCCTTTTTAGCTATAGGAATTCTTCACCTACGTCTAAACTTGTTTCAGGGGCTGATTCAAGTTTCTGAGGCTCACTGCCTTTGAAGTGAAGCTATTCAAAGCTCCTTTTTTATTCCAAAAAGGTGATGATTTAGTTGTTTCCATTAAACACTTTCCAATGATAGGCACTTTTAGGCACACTTAGTCAAAAGACTAGTTTGATAGTGTACTTGTCTCCTTTAAAATCTAGGTGAGGAACCAAAAGAGTTTCAGAAATAGCCAATGCATCAACTCAGTCATTGAATTCTCTAGGTACTATAGAGATACTGAAAGCATCAAAGGTTTCAATTTGATCCCAAACTAGATTGTGATAATGGTGAAATCTCTCATTTTTGGTTTCATACAGGTTCATGACATGACAAACCACTAGCTTAGAATCTCGTTTGGTGTGAAGGAGTTTGACGCCCTTGTCTTGAGCAGTCTTCAACCTGAGTAGCAGAGATTCATACTTGGTAGTGTTGTTGGTGTTGCTAAACTACAATTTGTATGAAGAAAAAATATCTCCTTGATGAGATATTAGAACAATCCCAACTCCAGAACTGGTGGAAGAATAACTGCCATCAAAATCCAGAATCTAAACATCATTAGAAACTAATTTTTCCTTAGATTTCTCTTTAATTAGAGGGGAGGATTCTTATGGGCTTACACTGTGTCCTACTAATTCTTCTACTATTTGGTTTGAATCAATTGTCAGGTTGTCACATTTAGGAATTTCATCAGATGCCACATGAACCTCCTCTATGGATAAGAAGTAATTACCTATGCTTGAAGACTCAAACAAAATTTGAGCTTCAGACACTGATGTTTGAGTGACAACATATTTTGCCTCCTTATCAGGGAATAATCTCTTCATCATGCCTTTGACTGAGATCCTCACTTTAGACAGGTCCATACTTAACTTGCCACCAACATCCTTGCAAAAATTTCACCCAAGAAGAATGTTGTATGAGGCTGGGATATTGGCCACCAGGACTATCATCTTAATTATCTTCTCTGGGAATGCCACAAATGCAAATTGGGCATCCTTGATTTGTCCCAATAGTGGCACTTGTTTGTTTTCCATAGAGAAACATCTCCCAAAGGTCTTGGTTAGTGTGAGACCAAGGGATTTAGCTACTTTGGTGGGCATGATGTTGTCATATGAACCTAAGTCTATGATACAATTATTCAGCTAGTGTCCATTTATCAATAGGGAGATATAAAATGGTTCTGTCCTCCTAGGAGCAGTAGGAGGAGTAACAAAAGGTTTTTTGAGATGGACATGTTCCTTAGGGGATCATGAGATACCTTCTTAAATCTTAACCTGCAGGGATGGATTTATTCTTCACATATTGAACCAACTTATCCAGCTACTCAGGGTTGGATTAGAGGAATTCAAATTCAAACATTTGAATTTTGGTTTTCTTGACATGGTCGATTATATCAAATGTCTGAAATGAATTAGGAACAAGGGAAGGTATTTCATTGTTTGGGTTTTTAGGGGGGGAAGGACTGATCTATGAAATTGAAGTTGAAGGTGAAGGCGTACTTGAGGTACTTACTTTTTTTATTACTCACTAGGTCTTTTGGCTGGAAAGGCAGAAAAGTTTCTCATTTGGCAATTAAAATTGTAAGCTGAGATCGTTCCCCTATTTTTCCATTATCAGCTTGTTGAGCTGACTGGTTTTATGATCGAGTGAATACAATGTATGATCCATCAAATGCTTCACCTTTACTTCTAAGTTCATCTTGGTAATTTAGGAAATCAATGTTGGAGTCACTAGCTAATTATTCTTCTCCCTCTGTGAAGAGATTAGCATCATCTTCTGGGTTCAACTCAGGCTGGAAGGAGAAATTAGATTCTATTTCAAGATATCCAACTGCTGAATTGGTTGGAGGTGCTTCAATGGAAATTTTCCACTGTAGGGGAGGAAGATGATTTGGTTGCCCTTGATTTTTGGTAGCGCCTTGATATGGTTGATTAGGGAATGTTCTCCTTGGTATATCTTAGTATGAAGGAGAAAAAGACATCCCTTGTGCCATTTGCTTTCTAAGAGCTAGCAACTCATTTGCCAGCTTTTGTAACATTAGATCAATGGTCCCTGTAGATGGATATTTAGAGGGTGAAGAATATTTACCTTTGTTAAGATCTCTCCTTATCTTCCCCACCAAGATGAGATCATCTTCCACCTCAGTAGCCAAATCCTATGCTATAGTAAGGTCTATGTGGCCAGTACATCTCAATAGAAAACTTACTTTAGGTAGCTGAGAGTGCATGAAGAAGCATTTGAGATTCTCAACTATTGGTTGAGCAATTTTAGGATTCTTGTTCCTTAACTTGTCAAATTTGGAAATGTAGTCCCTCATAGGTTCATGAGGCTCCTTCTTCATTTGTGTGAGCTAGGCCAGCAGGGCATGCATAGCTTTTGCAAGCTTGAACCTTACTTAAAAATTGGCTTTGAGGGTGTTTTAGTCAGTCATAGTCTGAGCCTGTAGATGGTAGAACCAGTCAGCAAAAACACCTTGCAATGTCTATACAAATAGCCTAACTGCTATGTCCTCATACTCCACACCTATCACACCACATGCTATGCTAAAGGCTATAATATGTTCATCAGGATAAACTCTCCTATCACCAAAGAATTTGGAGAAATTATTCTTTGAAATATGTGGTAGCTCATGTAGAGGTGGAGTTAAATTGAGTGGCCCAAAAGAGTTACCCTAGGGGCCTTAAATCACCATGATTTGACTACTGAAGGTAGTGATAACAAATGTCTGAGGGGTATGTATTGACAAAGATCTTCTAATAATAGAAATGGATGCTTTACCTGGTAATGGAGACCTGACTTTGGTAGGAGTAAAACTCCTGGTTTGCTGAAGATGAGATGGTGAAGGGAAAGGATCAAAAACACTTTGTTGTACCAACTCAAATACAAGGTCAATAATACCTTTAGCTCTCTAGCTTCATGTATACCATGGATCTACCAGAGTGTAAAACTAAAATGGAAAGAACTAGAACTACTTCAATTTGAAGATTAAGGCTTCAAACTAGAGGTTCTTCCCTAGTAGAGTCACCAAAAACTATTGGTGTGAAGCTGGCAATGTTATTTCATACTTCACATCATTCCCCAGCAATATGAAATGCTCAAATTTGAATAGACTGGAAAAGGACTAGAAATGCTCATCGATCTCCAATGGAGTCACCAAAAACTATTGGGTGAATATTTTGTCACCAACTAATTGATGGGCAAAATAGGTTGTTTCAACCACAACATAAAGAGATTGATCAGCCAAATGTGCAGGTTTACCATATCAGAAGGGGGCAAATCTCTCCTCTCATCAAGGGGAGGTTCCCTATAACTATGAGGTGATACACACACACACACACACACACACACACACACACACATATATATATAAGTAGAAAATAACACTCAGGGTAGGATAACACCATCCATCTCTTTTTTTTAGACATGATGTTCACAAATCAAAGGAGAAATCTTGGTGAAATGACAGAAGGCACTTCTCTTCTTTTAGAAGTGTTGTTCAACAAGCAACAATAATTATTTTTGGTGCTGATAAGTAAATGTAACATGATGTGGTAACATAGCAGGATGAAGTGTAGCACAAAGTCTCCACCTCAACTACCAAAGAGTAAAATATGAAGGATAATGGGGGCACAAAGTTGTCCCAAGATCCTTTACACAAAAAAACTCAAAACACACACACAAAAGACAATTGTGGAAGCTCAAAGTCTTCACATAGTTGGCTTTATGACACCTTCCTGATTACTTCCACTAGTTCTACTTATTTAATTAAATGGACAAGAATGCATTTAGGAAATAGACATAAGAACAATTTCCTCAACAACACAAATTATTCTAGCATAAAGTCTGAAAGGTCACATGTTTTTTCTTTCAAATAAAGAAATATGATTAACAATTTGAGCTCAAAGTCTCAGTAATCACCTTTCAATTTGGGTTGAGTTTCGATTCTATAATAGAGAGATCCCCTCTTTCATAAAATATGAGATTACAATATATAGCAGCCAAAAAATACTTGGTGCTTTGTTTCATACAAAGGTCCATGCTACATTCAATGCCTTGAATGCATTTTTAGTTCTGTCAAGGGGCCATGCTAAGATAGGGCATCAACCTTGACTTTGGTACATAGAAACATCTCAAATGTCTTCTCCTTAGCATGGGTCATCTGGTCTATCTTTAGATATGTACACAGCTATCCACTCACTTTTATTCAAAGGGAGAAAAATAGGTCGTGCCTTTTAATGTTTGTGTGCTTAGATGTCTACTTGGTGGACTATTCTACCTACTAGAATAACTAATGTGTAGATATTTCTAGTATTTTTCTCTTGTTCCCTCTTTCTTTACTATATTTTGTCCTTTTCTTTGTGATCTAAGCTCTTAGGCTATCTCATTTCCTTGTTGCAAGATCTTTTAGCTTATTCTTCAACTGGTCATTAAGTTTGGTTCTTCAAGTTCCATGCCATATCTGAAAATAAATGGGCATTTCATTACTTTGAATTTGATGTCTATGGGGATGTCACTGGTTGTTGGTTGCTTGAAACATATTGAACCTTGAACCTTTGAACCTTGAGAGTTCATTAGTTCAATAGTTCAAGTGGTCTAATTAGCTCCTTGGTTTAATTGCTTCTTTAGTTTAATCACTTTCTTTCCTCTTCAGTTGAACCATCTCTTCGAACTTGTCTCTGGAATCTTCCACTTCCTTCCTTCGCTCAAAGATTTCTTGAACCTTTGAACCAATGAATGTTGAACCATTTTGGTTCAAGGTTTAATGGTTCATTCTCTTTCTCAAAATCCTTTATTCTTCTAAGTCTCTCAAACTTTGAAATTCCTTCAACTTTCTATCTTTGGAACCCCCCCGAAGGGAAGGTCTCCCTTCAGGCCTTGAGAATGGTCCATTTCATGGTTGTAGAGAGTCATCCACAAGGGTACTTTCCCTTCAAGGTCCTTCAAGTGGCCTTGTTCTTCAAATACTTCAGACATTTTATCTAAAGGAAATCTTTCCTCTGGTTTTGCCACTTTTTGCTGGGACTTTCAACATTTCTTCAGACAAAATGTCTGAAGCATTTCTCTTGTGGAATTTTTCCATGAAAAATATTTTTGAAAGATATCCTTTTGAACCAATTGATTGAACCATTTGATTGAACCAATCGATTGAACCAATAATGGTTCAACGGTTTAATACTATGTTATACTCATTCAAATGACCGTTTAAACCAACCACTTAGAACCATTTGATTGAACCAACTCTTCAAACCTTTATTGAACTCGTTGAACCTTAAACCTTTGAACCATTTTAGTTCAAGGTTCAACAGTTCAATGGGTTAAATCTTTCTTCTTCGAAGCCTTCTTTTCTTTAAGTCCTTTGAAGCTGTTGAAATTTGAACTTGCCGAAGTGCTTAACTCTTTTAATTATGCCGATGTCATTGAACTTTTGAACCCATTGAAACTTTGAACCCATGGAGGTGGGGTTCAATGGTTCAATGGTTCAATATTTTTTTTGAAGCTTGCTGATGGTCCTTTTGGTTGAACCTTGACATTAAACCAACCTTGAAATAGCCTGTGTTTAGAACTTGTTCCTTTATGAGAGCTCACCTATTGAAGTTGTTGAGCCTATTGAACCTGCGAGTCCCTTAGCTGAAAAAGCTTGAATAATTGAAGAATTAGAGTGCTCAGAACATTTTTTGAGAAGGGAAGATAAATTTTTGTCCTGCAGGACCAAAATAGTTGATATGTTGTCCCCAAAAATGAGTGATAGATTTTGGGAACAACACTAATAACTCTAAATTTTTAGTACCTATGACTAATATTGTATCTATTGTTTCACATTTTTCACATCTTAGTATAAATACATCTACTTATTTTCCTTGATCATTTGATAAGCACACTCCTAACTTCAATTCTCACATTCTTCATTACATGGATGATATTATCATAGGTTTTTATATGCATTTACAAGGGCATTGTTACTCCTATTCAACCTATAAAATTGGATTCTTGGCATGACATTGGTTATAAATCAGATGTTACATCTTATTTGGGATTACTTGATGACAAATTATCCCTAGTTTTTGTTATATCTTGAAGGAATTATGCCAAAAATGTTCATCAATAACATGAAAATGTAGAAATTAAGATAAACAAGAAAAACTAATACCTCTCAAGGTGAAAACCATAATGGGATATGAGAATTTTAAAGTGGGAAATCAAACATATCCGATGAAAACTCACATGATCTATAAGAAGACTTGTCACCAAAAATCTCCACAACTAGAACTTTGAGAAGTAATATGAATTTGAGAATAAAGAGATTCAATTTTATAGTGAGGAAATGAGGATAATAAGGCTCTTTTAATAGAGAAATAATAGGAGAAAGGGAGTTACAAGGAATCCCATATAAGCCTCATTTGTGTGTGCTAAGTGGCCTATTCCCTTAGATAGTGGAGGGACGTGTGTACTAAGTGGGGGAAGGAATTACATATGCAAGTAAATCCAAAATTATAAAGATGAACAAAGAGGTGAGAATCACCTCATGGAATATATATTTATGAGAATTTATAATTCACATAAATAAAAATTTCAAACACATAAAGGAAACTTTGGATAAATAATTATCCCAAAAAAGGGTAATATTGACACTCCCCCTTAAACTTTATTTAGGGGTTTACAAATAAAAAAGAAGGGAGGAAATGTTATGAAAAATTCCCCTTGATGAGAACATCCTTAAATCCTAACATATTACAAAACAATACAAAATAATCTTTACATAAAGGATTAGTGAAAATATTATCCATTTGCTCTTGAGTAAGACAAAAAGAGAGAATAATTTGATTGTCTTCAATAAGTTCTCTCTGAAATTAATGTTCAATCTCAATGTTATTGGACCTTACATGAAAAATCATATTTTTATATAAGGAAATGACACTTTGATTTTCACTAAAAATTAGAGTAACTAAAGATTCAGGTGTCCCAAATATTCAATAGGTGTTTGAATCCATATAGATTCTTGACAACATGATTACATGCTTTATACTTAGATTTTATAGAAGATAAAGATACATTTGTCTAATTTTTACTATTAAATGAAATTAGGCTAGAACCAAAAGAGAAACAATAACAACTTACAGATCTATGATCATTAGGGTCACCAACTCAATCAAAATTAGAATAACCTACCAAACAATTTTTTTTATTTGAGGTATACTCGATGCCAAAAAGTTAGATTACATTTAATAAAACAAATAATTATTTTAACATCTTTAGAATTAGTAGTTTGAGGTTTAGTCATAAAATTAGAAACAAATCCAACATAAAAATCAATATCAAGACTAATTGTCTACAAAGATTTGGATTAACATTTTTATTTGTCATGTCATTAAATACTTCAAAAAAATTTCAAGTTGGGAGTAAGATAATTAAAACTAACAACTAAATGTCTTTAAATAGTTGGATCAACATTTTCAGTTGTCATGTCATTAAGCAATTTTACACTAATTTCATAAAGTGAAGCAACAAGTTTACAATCTAACATATTAAACCTAGATAACAAGTCATATGAATATTTAAATTGAGAAATATAAATGTTATCTTGTTATTTCCAAAATTTATTGTCTAAAAAGTAATGTAAGAGACCCAAATCTATCATTTCAAAGGTATTTTTAAAGCATTTTTATTATAATAAACCATTGAACTATTACTACCAATGATGACTACATCATCAACATACAAAACAATTATAACTATGCCATTAGGAGTGTTTTTGAAAAAAATATTAGGATCATTAGAGCTATGAGTAAAGGCTTGAGCTAAAAAAAATTGATAAATTTTAGAGTACCATTATCTAAGAGATTTCTTTAAACCATTGATGGAGTTATTTAACTTGAAAACAAAATTTTCATTACCTTTATTAATAAAACCAAGGGAGTGAGACTTAAAATATTTCATGCAAGTCACCATTTAAGAAAGCAATCTTAACATCCATTTGATAAACATGTCAATGCATGTGATTAGCTAAAGATAAGACAACTTTAATTTTTGGAATCTTAGCTATAGGTGTAATATTTTTATTATAATCAATTACTTCAATTTGAAAAGAACATCTATCAACTAATCTATGTTTATATTTTTCAACTTGATTTTCAAAATTGAACTTAGTTTTAAACAACCACCTATAACTTAATAAATGATGTCCCTTGGTGATAGGGACTAAGTCCCAAGTGTTGTTACCAATCAAAGAGTTGTATTCATCATGCATAGATTTTTACCAATGAGGGTAACCTAGAGCTTGTTTTAGAGTTTGAGTATCATTATTTTTCATAGTTTTATACATCAAAAAGTAATTAGTTTTTTTTACCTAGTTCTATGTGTACCATCTAGATCTACATCGATTCTAGAAGCTTTTAGAGTAGTCTTGGCCCACTTAGGCAAAATTTTTGGTGGAGAAAGAGTAGAAAAATAAGAAGGAAATTTAGGAATAATAGCATACTTAGACAAAACATAATTATGATCATCACTTGATTCAAAATAAAAAGAAGCATAAATTATATCAATAGAATTTGAATTAGAAGCATAATCAAGTACACATTTTTCAACATTTTTAACAACCCTTTTAATCTTAATTATTTTAGTTTATGGATCATAAAATGTATAAGCTTTATATTATTGATCATAACTAACAAATATAATTTTTTTTTCTTATAATCTAACTTCTTTCATTTTTTCATGGGAATATGAACAAACACACCACAACTAAAAATACATAAATGCTTTAAATTATATTTCTACCAATTCAATCCTCTCCAAGTGTAAGATTTAAAACAACTTTAGTGGGATTCCTAATAATGATGTAGACAACATAATACAAAACTTCAACCCAAAACTTACAACACATATTTTTGGCATGCAACATGCACCTAGCCATTTTATTGATAGTCATATATTTGTGTTTAGCAACAACATTTTACTTAGGTCTGTAAGAAACAATTTTTCCATGTTTAATACCATGTTTCTTAAAATATGTAAGAAAATCATTGTTAACATATTCAATGTCATCATTAGTTTGTAATATGCATAAAGAATAACTAGATTACTTTTCAACATAGGCATAAAACTCAATGAAAGTATCTAAAACTTGATCTTTAGTTTTTAAGAAGTAAATCCAAACTCATCTAGTGAAATCATCAACAAAATTTAAAGAATAGTTTGCACCATTAACATAATTATTATACATATGTCCTAAGATATCAATATGAAATAAATGAATCTTTCATTATCACAACAATATTTTTTATTAAGAAAATATTTTAATGAGTTTTACTAGCCATACATTCACCACAAACAGTTCTAGTGGGTGGAATATCAGGCAAACCTTACATTGTATTGAGATTATTCATAAGTTTGATGTTTTAATAATTAATGTGTCCTAATATTTCATCCCATAATTTACCATAAATATAAGAAAAAAAATAATTAATATAAGAGGAAGAAGAGAATCTAGTAAACTTGAACAAGTTATCATTATCTAAAAAAGCAATAGAAACTACATGGGAATCTTGTTTGGTAGATTTAACATAACAAGTGTCATTAAATAATTCTAATTTATAATCATGTTTTCATTATCAAGGAACAAAATGTATATTTAATTTTAAATTGGAAATAAATAAGACATCATGCAATTCACCATTAGGGGTTTTAATAGTTTCCATGGCTTTAACAATGCAAAAAGTATGATATATCAGACTTAAATGATTGTTATAAATATATAGATATAAATAAGTAAATAAATTGGGATTAGATGTAATATGTTTATTAAAACTAGAATCAACAATCAATTCAACATAAAAATCATGCAAATCATAATAAAAAATAGCTCTAGTATTAGACTTTTGTATGTATTGAGTCTTAGTGTTACTTAGGGTAGCATTGTCTTTGACCTTAAGTTTTACATTTTTAATATCATGTTTATTATTAAAAAAAATGATCTTAACCATGCATGTTTTTATCATAATAATTACATTCCAACATTTTATTAAGTTTGGAGTTAGATTTGTGATTTTTTTTATCATGTGTATTATTGGACTTAGCATGACCTTTGTCATTATTGTGTTATTATTTGGAAACAAAATAATATTCATTAGTTTTAAGACTAATAAATTGAATTGAATTTTTTTATTTTTGATGTAACAAAGTAAAAAATAAATCAAATGTTTAAATTGAGCATAAACAATAGGAAAAGCTAGTTGTGAGTGAACATTTGTAATAAATTATTGAAATGGTCTAGGCAAACATTTTTTCATGACAATTTGAATTAAACTCAAGTCTAAAAATTAAACACCTAATGCATTTACTTGATAATGAAAATAATTAACTTGAGTTAATAAATCATCCATATTTTTAAAGTCACTATACTTTAAATCAAAAAGTTGATTTTGGACTTGAATTTTCCTTGATTCATTCATATCGTAAACAATTTGAATTTAGACCAATCATAGGATTCAAGAAAGCAACCATCAATGTGCATATGTAATTAAAGGGTAATGTCCATTCTAATCAAACCTAAATCCTCTTCATTTTTTTCTTGTCATTTCTCTTAGATGTTAGTGTGGTAGTCTTTTCATTAGTTTAGGTTCCCTATTGTCTACTATGTGCACTAAGTGTTTTAAAGTGAATATGTATTGCATGAGGTATTTTAATGAATGGTAATTAGTGGACATGAGTTTAAATTTTAGAATCAATTGATTAATTATGCCTTGAAATCTCATCCAATTCTATAAATTTAATGTGAAAAAAAAATCATCAAAAAATTAGTATGAATGGAGGAGGGATAAGAACACCATAAAAGGGGCTATTACCAAAATGTAAAAAAATGTGAAAATGAATAAACTAGAACCATATATGGTTTGAGAATTATAAAAAAACATGAGTTTTTAAACTATAATATGGTTTAAAAATGTAAAAATTTATTGTGTAATGAACCACAGTAGTTGTAATAGAAAAGATAACTAAACTGGTTAGTGAACACTTATAAATTTTTCATAGAAAAAATGCTCTAATGAATTAAATATTGAAATTTGTAAATGTAATTCCACACTAAAACACCAATTTTAAATAAATTGAGTATTATAAAATAAACTTGATTTGAGTTTTTGAGAAATACTAATATATGGACTTGAATAAATTTTAAAACCATTGTGAGGATTACCAAAAACACTTGTTCTAAAACTTAATTAAATAATAGTGAAAAATCTAAACTAATATAAAAAAGAATCTTTAATAAGTTTTTTTTGTTTTTGGTGGGATGTGAAACCAAATGCAAATATCTTTTTTGTTTTGGAAATCTTTGTAAAAACCAAATTAAGAATGCCAAAGTATGATGAGATATATCAATTAATTTGAAATAGGGGGTAAATTATATATTATTATTTTTATAACCATGGAATGTTTGAAGTGTATTTACCAAAGGAAACAACAATAAGTGAATAATAAGGATGAAGAGAAAATACAAGTTCTCTTTTTTTGTGAATAGATATATGAATGATAGAAAAAATGAATGGATAAGAAATGTATAGGTCCACACTAAAAACTTGAAGTTAAATACATGTGTATTAAAAAGGAATTCTAATGTTTGAGAGATAAGGAGCTTGATAGAGGTAATACACTAAGATTAACAAACTCGAGAGAAAAAATGGCTAGGAACACTATAAAAACTAAGCGAAATAAACTTTTGAATATACATAAGGTAGATATAAAGATAGATAAAGGCACCATCTAACAACAAGGTGAAACTCAAAAAATAAACATGTTAATAAATTGTGTAATAGGCAAAGGCATTATAAGACTGCAATTGCCAACTATGTGGTGTTGAAGTGAATAGAAATAAGGAAGCAAAGGAGAATATAATAAAAAGTTAGTGCTAAAAAAGTGAATGAAGGATAAAATCAACATTGAAGGCCAAAATTTGACACTAAGGTAAAAAATGTGCCATTAATGAAATAACCATAAAGCTCAATAAGGAGTAAACAACCAACTACATAGCTAAACTCAGACTATTATAAGAGGTACCGAGTGTAAAAGAAATCAATAAAGAAAACATTGATCAATTATTAGAGAAAAGATATAACCATAATGAGGAGATAACAAGAAAAAAACTTAGATGAAATGATCAAAGGATATAGGAAAAATCATAACCAAATGAATTTTAATACCTTGGAGAATTAGATTGATGTTCTTTGGATTTGAATAAAAAACCAAATGAGAAAAAATAAAATCTTACTTGGATGAGAATAACCCTATTAAAAAAACCACTAGAAGGATGGAAAAGATTCCTTAGGAATACCCTAAAATAGAGGGTTAGTGGGCATAAAGCTCAAACATAAAAAATTAAAGGAGAGAGTCATAATTAAAAACATTCCTTGCAAAATAATGATAATTTTTCCTACAAATCCTGCACAACCTAAAAATCAATGTCAATAATATGAACCTAGATCTAAAAACATGAACTAATTATGATAAAAATGCTCATCAATAACATTAAAAATGAAAAAAAAAAAAAAAGATAAACAAGAAGAAATAATACCTCTCAAGGTGAAAACCGTAATGTGATATAATAATATTGAATTGGGAAACTAAATGTAATAGAGAAAAACCCATTTTGTATATAAGAAGGATTGTTACCAAAAATCTCTATAATTAAAAATTTTAGAAGAAATATGAATTCAAGAAGAAGAGATAGCTTCAAGTTTATAGTGAGGAAATGAGGGGAAGAAGGATATTTTAATAGAGCAAGAAGAGAGCAAACGGAGTTACAAGGAATCCCATTATTACCATACAAACCTTCTTTGTGTGTGTCAATTGACCTATCCAATTAGAGAGTGGATGGAACTATATTCCAAGTGGGGGAAGGAGTTAATTTTTTTATTAATTCTGAAATTCTAAAGGGGAACAAAGAGGCGAGTGACACATCATGGAATCCAGATTAATGTGAATTTATAATTCACATAAATAAAAATTTCACACACATAAATGAAACTTAGGATAAAATAATTATCCCAAATAAAGGGAAATACTGACATCTCCACTCTTTGTGAGGATATTTAGATACATATGAGATATATTGAGCCTACACTCAAGCTTGATCACCCTGAGAATACTAGGATTATTCCTATAACACGTGAATTTTCTAATACACTACCTGACATTTTGATGCATGCTCCATTTTTAAATTTTTTATACATTGTATCATTTTATTACATTCATATTCATATAGGATAGTATATATATTTTATGGATTTATAATATTTCATTGAGATGGAACTATAGACATGCCTCATCAACTTTTTGGCTTCTTATTTTTCACTATGTTCTTCCTACCCTTTACAGCTCCCTTGGTGACTAAGTTTTATTTTTGGTAGTTAAATAACACCTCTCTTTATTTATTCTTGAGAAGTGTATTGTATCTATATATTAAGAATTTTTTACATGTTAATAGTCTTTAAAATTTGTGGCAGAGCTTGTTCTCCTTATGAGTATTAGTTAGTCTAGTGAATCCCTATGTCATACATAGATTTTGAGTCATTACACCCAGTTTAACATTATGTAGAATGGGGGGAGGGGAAGGGGTGTTTGTAATACTTTAAGTTTCATATTAATTGTTATTCCTTGGTGCACCATAATTTATATTAGAGGAAATTAATTATTGTTAGTATAATTTTTTATGATTTGTAGATTTAGACTTGGTGCACCATAATTTTTATTAGAGGTAGTTGATTCTTGTTAGTATAAAATTTAATGAGTTGTGGATTTAGACTTGATAATGTTTGTTATTTGGCATCCCTAGGACCTATTATCTCTTTTTTAGTAACTTTAAACCATTTTTTATCATAATATATTATGTGATTTTAGATTCTATTGAGTGAAATTGTGTTTGATGGCCTTCATTCCATCTAGTAAACCTACCTTAGCATTATATATGAGTTTTTAAGTCATTATTATTCATAGACATTGAAACATAAGTTATATTCTCTAATTTCATTGTGTTTTTATTATTTTTTGGGTACTTTAGGATGACACATTTCATCCATGATAAACCTTATTTTCTAGTTCCTTGATTAGTGTTTTTTAACTAAATGAACCTTGTACAAAGTATTAGTTCTTATACGACTTAGTGGTTATAGTGATCAAAATCCATGTATTATAGTAATGTGGATTGCTTATCATATGGACACTAAGTATTTTATTTTGCATTTGTACATGGGTACCTAATCAGGCCTAGTTTTTGGGAACCATCAGTCTCTTTACATCCTCATTTTTCACTCCCTATTTTGTGCTTAAGGTAGGGTGTTGGAGTGATCATTTTCACACTAGCTAGTGGTTTTATTTTATACAAAACCAACTTTGTATTAGTCATATTTACACTCACTATATAAGTTAAGATTAATTTTTATGTCTGTTATTGTTACTATATTGTTAACCTCATGTGCACTGATAATATTTGGTTGTGTATATATATAGGTAATCCACCTATATTTGATGGGATTACAACAATGAATCAGTTGTTTTGAAACTAGATCATATCCCTATTTAAAAGTTACTACCTATTGTATTAAAAAAACATAGATTATCTAAATATACAAAACTATTGTACATAATTACTTTTGGAAGCAATCTAATAATGGTGTGTAGGATAAATCTTATATATATATATATATATATATATATATATATATATATATATATATATATATATATATGATAAGTTTTAAATTCTCTGATAACAAAGACAAATGCCATATCAACAAGTATAATTTTTTTTAATTATGGTATTTATGATGATATTGATGATAAGTATCCCACTAGTGATTAAGATTCAAGTATTAGATGTTCACTAAGACACCCCTCATGTATCTATTATGTTCTAGGTGTAAAGTCCAACTTCAAGTCATATTTCTTCAAGGAATGTTGAAAGTTTGAGTGAAATTTATTAGAGTCAAAAAATTCAAGCACATGTAGAAGGTCTAATAGGTGAGAGGGTGATTTATGTTTTATTTATGTAAGGTAATTTTGAACCATCACATTCTAAAGATGCATGTACTAATGATGTTTGGGTGAAAAAAATGAAATAATAAACAAAATCCATCCATAGGAAGGATACTTGTGATCTTACAAAACTTACACATAATAATAACTGTATCAATACTAAATGGGTGTCTACAAGACTAAGTATAATAGTGATGGTAGTGTTGAAAGACACAAGGCATATCTAGTTGTAAAAGGATTCACTCAAATATATGGCATATAATATGAAGACACATTGAAATAGTGGTAATAAAAGAGACCATTAGAATGGTGATTTCACTAGAAACTCAAAAGAAATGGATAACACATCACATGTATGTGAAAAGTGCCTTTTTGAATAGGTACTTAGAAGATAAAATCTTGAAAAAATCCACAAGGTTTTGTATTACAACATAAATAAAACAAAGTATATAATTTAAAGAAGGATTTGTATGGCCTCAAGTAATAACCAAGAGCACGGTATGCCTAAATTGATAGTAATTCTTCGTAAAATGTATTTGAAATAAGAAATATTGATATTAATATTTAATACAAATAATAAGGTGATGATATCCTTATTTTAAGTTTTTATGTTGATAATTTATTATATATGGGAAGAAATTTATAGATGAATGATGAATACAAATTTATATGATGAATGAATTTGAAATGAAATATTTATGTCTCATTAAATACTTCATTTGGATAGATTCTCATCAAAGTAAAGATGAAAATATAATTTATCAAAAAAAACATGCAAATGATATGTTTAAAAAATTATATATATTTGATTGTAAACCAGTCTTAACTCCTAATACTCATGGAGTTATGTTATGTAGAGAACATGGTGTAGAAAAAGTTGATAGATTATAGAAGTATTGTCAAAATCTTAATGTTTATAAATAACACAAAATTAGATATTCCTTATTCAATTTCTCATATTTTAAGCTATATGTTTGGGAAAAAAAATCATGTGAAGGAATCCAATATAATTTTGAGGTATTAAAAAGGTACTATAAATATTGATATGAATTATTATGCCACTAAAATTTTTTAACATGTTGCTTTTAGTTATTTTGATTGGGGAGGTAGTTTGGGTGACAAAAAGTGAACATGCATAAATTATTTTTCATTGGTTTAAGTTGGGTTACATGGATATCAAATAAACAATGTTTATTTTCTATTTAATTTAAAAAATAAAAATGTATTTCAATCATTTCAACAGATACATAGACATTATGGCTTGAAAAAGTTAAATAATAAATCAGGGGAAAAAAATAAACATACAATGATTTTTTGTGATAATTTAAGGGCTATAAAATTGGATAATAATGTATTCCTTCACAAAAGGTAAAAGCATTTATATTTGAATTAACACATTATTTTATATTTGGTACATAATAAAGAGGTGAAATTGGAGTATATAAACACCCAAAAATAGTTTGTAAATATCTTCACTAAAGCTATTTCAAAAATTAAATTTTTGACACTCCAAGATCAAGTTGGTAGTTTGCTTAGCATTAAGGTGGAGAGTGTTAGATAAGTATTTTTTAATGATAATTATAGAGAATAATAAATCCATGAAATTTATTTAGATAATTAAGATGTGTCTTTAGGATAATTTTAGAATAATAAAGCCAGGCAATGGATATACAAATAAGATTAATTTATTTTCATGTAAGTATAATTTATTTCTATCTTTTAGATAGATTCAGAATAATTTATATATTTTTTAAAAAGTATGTTTATATAAATTTTATAAATACATTTTATTATATCATTATTTTATTATGGAGAATGAGAAGATGAAATAAAAATAAAAATTCATAGAATGAGTGTGTTGGTCTAAATATTATGCATAGTGTATGGTTGTAAATACTAAATTTGAATTTTATATGATAAACTAGTCTTGTACACTTGGAAAATATCACACATGGCTCAATCCTTCTGTTCATGACCTTTATCATTACAATAATGCTTAAATTCACATAATTACATGATTATCCTATAGTTTGACATTGATATTCTGACTACCCATATCACCTTTAGCCCAGTGTGTACTTAAAACATGATTAATATCATACTCTAGAAGTTATAGATATCTAGAAACTTATTATTCTCCCATATACTAAGGTCTATATTAAAGCACTAGCATTGATATTAGTGTCCCAAATTTGATTCTATTATTTTTACCATATAAATCATCAAATTTAAAAATCTTTCAACATGTATGGGTCAGACTATAGTATTATTTTAACCCTTGTGTGATATATTTTCAAAAGGTGTGGTATAAATTTCCTCTCAAGCTTGAAAAAATAATGTATTCTTAACTATTTTTTTACAAGTCATAAGAGTAGTACTCTTACAAATCTAAATCATTCAAATATAAGCCCATGAGTAATATTTTCTATGTTACAAGCTAGATCATTACATGCACTTTCATATAACATATTACATAATTATTCACATACACACACACACATAAGGGTGATAACTACATCATTCTAAAAACCTATTTAGAGTATTGGTTATGTAGGTAACACTCACTAATAGAGGGTTCTTTGAATTCATATTGACTTCACTTGATCCCACTAACACCTGTTTTACAAGGTGGCATGCCCTAATTGGAGGACCTAGGGTTTTGTGCTACACACATATATCCAAAACTTATGTGTGTGATTATAATAGACAATATACAAGGAGAAAGTGAACTCTAATAGGTGAAATTATAATTTCTAGAAAAGGACATATATTCTATTTAGGATAGAAGCATCAATGCTATTATCTATATTAATAGAGAGTTGATTTCTAGAATATGATGAATCATAGTTGAACATCATCCTAATTATTTTTGCACATGTACTTATCATATTTTATTTATATCATTAAATAATCTAATTAATGTTCTATATTCAAAATTAAGAAATCAAATTATTATTTGGCATTGTACTTTCTATATTTAGTAAATTTCCATAATTCAACTTTGTATTAGAATATATTATGAATCTAAAATATTTAATTGGCCTAGTTTTACAATATTATTCTCCTTGGTTAATTAGGATATTCTCTTATAGCTATTTCAAAAGAGGGCTAAACATTTGGTGAATGTGACCTTCAAGTCTTCTTATGTAATCGTATCAAGCCATGGGTTTATTTATTTATTTATGAATTAGTAATAATTTAAAAATTAGACTTGATTCAAGTATAAAGAAATTAATCATGTTAAATATGGATACATCTAGAAGTTATTTCCTTATACAATACATAATAGTATTCCATTATTATTATCTCACATACATTGTTAAATCAATCAAAGAGATCATCCAATTGAGTCAAAAAATTGGTAAAGAGAGTAATTTAATGCAAGATAAAAATATAATTTCTCTTTACAACTCTCATTTTAATAATATTAAACCTTTGTCTATCTTCAGTAGGTGCAAACATGTATGGGTTAGATTATAATATTATTTTAACCCTTATGTGATATATTTTTAAAATTTTTGGTATAAATGCATTTCAAAGACCATTAATTATGATCAAGTACAAATCAAACACGCATCTAACTTATACCAAGTGAAAGTTTATCTCAATATTGAAAAACTAACACATTGTTCTGTGTTTTCATATTAGTCATAAGAGTATTACTCTTACAGGTCTAGAGCATTCAAAGATTCTCCCATGAGTAATATTTTCTAATTTACAAGATAGATAGTTACATGTACTTTCATATAACATATTACACAATTACTCACACACACACACACACCCACATAAGTGGAATAACTACATCAATATGAGAACCTATTTATAGTATTGGCTATGTATGTAACACTCACTAATATAGGGGTATTTAAGTTCATATTGAATTCACTTGATCCCAATAACCCCTATTTTACATGGTGGCATGCCCTAAGTGGAGGACCTAGGGTTTTGAGCTACATAAAAATATCCAAAACTTGTGTGTGTGATTCAAATAGACAACCTACAAGGCTAAAGTGAGCTCTAATAGGTGAAAGTAGAATTTGAAAAAAAGTGCCTATATTATATTTAGGATATAATCACCAATTCTAGTGTCCCTATTTTAGTGCTATAATCTAGATTGATAGAGGGCTGATTTCCAAAATTTAGTGAATCATTGTTGAACATCATCCTGATTTTTTTGCACATGTAATTCTCATATTTTATTTTACATCATTAAATAATCTAGTTAATGTTCTTTATTCAATATTAAGAAATAAAATTTAGTAAAATTTCATAATTAAACATTATATTATAATATATTATGAGTTTAAATTATTTAATTGGCCTGCTTTTACAATATTCTTTTCCTTGGTTGATTAGGCTATTCTCTTATAGCTATTTCAAAAATGGTCTAAACATTTTGTGAATGCGACCTTCAATTATTCTTGTGAAATCATATCTTGACATGGGTTTATTTATGAATTAGTAATAATCTTAAAAAATTAGACGTGATTCAAGTATAAATAAATTAATCGTGTTAAATATGGTTACATATAGTAGTTATTTATTTATACAATGCATAGTGGTAGTCCTTTCTTGTTATCTCACATACATTATTAAATCAATCAAAGAGATAATCCAATCAAGTTGAAAATTTGGTAGAGTAATTTAACACAAGATAACAATATAAATTCTCTTTACAACTCTCATTTTAATAATATTGAACCTTTGTCTATCTTCAGTATGTGAAAACATACACGATCCCCCATTCCACACCCCCCAAAAGATCCTATTCAAGTGATAGATACCATCCCACTCCCATTATTTTCAAATGTCTTATCTTATATTCCACCATCAACATTATCACTAATTGAAATAGAAAGGGTGAAGAACCTACCCAACCACCTGTTCATATACAAAATTTTTCTCTTAAGCCTATTCTAGTAATAAAATCTAAATGGTATGATATGATCAAAAAATTAAGTGATACAAATTCTATGATATCTATTATTGATATTTTGAAATAAACAATTATCTATAAGGATATCTTATATGAAGCTTTTCATGACTCCCAAGTAATAAGTGAAATATATTAGGCTTATTTTGTGGATATTATGTGAGATCCAAAAAATAATACAAATCTCATTAGTTTTGACTGCAAAGATCTACCCTCAAAGGATATCATTCAATAATATTTTCCTTTATTACTAATATTAAATATTCAAAATAAGGGATTCAAGAGAGTGTCAATTGAAAATGGATCGAGTGTAAATATTTGTAGAAAAAAATTCTAAAAAACATTAGTTATCAGTAATGCTTTTATTCAAACATCAGACATGCATATTAAAATTTTTCATAATTTATGCAACCTGCCAATTGGCCAAATCACATTGGGTGTGATATTGGGGCCCAAAATGATACAATAAAATTATAAATAATGTGTTATTCATTTCATTATAACTTACTATTGAGTATAATTTTAGTACATATTATGGTGGTATACGATCTACATTACATTAATGTGTAAAATTCATACATGATGGGACATTGTGGACAATCCTTACATTTGATGAACCCTTTAAATTTTTAAAAATGTTAAATTTTTAATAGAATGGGTTATTAAAATGGTACCACATAAGCAATATAGTCCAATCTAGAATATACTAACTTATGAGATAAGTGAATAAATTAAGATACATCATTTCACTCAAGAAATTCATAAGACACTAACATATAATATACACATGGATAAACAAAAGGAGTAGGATAATGAACATAAGGACAAGGAGATAAATAAACCTCCACTAGAAAATAAAATATGGTTTTTACAGTTGTACCTATGTCTAATAATATGATGTTTCCATGGAAGTTTGGATAATATAGTATCAACCTCACTAATATGGCATATGCATATAAGAATTGGTCATAGGATCTTAATTATGGAAAATTTTATTTTCAAAGTTTTAAGTTACTAACATCACAAGAATTGGTTTATGGTTTACCAAAGGTTGAAGATAAAAAGGAGGTTTGTGAAGGTTGTGTTAAAGGAAAAAAATGCAAGAGAAAATTTTCCAACAGAAAATGCATGAAGGGCCCATCATCCACCTTAATTGGTTCAGTGTTATATTTGTGGTCCTATACAAAAATAAATTCTAGTTAAGTCATCATATTTCATTAAATTTAATTATGATTACTCTCAAATGTGTTGGGTTAATTTTTTAAGAATAAAGTTTAAGTATTTGATACATTTAAGAGGTTTAAATCCCTTGTATATAATTAAAGTGGTTAAAAAATAAGTGTTTAAGGGATAACGATGGAGGTGATTTTTTCAAAATATATTATGTATTATTGTGTCTTAAATGGAATCAAATGGAAACTTTCAAATACCTACACTCTTGAAAAAAATAATGTATCTAAAATGAAGAACCATATAGTGGTTAACATGATAAGGATCATAGGGATTGAGAAACACTTTTTAGGGTGATGCAGTTACTACACAAGTATACATTATCAATTAGAGTCCTGTTAATGGACTTGATAAGATGAATTTATATGAAGCATGGCTTGAAAAGAAGCCTAATGTCAAATATTTCATATTTATTATTTGATTAGCTTATGTTAATGTAGTTTATCATAAAATGAAGGGTTAGGTAAAAATATTAATTCTTGTATTTTTGTTGGTCATAGTAAACAAAGCAAATCTTATAGACTTTATAATCCTATCATTAACAATATTTTTATGTCAAGAGATGTTGATTTTTATGAATGGGGAGTGTACTATCATGAAATATGTTGAAGTGCTCATGTTCATGTTGGATAGTGGTTTGGATTTATATCAAACCAACTTTATGTTAGCCATGTTCACACTCACTATATCATGTAAGTTTGATTTGGGAGTTTCTTATAGTTGTTGGATTGTTAACCTTGTGTGCATGGATAATATCTAGTTGTGCACCTATTTAGGAAATCCACCTATATTTAAGTTGATCAGAATTAATAAGTATTTTTTGTGAAATCAAATAATATGCCTATTTATTAGGCACACCTAATTTTATAAAAAAATATGATTTATATGAATATACAATGACTATTGTACATAGTCATTTTTTATGTATTATGTGTGTAATGATGGAAGTGGTGTGGTAATGGTGTGAAGGAGGGATCCTACCAATGTAAGAGAATATTTGGTTTCTTTGATATGGTATGAGATTTATACCATGCATCCATTACTCAACCTCCCAATAATGTTTTAGATACATGAAGCTATTTGACAAAGTTTGTTTGGTCATAAAGGTTATATTTCTTTGACAACATTGATTAGTTTTGATTAGGTCATTGCTTGATTATATATATTATTAGATTTCATTTGGATATCATTATTTTTGTCAAATCCTTTGCATTGGATTGGAGAATTTTTTTGTATTCAAAATTATATTTGATCTTCATGTTGAAATAGTGGATCACTGAATTGTTTGAATTGGTAATTATTGGAATTTTTTTAGGTCATGAACATATAGTTGGATGTTATGCAATTTTATAGGGTTATTTACCAATCACATTAAGCCAATATCCTCTCAACATGTATAACATTAGCCTATTATGTTTTAATCCCTTGACTTGGTCTCTACTTTAATGCAATTTTTGTGTAGATCTTTCTTTACTCAATGTTGGCATGCACTTGGATCAAGTTTTGATTATTGAGATATACATAAATAAGCTTGGTCTTGAGCTAATATGTGGCTCCTGTAGCTAGATCAGACTCAACTTGTCATGTTAATGACACAATATCACACAACCTATTTTTTTCTCTCGTTGTTCATCGCATAGACTCTAAGAATATAAAAAGGACTTTGAAATCTCTTAATGTAAATGGATATTTACATCTCATGTTTGAGTCTAATTTAATTGGGGTAATTTCATAAGTATACATTTTTTAATATGTAGTTCAATAGGGAGGTATTTCAATAGTTAAAGATTTTATGATCTAGCTATAGAACTATTACATTCATATATTATTATTAATGTAGAAGTGATCAAAGATGATGTAGGATGGTGAAGATTAATGAGTGATTGATTAGGGATGATGATAGAGTGATTAGATATGATGAGGAATGGTGAGGGTCAATGAGGGAGTGATTAGGGACAATGAAGAATGAGGAGAGAGTGATTAGGGGTGATGAGGGATTTGGAAGAGTAAGCTTGATCGAAATTCGTCATATCCCCTCATAAAAACACTTTATTGGTTTTTTGTTGACATTTTTACATGGGTGAATTTTAGGTAGAGCCCAACATATCTTATTGATCATTATATATTTGTGACATTTCATTGTAATATTGGACACATTTTTAGCACAAACTTTCATCAAATTTTGTGGGTGTTTTTCATTTCTCCTAAGTGTATTTTTTGCCTTTTCCATTGATTATTTACTAAAAATTTAGGAAAATAATTATAAAATGATGAATCTTAATTCATTTTTTCACTCATTTATTCATAGCAAGGACATCCTCATTCACTATATGAAAAAAATAATTGCTAGAATGCAACATTTGATTGATATGTTGAGCATTCATCTCCCTATTTATAGTACATAATGTAATGATCTTGAATATATCCACTTGATGCACTTTTAGTTTAAGACATACCATATTTACCTAAAGTCACTACATATGAACCTACCAACCTTGATTCTTTAGTATTTTTGATTGTTACTGTATCTACTATTTCACCTTTTACACATCCTACTATAGATATATCTAGTTATTTGTCTAGTTTGTTTAAAAAACACACAAATTCCTTCAGTTATTTCATTATTCACTTCATGTGTCATCTTGGTGGAGGTCTTAGTGTTCATTCACAAGGCATTATTTCTCTCATTCAACCTATCAAATGGGATTCTCATGACAACATTGTTTAAAAGTTAGATGTTGCATATATTTTTTGGATCACTTGATGAAAACTTAGATATTTTTTCATTGGCCCACTCTTTGTGATGATATTTAACTACATATGTGCTCTATTGTGCCTATTCTCAAGTTTCAACACCTTGAGAATACTATGGATTTTCCTGTCAAACATTATACTTATAACACATACCATATGTTTAGTGGCATGCTCCATTTATGAATTTTTCACCCATTGTATCATATTATTCCTTTCATATTCATATGGGATTGTATAGATATTATTTTTGGTATATTTTTAAGCATTTATTGAGAGGTCACTATAAACATGCCTCCAATTTTTAGCTTCTTAGTCTACATTACACTCTTCCTTCCCTATACATTTCCCTTGGTGATTAAGCTTTATTTTTTGTAGTTTAAAAGTGCCTCTCTTACTTTATTCTTGAGAGTTATATTGTATCTTTATTTTTCTCAATTTCTACACATTTATAATATCCTTGAAATTTATGGTGGATCTCTTTCTTATTTTATAGCATAACTAGTCTATTGAATCCCAATGTCATACTTATATTTTGAGACACTACACCCATTATAAAATTATGTTAGGGGGGGTGTTTATACTACTTCAAGTGTCATGCTCCATGTTAGTCTTTGATGCACACCATTTTTTATGTGAGACAATTGATTTTAGCTAGTATAATGTTTTATGAGTTGTGAATTCTAACTTGATAGTGTTTGTTGTCTGGCATCCCTAGCACTTATCTGCTCTTCGGTAACATATTTATACCACTTATTATCACTAATTGTTTTGTGAATTTCATGTCTATTTAGTGTAGTTATTTTTAATGGAATATATTCCTTCTAAGGAACCATTCTCAAAATTATATATGAGCTTTTATGTCATTCTTATTGGGAAACCTTCCATCATAATTTATCTTCTCCAATTTCCTTGTAGATTTACTGATTTTTGGGCACTTTGGGATGACACATTTTATCCATGGTAAAAAAATTCTAGTTCCTTGATTAGTGTTTTTTACTAAGTTAACCTCATATAAATTACCAATTCCTATTTGACTTGGTTGTTACAACTATAGACACCCCATATTTGCCACAACTATGTTCCTGTTGATGCAGTGGATTGCACCCAGGTTAGAAGGCCGAGCTCCTACCTTCCACACATCAAAATGGAAACTCCCCTCTCACCTATAGGACTAGTGAAGCTGGAGGGGAGGGTCTCTAGGTAAAGGATAGCTCCCTTTGATACATCTAAGTTTTTCCAATGAGTCATAATACACACACACACACACACACACATAATGGGGGGGATGAAAAGGAAGAAGGATTACAGGAAAATAGAAACTACTCTAAAAGGGGATGATGCACCAAATGATTCAACCTACTCACACTCACACTCTGAACCATACAAACACATACATACACTTCAACTAGTAAATGGACTAGCCTATAGAAATTTTAATAGGGAGGCTTTAATGGAACACATAGAAAATAGAGACTTCACCATAAGTGCTATGGAAGGGACACACTGTATAGTAGATTCTTTCTGTCTCTGCACTTCCAGATACAACTCTTCTTATCACTTATAGGAATGGCACCTTATAAACACTAGGTGTGTTGGTGTTAAACCTGTGGAAGCATTCATAAATAATGACTAAACACAAAACTAACACTCAAACACACATAGAGATATCTAACTATAATAGAGGTAAAAATGCATTTATTGATTTCAAGTGAAAATTTACTAGGGCTTCGTCTTACAAATGTGAAAGATCCTTTTCCAAATGACAAGTCTCAAATATATAGAGGGAGGAAGGAGGCCTTTTGGCACCCTTTTTACAAATGACCCATGTGCACTCTGATCATTGGGAAGAGCAAGCCGCTTAAACATCATATGAGAAATTATGAGCCATGTCATTTGTTTGCTTGCAAGACGACTCCTTCAAGGTGATTACGTAGCTTATCTACTCATTAATGTGAAATGAAGAAAAATGGGTCACACAGTTAGTCATTTGTCCCTCCTAATGATCAATTCATAGACACTATATCACCTACTGGATTAACTTCTTAAATCAGTGCCTCCCTTCACCACTTGGACTATCTGCCTGTTCCTACACTTGTCACTTTTCTCTCTTTGTTCTCTGGGCTCTTTTCTAGTTGGCACTCAGGCAATTTAAAGGCAAATATTTATTTCACCATCTTAAATTTGACATTTGTGTACCCATCATCATTTGAAAAATAACGGCTAATCTATCTTCTTAAAGTTGATGGCTTTTGGGACATTACGGTCCTTGGAAAATTCCTTTAGACCTTTTCTATAGGCCTTTTTCCTATGGACAAAAAATTTGTGACAATTGGCCACTTTGATTTCCCTAAGTCCTTTCTTCATGCTGGTAGCCTTCCTCTAAATTCCTTTAGACTTTTTTTCCAAAGGAATTCCTTCAGACAAAAGTTTGAAGGATTCAATGTCTTAAGAATTTCTGTGCATTTCCTAAAATCCTTCGGCTACCTTCGAAGTGCTCCCTACCCTCCACAAGGGCTTTTAAACCCAGAACTACCCTCCACAAGGGCACCTACCCTTCAATTTTAGGACACTCCCTTGAACCAAGCCATTAAACTGACCAATTGAACCAAAAATGGTTCAATGGTTCAATAGTTCAACACTGCATGCCACTCATTTGTTGAATTGAGCCTTTGAACCTGCCGCTTGAACAAAATGCATTGAACTAAAGTGTTGAACCTGCCAATTGAACCAAGGCATTGAACCAACAAATTAAACCAAAAATGGTTCAATGGTTCAACACTATGCACCAATCCTTTGTTGCACCAAGCCTTTAAATTGTTCACTTAAACCAAAGTGTTGAACCAATCCATTGAACTAGTTCAATAGTTCAAACAATTATTGAACCAAGGCACCGAACCATTTGATTGAACCTATCGATGAACTTGCTGATGAACTGACTGAGTGAACTGAATGATTGAACCATCTGATGAACCAAGGTCGATGAACTTGAGCTTTGACCCAAAATGTTGAACTCTGCCATTGAACCAAAGCATTAAACTTTGTCAAAACATTGAACGAACTGAATTAAACCAAGCCTTTAAACTTAAGCGTTGAACCAAGGCATTGAACCAGTTCAAAGGTTCAAAAATGCTAACCTTCATTGTGAATTTCTAGACAAGAGTCCAAATAAGTTTTTAAAACCTTGCACTCTCTAACTAGTTCTTCATCTACCAAAAGAATACACCTGCAGAATTCATAAAAAATCTCAGTATTGAGTCCATAGAAATCAAAGCCCTACAGAGTCCATAGAAATAGACTTGCAGAGTCTGTATAAAATCAAGCCCTATAGAGTCCATAGAAATAGACTTGCAGAGTCCGTAAAAAATTCTTGAACTTGTGAAAAATCAAAAATGAATTGGCCTAAAATAGCAGAGGAAGAAGGGGACCAATTTTTGGCTTGTTAGACCAAAAAATGGTCAACAAATTGGTGACTCCCAGGGGAAGCATGCCTGCTATGCTTAGAAGCCAGTTGCCTCAAAATCCATTAGGCACGGGGTCAGATTATAACTTAAAGATAAAAAATAGCTCTAATAAATTCTAGAAACAATCACGAAGATTTACCTCAAAAGGAAATGAAAACACACACAAAGCTAAGAAAACCACTAACATGTGCAGAAAGCACTTAGGGAAAATAAGAGAAAAGCAATGGAAATATATACATGATGGAGAAGGGGCTCAGTGGTAATGCTTAATATGTATCCCATTAACTGAGATATACAATTCTTCACCATCCAACCTAGAGAGTTGGAATGCATTATGTTGCTTGTACTGAGTGATTATGTATGGGCCACTCCATAGGGCGTCAAACTTCACATGATTTCCAAGCTTAACTTGATCTTCATCCCATTTCAAGACAATGTCTCCTTCAGAGAAAAATTTTGATGAATATTTCTTGTCTAAGTGTCTCTTCACTTGCTATTGGTGGCTGGTCATAGAAGCCATAGCCCAGTCCCTCATCTCTTGGAGCTCCATTAGCTCGCATAGCCTAACCTCCATGTTATTTCCTTCTTCTAATTATAGCTAGAGAGTGAGGTCCAAGGCTAGAAACTCGAGTGAAATGGGGAGCCTAGCTTCCCTTCCATAGACGAGCGTGTATGGTGAGTTGCCAATTTCCCTCTTCGGGGTGATGTTATTCGCCCACAGGGCTATTTTCAACTTGGCATGCCAAGTCCTCTGATTCTCCTCCATGGTTTGCTTAATGATCCTGATTAGGTTCTTATTTGTAGACACAGCCATCCCATTCCCTTATGGGTAGTAATTGGATGAAGTGTTGAAATATATACCATATCTCAGTGCCCATTCACTTGTTTTGGTTCCCCAAAAAGCTAACGCATTATCTAAGATTATGGTTGCTAGAACCCCAAACCTTGTCACTAGGTCATAAAAATCCAGGACCACACTTTCATTGGCCTCCTTTAGAGCAACAACCTCTACCCATCTTGTGAAATAATCCATGGCAGTTAGGACCCACTTGTGTCCAGCACTGGAGGGAGGATTAATCATCCCTAAGAAATCCAAGCCCCATCGCATGAATGGCTACTCCACTTGAATAGGCTGTAAATGCATGGTAGCCAACCATTGCTTCCCATAAAAAAGCATGCACTTCTGGCACTTTCGTACCTAGGCATGGGTGTCCCTAAAAAGAGTAGGCCAAAAATAGCCAGCTCTCATTATTCTTGCTATAGTAGCCCTAGGAGCAAAATGACCACTAGCTGGTCCATCATGGAACTTAGATAGCACCTTGTCAGCCTAATTTGAGTCCAAGCATCTTAAAAATACTCCTGAGAGATCTCTCTTAAATATCACTCAATCAATTAGGGCATAAGGGATACACTAGAGTCTGAAATACCTTTTCTTGGTCCCATCAAGTGAGTATGGGCACTCACTAATGAGAAGGAAATGCCTTGCATCTAATGTCCAATCCTTCATGATAGTTGGTTCTTCTGTTGTAGCTACATCAAGGACTAGCAAACTATCTTCCTTTTGCTACTTAAAGTCTGCAGTGAGGTGTTCACATAGGCCTCTCCCTCTTACCAGTTTAGTGATCTTGATATCTACATCATATTCCATCACCTTAGTGATCCACCCTGCTCTCTTCTCATTTAGGTCTTGGTTGACTAAGAAATATTTGATGCTGGGATGTGGAACCATGAGGTGGATTTTACTATTGGATAGCATGTGTCTGAATTTCTTCAGACGCTTAATGACTGCCAATACTTGCTTTTCCACATATGTGTATCTAACTTCAAAACCTTCTAGACCTTAGATAAAAAATGCAATTGGTTGCTCAAGGTTATCATCACTTGCTTGGGTAAGCATGGTGGAGATTACCTCTTCATTGCCAAAGGTGTAAAGGTTGAAATCTTTGGTGAAGTCAGGGCTGATCAATGTAGGATCCTAGGCTATGGCCTGCTTGATTTCTTCAAAACTATCTTTTCTTAGTGCTATCCATCTGAACTCCTCACCCTTCCTTAGCATAGAGGTTAATGGCTTGACCATCTCTACAAAATTTGGGATAAATCTCCATATGAAATTTATCTTGTTGAATAATCTTTGTAGGCCTTTATTTTGCTTGGGTAAGGATAGCTCTAGAATGGAGTGAACTCTCTCTGGATCAATGGTTAGGCCCCCCAAAGAAACAATGTGACCAAGGAGCTTTCCCTCGTGGACAACAAACACACATTTATTAGGATTAAGAGATATACCAAAATCTCTACACCTCTCAAATATTTACCTTAGGTGTTTCATGTGTTGGCTCACTTCCTTGGAGAAAATTGACACATCATCAAGATATACCAACACAGTCTCATTCATCAGACCTTGAAAGGCCATGTCCATATCTCATTGGAAGGTGGCACCCACATTAGACATTCTGAAAGGTATTTTTTTGTAAGCAAACATTCCCCACTTAGTTGTGAAGGCTATCTTGTGTTGGTCACAGTCTTGCACCAAAATTTGGTTATATCTTGAATACCCATCCAGGAGGGAGAAAAGCTTGCTACCTGTCACCATTTGAAGGATCTACTCCATGCTTGGGAGAGGATAATGGTCTTTCAAATAGACTCTATTGAGGTCTTTGAAATCAATGCATAGTCTAATCTCCCTATTATTTTTTTGAACAAGAACAAGATTGGCTAGCCAAGAAGAGTGCTTGATTGCAAATATTACCTTGGACTCAATCAAATTGGTGAGTTCCTTCCACATGAGAGGTTCAATCATTGGGTTGACAGGCCTCTGCTTCTAATTGATTGGTTTGGTGCCTTCTTCTAGCTCAATGGTGTGCTGGGCCAAGATTGGGTCAAAACCCTTCAAATCACTGTACTCCCAAGCAAAGATATCAAAAAATTCTTGGCACAACAAGATGAAATCTTGCCTTTCTTGGTTCATGCACACTTTTCCAAGTGCAAGTAGCTTGTCCTTGAATATTTTCACATTCTCATGGTGCTCCTCCTTTATTTCAATGCACACCTTGTCGCTTCTCAATTGGTCATCTCCATTGAAGATACTCTCTAGAGTGACCAAACCTTTGGGGAGCTTATTGTTCTTCAGTTGAACAATTTGGTTGCCATATTGCTATTATAGCTTTACCTAGTTTTTTGCAGAAAATTCCACTTCTTCTTGTAGGAAGAGTGTTATTTTCTGATCATTGTTGAAAACCTACCAGTTGGTGATGTTGTCAGGTACAAAAGGCCACTACTTTCAAGTGATGTGAGTTGTGGTCTCAACCTATTTCCCAAGGAATATCAAACTGGGCACCAACTACTACTAGCCTATCTGCTTGCTTGTTTCATTCTCTAGGAATGGAGGTAATATTGAAAGTGAAGAAATTTTACACTAAGTCCCATACTCTATGTTTGTAAGACTTTAGTAGAGAATTCTTCATCAAATTTTGGCCTCTTACCTAATTGACAATCAACTCACTGTCACCAAACACTTGTAGCTCTTTGATTTCTCTTCTCCTCACCTACTCCAAAACATGGATGAGGGATTCATATTCTATAATATTGCATGTGCAGGAAAATTGGAAATGAAAGGCTAAAAAATACCTCTCTTTTGAAGGAGAGACGAACACCGCTCCACCACTAGCTCCCAACTTACTTTTTGAACCATCAAAGAACAACTGCCATAGACCTGAGCTTTCCTGGCTGGCTTTCATCAAATTTGGTACAAAAATACCCTCTTCATGCATGCAATAAATTATAAGGCCCACCTAATCTATGAATTTGTAAGGATCATGCTTGAAGTTGTCACTTCCCCATTCATCTAAGACCAGGTATGTAACTCCTTTAAGGGCAGAGGATGGAGATTGGTCTACTTGGAACTCTTCTTGGTCAATGATGGCATAGCTAACATTTGCTACCTTGAGTGAGTAAGGTTCTAGATGATCTCTATGGAGTGGTTTAGATTCAATCTTGACTTTAGTCCCATACTTGGCCCTAAAAACTAGATAAGACCAATTTGCTGCTAAGTAGCTGCCTATCTTGGATGTAAAATCCCTGGATAAGTAGATGGAAAAGTAAGGAGGGACATCTGCCACTACCACATCATGAGGAACTAAGAAATTCAAGCAAGTGTGCAGCATCAAGCTCAAACCTCTTACCACCCTAATTGTCTTTGTTGGGGTTCCATGCAGGTGTAGGACTCCCTTGGTCATTCCTTTGTATTTCAAGCCCAGCTTGTTGGCTATGCATTTGGGCATCACTGAGGTGCTTTCTCCACTATCAATGATGCAATTACGAACCAAGAAATCTCCTATGACCAAAGACACATAAAAAGGAGGAACCTTTTTTTCCTTTTGGATCTAACTCAAGGTGGAAGGCTGTCCATTCATCATCAAAATGTCATCAGTTTTTGCTAAGATAGCTCGTTCATCTAGCTCATGCAATTCCTTTTGCAACATGTCTCTCTACCCTAGTATTGATAGTGAATCCCATAAGGAGATGTTCATGTGAAGCATCTTCATCTGGTCAACCACATTGACTCAAGGGTTGCCTTCATAATTTCTTTGGAATTATTTATAGCCTGAGGTATAGGCTGAGGAGCTGAAGGTATAAATGATGGTTTGAAACTTGGAACCTTTTTATTTGTGTGTGATGAAGTAGGTGTTGCTAACATTTGGGTATTTTCCTGAGCTTCTTCCATTGCTCTCCTTTTGAATCTTGTGTTGGCTAAAACATAGTCAACTTGATTATTTGTAGAACCCACATAATTGACTGAATAAAATTCTCCTTTTAGATGATTCATGAGGGTATAATCAGGCTGGGTCTGACTGTTGGTCATGCTGGGTTGCATAGGAGCCTCAAAGACTTGGGAATGGGTGGCTACCTAATTATATTTCACATTTAGGTAGTATCCCATCATTTCATTTGTATAAATAACCTACTCCTGACCATATCCCATGGTTGAACAACTTGGCTATTCTTGCACTAGATTGTTTTGAATGGGCATCAACTACTTAAATGATGAAGGGGCACCTGGGTTGTAGCCTTGAAAGGGTCTGGTCTGAGTAATCTAACCCTATCCTTGATTGTAATTTTGGAAAGGGGGTTTAGGATCTTGACCATATTGTTGGTATCCTTGGTTTGGTCGGTTGATTTGAGCTTGCTACCTTTTAAGAGCTACAAGTTCATTTGACATACTTTACAATAGACTCTTAACTTCATGAAGTTCATTAGATGGAGTAGCAGCTAGCTTTTCCATGCTAGGTAGAAGTGCTAATGTGGGACCAATGGTCTGGATTAGAGGTAGCATTTCAGGGAAAAGTGGCATATGGGGTCTAGGACTTATCTTCCTAGCTTGCACTAAGAAATTTTCAGCTACTATAGCTATGTCATAGGCAGCAGGTAGCACATGTCCTCCCATGGATTGTATCATAACAACAATATCACTATTCAATGCTCTTAAGTAATATAGGAAAGCATAGCTAGGAGTAGGTTTTACCAAAATGGGGATTCTATCCCATGTCTTCTGAAATCGAGCATTGAAATCCTACATGTATTCATGTGGGGATCTTCTCATGGTAGTCAGCTGCTCGGTAAGCGAGAGGTGATCTCTCTTTTCCCCAAAATGGTCCATCAAGTGAGTGCCCAATTCATTTCAAGAATTGATTGAATTTATGGTCAAAGTCCCATACCATTCAAGAGCTTTTCCCTTGAGAGACAATGCCAACAATCTGATTGCAATATTTTCCTTAGTGAAATTGTGAATATTATAGAGGTTAGCAATATTTTTGATGTGTTTGATGACTGTGATGGGCCCCTCTCCATCAAAATAAGGCACACTTTTGAGGGCTGCTCCTGGAATTAGGTCATAATGTTGGAGATTCAAAGGACTCTGACCAATAAAAGTCACAAAGGGAAGTGCCATAGCTATGATGGGATGTAACTGCGGCCTGCTACATATGTGTTCTTTACAGTAGGTTTGGGAAAGTGGTTTGCTAAATAAGGAAGGGTCCTCTCAAACCTCAGTCTCTTTACTGAGTTCAAAGGCAACTCAATGAATTTGAAAGGAACACCCTTTGCAGCAGACTACATGGTGATCTTAGGCATAGGAGGTCAGATAGGTCTTTGATCAGAAAAATGAAGCTCTTACCAGTGGAGTTGCCAAATGCTGAAAATGATTGGTTTGTTGTAACAAGACTAGCATCAATCTTAAAACTTTATTGAGTGTAAAAAACTGAGTCCCACCAGGTGTGCCAAAAACTGTTGACGCAGTGGATTGCACCTGGGGTAGGAGGCCAAGTTCCTACCTTCCACACGTCAAAATGGAAACTCCCCTCTCACCTGTGGGACTAGCGAAGCTAGAGGGGAGAGTCTCTAGGTAAGGGCTAGTTCCCTTTGATGCATCTGAGTTGTTCTAATGAGTTCTAATACACACACACACACACACACACACACACACACACACACACATGGGGAGATGAAAAGGGAGAAGGATTACAATAAAATAGAAACTACTCTAAAAGGGGGTGATATACCAAATGATTTGACCTACTCACACTCACACTCTAAACCATACAAACACATATGTACACTTCAACTAGTAAATGGACTAGACTATAGGAAGTTTAATAGGGAGGCTTTAATGGAACACACAAAAAATAGAGACTTCACCATAGGTGCTGTGGAAGGGACACACTGTATAGTAGATTCTTTCTATCTCTGCGCTTCCAGATATAGCTCTTCTTGTCACTTGTAGGAATGGAACCTTATAGACACTAGGTGAGTTAGTGTTAAACCTATGGAAGCATTCAAAAATAATGACTAAACACAAAACTAACACTCAGACACACACAAAGATATCTAACTAGAATAGAGGTAAAAATGCATTTATTAATTTCAGGTGAAAATTTTCCAAGACTTCGCCTTACAAATGTGAAAGATCCTTTTCCAAATGACAAGTCTCAAATATATAGAGAAAGGAAGGAGGCCTTTGGGTGCACTTTTTACAAATAACCCATGTGTGCTCTGATCATTGGGAAGAGCTAGCCGCTTAAACATTATATGTGAAATTATGAGCCGCACCATTTGTCTGCTTGCAAGACCACTCCTTCAAGGTGATTACATGGCTTGTCTACTAATTAATGTGAAATGAAGAAAAATGGGTTGCACAGTTAGCTATTTGTGGCTCCTAATGATTAATTCACAGACACTGTATCACCTACTAGAGTAACTTCTTGAATCAGTGCCTCCCTTCACCACTTGGACTATCTACCTGTTCCTACACTTGGCACTTTTCTCTCCTTATTCTCTGGGATCTTTTTTGGTTGGAATTCAGGCAATTTAAAGGCAAATGGTTATTTCACCATCTTAAATTTGACATCTGTGCACCCATCATCATTTGAAAAATAACAGCTAATCTATCTTCTTAAAGTTGATGGCTTCCAAGATGTCACCGTCCTTGGCAAATTCCTTCAGGCCTTTTCTGTGAGACTTTTTCCTGCAAACAAAAAGTTTGTGAGAATTTTCCACTTTGATTTCCCTGGGTCCTTTCTTCATGCTAGCGGCCTTCCTCTGAATTCCTTCAAACTTTTTGTAATTCCTTTAGATAAAAGTATGAAGGATTCAATGTCGTAAGACGTTCTACACATTTTTTGAAATCATTCAGTTGCCTTCTAAGTGATCCCTACCCTTTGCAAGGGCGTTTAAACCTAGAACTAACCTCTACAATGGCACCTACCCTTCAATTTTAGGATGCTCCCTTGAACTATGTCATTGAACCGATTGATTGAACCAAAAATGGTTCAACGGTTCAACGGTTCAACACTGGGCACCACTTATTCGTTTAACCGAGCCTTCAAACCTGCCACTTGAACCAAAGCATTGAACCAATCCTTTGAACCGGTTCAATGGTTCAAATAATTTTTGAACCAAGGCACCGAACCGTTTGATTGAACCTACTGATGAACTTGCTGATGAACCGATGAGTGAACCGAACGATTGAACCATCCGATGAACCAAGTGATGAACCAAGGCTGATAAACTTGAGATTTAAACCCAAACATTGAATTTTTCTTTTTAACCAAAGCATTGGACTTTGTCGAAGCATTGAACCAACTAAATTAAACCAAGCCTTTAAACTTAAGCATTGAACCAAGGCATTGAACCGGTTCAAAGGTTAAAAAATGCTAACCTTCCTTGTGAATTTCTAGACAAGAGTCTGAAGAAGTTTTATAAAACCTTGCACTCTCTGAACTAGTTCTTCATCTGCCAAAATAATACACCTACAGAGTTCATAGAAAATGTCACTACTGAGTTCGTAAAAACCCAAGCCCTGTAGAGTTCATAGAAATAGACCTGTAGAGTCCATAGAAAATCAAGCCCTACAACGTCCATATAAATAGACCTACAGAGTTTGTAGAAAATTCTTGGACTTGTGAAAAATCAAAAATCAATTGGCCTAAAATATTAGAGGAATAAGGGGACCGATTTTTGTCCTGTTAGACCAAAAAATGGTCAACAGTTCCAACTGGACTTCAGATTGATTTCTACCAAACATTGTAAATTAAGCCTAAAAATCATTGAATGCACCAATTTTATCTACACACTAGACATTAATTCTCAAAATTATGTTGAGGCATCCCTATTTGGGGTATTATCCAATACAAAATAGTAACCTCTCATAGATTGATCTCTAGTCAACTTACAACCTAAAAATTGGCAGTTTGGCCCACTCCTTTTTCATTGGCAATTGAACAATTTCTAAAGGGAAAAAATGCTAAGCAAAATAAATTAACTAATTAAATTAAATTAAATGCTTAAGTGAAAATTTCATGTGTAATTATTGAAAATAAATTTTTTAAAAATAAAATTCTAATAAAAATGAGGTAATGATGATGTCATCATTCTCAAAGTCAAAGAATTGAAAATATCTTCTTTAAATCCTTAAATTTAGAAATGGAGAGCCATGATTAATAAATGGGATCTTTATCCCAAATACTAATTGCTTTTCCTTCCTTAACTCAACTAGGATTAATTTAAACTTAATTATAGTTAACTCTAACCTAAATCCATTTGGGTTTAGAGTTAGTTTGGAAGGATATAAGTACAAGATTTTACGCATTATTCAACAAGCTCTTTTAGTTTAATGTTATGATGCAAAAATAGCTAAAAAGACCCTTTTTATTTATTTTTATAATACTTATTTATTGAGAGAGCCAAGCCAAATCCAAAGCCAAGTCCAACATTACTAAGGTGATAAGGAGAGATGATGTAAGGAGCACCATTACCAAAGATTCTTTGATCACATGATGGAGCACATTCCTCCATGGACAACATACAACTCTTGATCTCAAGGAAGGTAAATAATGGCTATTTTTATTTTCTATTGATAGTTACTTGTAATTTTATCTTGCTCCTTAAGTATTTAGGATTGAGGTGTTAACTTTATTAGTGTGTTTTTGTTTGGTTTTCATTATACTAACACAATACTAATCTCCCCTCTTGGATTCCTATTGATCACATAATGTCCCACTGGGCATGCCATTATGTAATCAATAGGAATCTATGAGGGGATATTAGTATTGTGTAAGTATGATGAAAATAAACAAAAATAGACTAATAAAACTAACACCTCAAGCCTAGACACTTAAGGAGCAAGATAAAAATACAAGTAACTATTAATAGGAGACAAAACACTCATTATTTACCTTCTTCGAGAGCAAGATTTTTATGTTGGCCATGGAGGAATGTGATCGGTCATGTGATAAAATAATATTTAGCAATGGTGCTCCTTTCATCATCTCTCGTTCTTACCTTGATAATGATGGAATTGGCTTTGGCTTTATCTTGTCTCTCTCAACAAATGAGCATTATAACGCTACATAATAAGGCTCTTTTCATGTAATGTTATGATGAAAAAATAACTTAAAATTCCCTTCTCATGTAGTGTTATAATGCTTAATTGTTGAGAGAGCCATGACAAATCTAAATTCAATTCCAACATTACCAAGGTGATAAGGAGAGACGATGCAAGGATCACCATTGCCAAAGTTTAATTGATCACACAATTGAGCACATTCTTCCATGGACAACATATAACTCTTGCTCTAAAAAAGGTAAATAATGGTTGTTTTGTTTTCTATTGATAGTTAATTGTATTTTTCTTTGCTCCTTGAGTGTATAAGCTTGAGGTGTTATATTTATTAGTGTTTTTTTGTTTGGTTTTCATCATATTAACATAATAGTAATCTCCCCTCTTGGATTTCTATTGATCAAAATAGTGACTCAACATCCATGTATTTCAGTAAAATGGATTGATTACCTAGGGACTCTTAGTATTTCATTGTGTATTTCTACATGGACACCTAATTATGCTTAGTTATCAGGACCAATCAATCTCTTTTTTTCCTCATTTTTCAATTCTTATCTTTTTCTTAAGGTTTATTGTTGGAGTAATCATATTCATGATGTCTAGTTGTTTGGGTTTATAACAAACTGAATTTACATTAGTCATGTTCACACTCACTATATAGGTAATATTGATTTGGGAGTTTATTATATTTTTATGATTGTTAACCTTTTGTGAACAGAAACTATTTTCTTGTGCACCTATTTAGGTAATCCACCTATATTTGAGTTTATCACATCAACCAAATGATTATTTTGAAACATATTCATATGCATATTTATTAGGAACTATTTATTTATTAAAAAAAAACACTAATTATGTGAATATATAAATATTATTATATATAATTTTTTGTTGTGTATTATGTATACAACAATGGATGTATTTTGGTAATGGTGCATAGCATAGATCCTACATATGTATGCTAAACCTTGGATTATCTAATAAAAAAACATAAAGGCCATATCAACGATTATAAATATATTTTTAATTATGTTATTTATGATTATATTAATAATAAGCAACCCAATAGTAATACAGGTCTGAGTTTTACATGTCCACCAAGCCACCCCTCTTCTCGTTTTTGTATTCCAAGTACAATTCCAAATTTAAGTTCTAGTTATTCAAAGAAATTAAAATTTTTGAGTGAATTATCAAAGTAAAAAATTCAAGATCATTTATAAGATCTAAGAGGTGAGAGGGTGATCTATGTTTTATTTACACAAGCTAATTTTAAACCATCATGATTTTAAGATCCATGTACTAATGTTGTTTGGGCATAAAAAATGCAATAAGAAATAGAATCCATGAATGAATGATGAATGAACTTGAAATTAAAGATCTAGGTCTCATGCAATAATTCTTTGGGATGAAGGTTCATCAAATTAAGGATGAAAATATTATTTTTCAAATAAACTATGTAAAACATATGTTGAATTAATTCAATATGGTTGATTGTAAACCAATCTCCACTCTTATTTCTTATGTATTTCTATTATGTAGAGAATATGGTGTTGAAACAATTGATAAATAGCTTGGTAAAGTAGTGTTAGAAGCTTAATGTTTATAAGTGACACAATACTACATATCACTTTTTCAGTTTCTCTTGTTTCAAGGTATATATAGGCCATCGTACATTCATTGAAGTAAGCAAGAGGATGTTAACGTATGTGAAAGGTACTATGAATCTTGATATTCATTATTATTGTAGTAAAAAAATGAATTGTTGGTTTTAGTGATTCTTATAGGGGGGTAGTTTGGATGACCAAAATTCAATATATAGAAATTATTTTTCACCTAGTTTGAGTTGGGTTACATGGATCTCAAAGAAATAATTTTCATTTTCAATTTCAAGTAAAAATAAAAATATCTTATAGTCACTTTAG
>JARHVA010004849.1:647500-725000 GCA_037957365.1 Torreya grandis | reverse complement strand
CCTTTTTGATAATTGATTTATTAGCTCATGGATGAATTCAATTAAGACTTGATTAGGATTTTCAAGTTAATGAATTACTTTCTATTGTATGATTTTAATTAAAATGATTTGTATTTGCCTTGTTTAATTGATTTATGATCCAAATTGATTTATTACATGGTTATGAAGCCAATTTTGAGACACTTAGAAATTCTTGGGCTAGGTAATCAATAGTTGGAAAGAATTGGTCTAAAATCAGGTATGAAGCCATTAGTGGTTATTTTTAGGTATCTACAGTTTATCCCTATTTGGGAAGGTTTTATAATTTGTAATCACATTAATATCTACTCAAAGAATATAAATTTTATGTCTGATTATGACTTCAATGGTGATGGATAAACTGTAGGATGACTCCTTGAGTGAGCGGTTGGAAAAAGAAGTGGCAAACAATCCCTCGAAAGAAAGAAGCAAGATGAGGGAACTAAAGAAATGAATATGATGGGGTGAGAACATAATTATTTACCCCAAGTTAGGTATAATAATTGAGAATGAAAGTGGGATGGTGTATAATGGTTTGCCAAAAGGTAGTTATAAGCATTGTACCCTGATTATGGCAATATGATATGATAACACAATAATTTTTCCCAAAGGCAATTATAATCATTGAGAAGATGGATTTTCCTTAGTTAGGATAGAAAAATAGGATAATAACATGATCTAAGTAGGCAAAATAAATTAAATGATCAAAATTAGTGACAACACAATGATTTGGCCAAAGGTGGTTATAATCATTAAGAATGCATGTGGGATGGTTTGTAATGATTTGCCCATAGGCAGTTATAATAATTGGACCTCGATTATGGTAAACATGATTGATAAATGATAATTGAAAATATAATGATGACAACTTGATACAGAGGATAAATATGAATTGGGACAACCTACTAGTAAGGAGATGCTCGTTCATACTAAAAAAAGTTAAAATTATTTTGTTTTTTAATTACTCTATATAGGATATGATTTGGATTGTTGTTGGTGATTGGGATGAGGATATGTTGATAGTTTTATTGATGGTATATACCTATAAAATCTGATTTTTTTTTGTAGCACTTAATGGTAGGTTTCATGATAAAACATCATGAGGACTTAGCTAAAATATGCATAAAGACTAACTCCCAATCCAATACTCAAAGGAAAACAATGAACCAAAGATAAAAACCATGATGAAACTATTGACATATTAATATGGATGGATTTAATAATAATCACACAAGTAATAACCCAATGAATACATATAGACTTGAATCAAGACAATGATACTTAAAGAAAACAAACAAACACACAAATAAACAACAAAGAAATAAACAAAGAAATAGTTAGTCCTTATGTTAGTAGAAATAATGTGACACAAACAACATGATGAACACTACCCTTAGAAAATAGGAAATAAATTAACAAACAAACATGATGGGAGAAGAGAAGAAAACGAAGGGGGTGGCTGAGTTGTATCCATATGCACTAGGCAAGTGGATGTTGCCTACATAGTTTTGTGGATGATATATATAAAAAAAATATATATATATATATATATATATATATATATATATATATATATATATATATATATATATAAAACATCAAACCAAATGTATTTTCCCCAATAAATGGGAAGAAGATGATAATTGATGAAAAACAAAGATGATAAATGTGATAGAAGAATATGAATAGTCTTGCAAAGTAGCAAGTGCATGGGATAAGGCCAAAAAAGATGGGGAAACTAAGGAATAAGTGATTTCTTGTGATTTAGTAAGGGTTCCCATAATCCTCAAGGCAAATAAGTGGTCAATGTTTTTGGTTTTTATAAAAAAATTTCAAATGTTTTTGAAATTTTCTAGGTGTCTTAACTTGATTGAGAATGATGAGGCACTAAATGGTCTAAGCTCACAAAATGATGAGTGTGGCTAACTTAAGAGGATACTCATAAAATGACAAGAGCATAATGGCAAGGGGGATTGAGTTGACCTCAATGTGAATCAAACATGACCCAAATAGTCTCAAAATAGCCTTAGTTCACAGTAGTTTCAACTTATAGTGGAGGAATCTGACTAGTGTAGCAACCAATTCAAACAAAATTGGCACAACTAGTATGATGGCATATTACGACATAGGAATGGATAGTTGGTATGTAAAGACATAATAAATAAATGTTACCACTAGTTTTCCCTTAAGAAGTTATAACTAGGATACAACTGATCAGATCAATGATACTAATTTACCCATAGGTGGTTATAATTAGTAACAAGATTGGTGAAACACTAATTTTACCCAATAGGTAATATAATAAAGATCAAATAAATAAACATGATAAGAAGGGAACAAGAAATGAGGGATGAAAATACCAAAAAAAATTCTTACTATTCCAAAATACTACATCTATCTCGAATGCTTAAAACAATTATTGAAACTGATATGATTATTTGTGTTAAACATAAAACCAATGGATGAACCAAAGTCAAATGGGTAAGTATAGGACATATAGAAACATGATTTGGTTGATAAAATGGAATGGTAGGATGGATAAGTGATAGGATAATGATAGGTGGATAAGATGGTAGGATGATAAGATGGTACAATGGTATGGTACAAAGATTATTGATAACTTGGTACAACTTGATATGGTCTTCATAGACAATACATCATGTCATTCAAGTGTAGTACCACTTGAAATGCATAATGTTCATAAGCTCATCAAGTTCATCCCCATCTGGTGTGGTAAGCCTATATTATCTTGTGATATAGTCTACATCAATGATGAAAGGACCAACCCAGTTGGGTTTGAACTTGCCTTTATGCCCCTTTTTGGTCATGGTATTATTTTAGTTTTCTTTGAGGACAATATCACCAAGTTTAAATTATATATGTTTCACACACCGATTGTATTAGACACAGATTTAATTTTGATATGCCTATAGGTTGTTCACTACATCTATGCATTTTTAATCAAGTAACTCTATCTCTTATAGGTGAGTTACTCGATAGTCATCATCATCCAAGACATGCTTGAAAGATATTGATAATGATCATAACCGAACTTCAATGGGAAGAATGGATATAGTTCTATAAATGAGTATGGAGTGGCTCCAATTGGGGTGTGGTGACTAACATAGTATGCTTAGAGGGATTAGAATATTTGAAGGTGCCAATCACGATCAACATCATTGACAATCTTTTTCATGATGTTGATAATGGTTTTATTTGATGGTTTAGCTTGGCCATTACCTTGAGGGTAATATGCCATGGATAAATGTTGTATGATGTTATATTTAACACATAGTTATTTCAAATCCTTAATCTTAAATGATCCTCTATTATTAGATATAATGTCATAAAGGATACTGTAATAGTAGATGAGATGGTCATAGATGAATTTAAAATTTTTCTTTTAGTCACATGAGGTGTATAGCTTTGACCCACTTAGTGAAATATTCTATGGTAGTGAAGATGTGTTTATGGTTGTCTGATGAGGTGGGGTTTATCTTCCCAATTAGATTAAGGCCCCATGTAACAAATGTCCATGGTGTCAATATTAGTTTTAGAGTCTTGGCTAGGGCATACATTATATTTGCATGTTTTTGACATTTATCACATCACTTGACATATGTAGCTACATCTTTATCCATTATTAGCCATTAATAACTAGTATGTAGGATATTTTTAGATAGGGTTGTCTCACTAGTGTGGGTTCCACATACCCCTTCATGAACTTCCTGTAATGCTAGTATAGATTATAATGATGTTAAATAATGAAGTAGAGTTTCATCAAAACTATGGTGGTATAGGGTTGGTCTGAGTAAGGTATAACATTGGGCATTATGGTTGAAGTCTTTGGTTTGTTTTTATAATAAGTGAGGTGGTAAAATATGATTATGTAAATAGGCATATAGGTTAGAATAACAAGTAGAGCTAGGACCAAAATATCATAAATCATTATAATAGTTGAAGGTTCATGAGCTAGCACTATTAGATTTTTAATGAGAAATTGGTAGTCCTTGGTCATGATTCATCCAATGATATCCATTTTATATGTTATTCTATTTCTTAACCTTGTTATATGTTCAAACTAGATATTGGCAATTTATTACTTTAGAATGTTGAATATGGCCTTGTAAGGAACTAGCTTGTCATCTTTGGTTTGAAAGTGGTATGTAACATAATTGATGATTAATTATGAATCACCATAAACATTTAGATGATTTATGTTCCATTTTAATTTTTTTCAAATCCCTTATACAAGTGATTCATATCCATCCATGTTATTGGTACAACGAAAGTTGATTCTAAATAACTTAGGGATTAAATCCCCTTGTGGTGTTATATATAAAAGGCCTACCCCTGATCCATGTGTAGTAAATGATCCATAAAAATACATCTTCCAAGGCTAATCCTCAAGAGGTGTTTAGATGATGGTAATTATGGATTCATCAAGAAATTGAAATGTGAGTGGATCTATGTCTATAAGGGGTGCTTCAGGAAGCTGATTTATAAAAACTTGCCCCTTAATGGCTTTTTGGTTCACATACTCTATCTCAAACTCACTAAGAAGCATGATCCATTTAGCAATACAGCCTTGTAAAATTGTTTTATATATTAGATACTTGAGCATATCTACTTTTGAAATGACCAAGGACTTATTATTCAACATGTAGTGTCATAGTTTTTAAACTATGAAGATGAAAGCAATATAAGTTTTTTTTTATGGGCATATAATTTTATTCATATGTGACCAGTGTAAAACTTAGATAGTACACTACATGATCTTTTCCATTTTCATCATGTTGAGTTAGAAGTGCCCCTAGGGCTTGATCTATTACTGATAGATATAAAAGGAATGGTTTCCCTAACATTGGAGGTAATAAAACTAGTGGATTGGAATGATAGTCCTTTAGCTATTGAAAAGATTTCTAATAATCATCATCCTAAAGAAATGTTACACCCTTCTTTAATAGGTGTGTAAAAGGATGAAACTTATCAACCAATTAAGATATGAAGCATCTAATGGATTTGATCTTACCCTAAAAACTATGAAGTTTCTTTAGATTGGTTAATGGTGACATCTATGTTATGGCTCATACATTAATAGGATTGACTTCTATGCCCCTGCGAGACATAATGAAGCCATGTAACTTTCTATAAGTAACGTTAAAAACAAATTTCTTAGGGTTGAGTCTAATTTTTTGATCACATAGTCACTCAAATATCATCCTCAATGTGGCTGGATGATCAACCTTAGTCTTTGATTTGCCTAGTATGTCATCGATGTAGTATTCAACAATGTCATGCATTATATCATGAAATATGATAGTCATGGCTCTTTGATAAGTGGCATTTGAATTTTTAAGACCAAATGGAATGGCCTAATAATAGAATGTTCCCCATGGAGTGGTGAACACTATTTTGTGTTGGTCTTCTAGTGAGATTTGGATCTAATTATAACTTGAGAAACCATCCATCAGTGAAATCATTTCATAAGCCATTATTGAGTTGACAATCATGTAAATTTTTGGTAATGGAAATTCATCCTTTGGGAAATCTTTGTTAATATCCCTAAAATTAGTACAAATTTTGATTCTTTTTGGCTTTTTACTAACACTACATTAGAAATCCATTCAAAATAGTCTATTGGTCTAATACATCTCACTTCTAAGAGTTTTTCTAACTCTTTCTTTACTAATAAAACAATACAAAGATGTATTTTTCATAATTATTTATTCACTTTTTTGGCATCAAGATGTACCACATGGTGGTGAACAACCAAGGTGGGGTCCAAACTAGGCATGTCAGAATAGGGCCATGTAAATATATCTACAAATTCCCTCAATAGGGTTATAAAGACTTCATGCTCCTCCTCAGTGAGGGATGCACCTAATTTAATCCACTTTGGGTCATCTAGAGACTTGATGTTTACCTTTGTTGTGTCTTCTACTAGAAGGGTTGAACTATCTTCAATAACAATAGGTAAAGATTTGAACTATTTGGTATTGTTAGAGTCCTCTATTAGGACTGGTTCTTTGAGTTCCCCTAGACATGATGAATCAGAATCCCCTAATGTAAGATACAACCATGTGAAAACAATATTCATAAACTCTTGGATTATGTGATTGAAGGCTTGATGTTCCTCAAGATTGAATTCAAACTCAATGGTAAGCTTGTCATGATGTTGTCCTAGATGATTTTATCAAAATCATGTTTTTCTTCAAGACTAATTTTGAACCCATAGATAAGTTTTTCATTGGTGGTATCCTAGTCTATATTTGAAGAAGGTTGAACACCCCCATCTAATGGTGTCTGAAATAGGTTTTCACCATTAGATTGGCCTTTAAATTTACTTTTTCTCTAGTCCAAAAGTGCCTCAAAGAGGTTTTTACTTTAGGACCTCAATGTTTTATTTATTTATTTTTGGCTATGGGTGTTCACCTACTCTCCAAAATAGGATTTAGGATTTAAATTGATTGAGAATTCTAATTTATGATCTCCCAATAGAGCATTGTCCCTAAGGCCTAAAAAATCATAGAAGGCCTCATCATTCTAGAACTCATCAATTGGTAGATTGGATTCTTGTTTGTCCTAGTCTATAATTTAGGGATTTAAAATGGTAATGGATTATGATGAATGACTAGTCAAAGGGTACAAATGGTGTTATGCTCAAATATGTTGGTTTGGACTAAGTCATTAAATTGGCTATGACTAGTCTCTCCTTTGTTGTCAACATGATCACTTGTCATTGGTGATAGAACTTGAATAAGATACATAGGGTCACCCATAGGTGGTTTAAATCCAAGTCCATAGGTTATTTTGTACTTAGTCACAGAAATTGGCTTAAGTGTTCCCTATTGATTTGGCTTGAGGCCTCCTCCTTCATAGTCTTAGTTTTCCATGAACCGATTAGGAATGGGATACTTAAAATTCTTGTAATAGTCAACCAATTTGAGGTTGTACAACCATGATTCATCTCGTTTGATAGGATCTTATTCTTGGCTAGAGCTTGATATGAATGTGATAGGTTTTGGACTATATTGATGGCCTTTACCATTTCTTTACCATTGTATATAAAGTGGTTTAGACTTTTGTCCTCTAAAGGATGTTGGGTTATGTGGAAGTTTTGGAATGTGAAAGGTGTCATGAATCAAATACTCTCCTGGGCCATTATCTAAGATAATATAGTGATTAGACATTTTAGGAGGTGGAATGTGGGAAAGTGAATCAAGAGATTAGGATCAATGCAGTTATCCTCTAGTAAATCAACAAGTATTTATTTCCCCTTATCCTATTTGGCAATTGGATTCATGCCAAAATGGTAATTTTAGCTCTTCAACTCATCCTAAAGATGTTTTCAATGCTCATATAGATGCAAATCTCCTAGAATACTAACCTCCATTCTTGAATGGGAAAACTTGATATACTAGTGTAGTGTCGATGGGACTACATGAATATTGTGTAACTAAGATATATGTAAAAGCATATTGTATGATAAATCAAGATTTAGCACATGGTAATGTATATTATGGATCAAGGGCCTAATGATAATTGGCAAGCTAATGGTGACTTGTGATTCTCACTCTTCTTTTTCATAGGCTTTGATGGTGATTAATTCTACTTGGAGATCTATTAAGGTGTACTTGAGAAGCTTGATGAGATTTATAAACACTATATTTAGAATCGATTCATTATCTATGATGACACATTTAACTTTATGCCTCTTTATTTAGACTTTCATGTATAATGGATTATTATGCAAAGGGACAAGGGATGACATATCACTTTGGTTGAAGGTTACTTGTTGAGCTAAAGCTAAGTGTCTAACCAAATCTTGAAATTTGTAAGAGATATGTCATTGGGAACTATGGATTGACCAAGAAACTCTATTAAGATGTTTTTTGTGGATTGTAGACATAAGTAACAAATCTAAGATGAAGATTAGTGCTAGCATCTTTTGAGATTTTTCCACAATGTCTAATGTTTTTTGGGACAATGGTAAATGGTTTATTCTAAGGTAGAATGATTGGTTGGATGATGGGTAAAGTGGTAGATGGTTGTGGGCTTGGTATGGTAATCTTTGACCACCAAGTTATGATTGTATAATTGAGATTAGGTACAAGGCCTGATTAGGTTGAGGACCAAGTTATGACGGTAGAGGGGGACCAGATGGGATAAGTCTTGGTTGTTGATGTACTAGTGCATGGTCATGGGATAATAACATGCTATTAGTATAAGGTCTTAATATGGGAATTCCTACTTGTTGGTTCACATATGTACAATCCTAGGTTAAGGAAATATTACTAAAATGGCTTGGTTGATTTAGTATGACTAGTAATAGTCTTGTTTGATTGGTACTTGGTCTAAGATTAATGGAAATGGTGTTAATGTGACCTCATACAATATGGCCTTTAACTGCATTATAGTTGTGTGAAAATACATGGTAGGTCTGTTGGTTTTAACCATTTTGACCTTGGTTTTGCCCATTTTTTTAACATTGTTAGTTCTATTATTGGTTCTATTAAGTCTATTAGTTTGCACTTGGTTGTTGATACTATTGTTGTTGATGTTGAACTAGCCACTATTGTTGTTATTGTGGTTATTTTTGGTTGTTATGTTGAGGGAAAGGATTATAGTAAATGCCAAGGCTTTGATTGGAGGTGGAAGCCCCATGATCTAATATGATATCTCCATTTTCCAAAATATTATGAATTACATGTCTAATTTTCACATAATGCTATAAATTATGGCCATTGACCCTATGAAAATCATATAAATATTTTGGCATGTACTAGTCTAGCATGTTAACACCTCAAAATTTCTCTTTTAGAACAAGCCATCTAATCAAGTTAGCTATTATAGGCTTGTAAAATACTAATTTTATGGGCTTTCCAAGGTTAATCGAAGCATGATGAGTAAGTACATTTCTCCTTGGAGTAGGGGGTTTTGAAAAGGAATTGGTTACTATGTTTTTTGCATTTATTTCACTAGCTTAGGTTATTGTGCTTGTTGTGTATGTTGTGGCTACTAAAAAGGTTGTTGGTTAGGAGTAAGATGGAAAGGTGGTGTTAACAAAATAGACAATGTTTACACCATTTGGAAATATTGTGACTATATTACTATGTTTCCTAAAACATTCTTATTACAATTTAATTGCTTAGGTCTATTATTGTTATTATCCTATATCGATTGTGATGCTTTTGCTTAGACTAGATGTTGATTTTAGCCACTATTTTTGTTTTAGTTATGGTTATTATTTTGATTTTATGAGGTTAGCTTAATGATCCCTTTGTTGATAAGGGCTCATTCGATCACCAAACCTTTGTCAATGATTTATTTAAATGTATGTGTATATAAAACTCTAAATAGTAAGATATATCATGGCGTAAATTTTTGGTAAATAAAATAGCTAATTGTTTGTCTAGTAGACTATGGGTAAATCAGCTTGCAAGGTCTCTCCATCACTATATATATCTTGTGAAGCTTTCACCTGGTTTCTATTTTTCTTGTGTTAAGTTTACCAATGAAATCTCATGGTCAAAATTGTAAGAAAAGTGTTGTAAAAATGTGTCTGAAAGATCATCAAAATTAGAAACTAAATTCTTTGGTAATTTCAAGAACCACTCCAAGGCTTATCTAACTAGACATTTTGGAAACAACAACAAGTATATTCATTATAGGCCATAGTTGTAACACAACAAAAAATTACATTAGATGTGCTTTAGGGTCACCTTTCTCCTTATATTTATTGAACTTTAGTGGCTCATATCCTAGAGGAAATGGTATCTACAATTAATCCATGTTAAAATGATAAGAACATACATGATCCAACATACACTTTTTGGTATGTGTCCTAACTTGGATGACAAAAATTGCATCCTTCAGCTATTTTAATTATTTTTCAAAGAAACTTATGGGAATATTGGCCTAGGTTGATGGTTGGGAGGTCACAAATGGATAACTTTGATCGAGGTATGATGGAGGTATTTGCTAGGGTATGTTGGATTGGCTAGGGAATGGACTAGTAATATGCATGCATAGATTAGGGTGTGATTATTGAAATTGCACCTATGGTTGTGTGATATTTTATTTGTGATTGGGTATGTAGGCTTGGGTTGGGAATACTAAGATTGGGATAAAGGGATATAACCATACTATGCCTATTGAGGTTGAATAATGACCTTTTCAGACTAATCAAACCTTGTTATTGAGGGGGAATTTGTGAACCATGACCCTATCTCTGGACTTGTGGCACATTTGGCATGAAATTCAAGGGTTTCATAATATGTACTTGAGGAACATTTGAACATTTTCCTATGTGAATCTTGATTAGGAAGTGGATGCATGTTGGATATTCAACATTTGTCATTGACCAATTTTTACACATTATTAGTTAGACATCATTTGGTTTTGGATTGGCATATTAGTCTACAAGGAAAGAGGTATGTTCACTACTACCTAGTGAGGTGGAACATTGGTTACCCCTATTGAGGTGGAAATATGTTTTGCCTCTACTAGGATAGTGCCTACTATTATGTAATATTAATCATTGCCTATTAGGTAGGAGTAAGATTCATCACATTCTATTGTGGCATGATACTAGGCATTAGCTAGCTACTTAATCCTTATTGTTGGGTGATAAAAGAAGTAGATGGTTGAGGATTAGAGGTAGTTGGTTGAATTTAATAAGTAGAAACTCCTACTGCTTGAGTCTGTGAACCACTAATGGTGCTAGTTAAAGGCTCATTTTGTTGTTAACTATATATTTTTGCATTAACACCACTTCGGTCTAAATTGGATGTTGCTTGCACATTGTCCACTATGTTATTCTCATTATTCTATGTAGGAACAAAAGACACTTTCTCAATGGTTAGGGTATTAAAAATGTTTTTGACTAAAGTGTTTTACATAAATGGGTCTAAACCTCAATTTTATTGACCATTCAATTCCATCAAAACTCCTTTTCAATAAACTAAGTCAATAAGAGGTCTATTTGACATGGTCATCTGATTAAATTTACATGCTAGGTCTCAACATGTTTGGCATATTGTCTGCATTTAAATGAAGTGGTTCTCTTTAAGGCCTCTCTACATGATAATCATACATGGATCTTGATAAGGTTTGGTACTATGGAATTAGGGTTTATAGAAGATGACTAATCATTATTTTGATAAGACATATTATAAGGCCCTCTTGATAGGTTCTAAAAATTATCATGCCCTACCTCATAGTTTGATGACATTGTATCATAATAAGGTTGTTGTTCATTTTTTTTTGTAACTGAGGTTACACTATCCAAATATTTATCTATCTATTGTTGGTATTGCTCAATGTAGGGAGGAATACTAACCAAATAGTTAGCCAAATTATCTTGACTCTATTCCCCCTATTGAGTGTTGTATGGTAGATAGGAATCTATGTCTCAAACAACTTCATCTCTATAAGGGTCTTGAATAAATTCCTCTTGCACACTAACAATTCCATATCATGGATTGTACATAGTTCCACCACATGTGTAGTTATCCATGGTCAAATCAAATAATAAATGTTTTAGAACAAGATGGGATTAGAATTTTGTAAACTCTAAAAAACTATCTAAAAGGCTAAAGGGTTCACACTTGATCTAGCTTAGTCAAAGGTGGAGTTGAATCTCTAAAAGGTATGATGCAAAGATTTGGTAAAAATAATATAACATTAATATGTCTAATGTTAAATGTTTTACATGAATAAGGTCAGGTAAAATGATCTAAAAACAAGATGCCAAAGTCTAAGGTCTAAACATGTTTCAAATAGGTCTAAACTAGAAATGGGAAATGTTGCTAGGTCTTTTGTCCAAATTCAGAGTGAAAAGTTAGGCTCAAACAAGATGTGTTAGGAATTTTGGCCAAATGAAGTCAAAATCTAGGATTTAAAATGATGATGATAATGATTAATCTAATAAACTTGAAATAGTTTAACAAAGACAAGTCACATGTTTCTAAGCATAAATGTGATCTGATTGATGGAAAACACTAAATAAAAAGCACTTTGAAGAGATACTGACCCTATCAAACAAAGGCATAAACATTAAAGTTTCCAAATTTGAGTGATGAATTAACCTAGGTTACATAACCCAAAAGATAAAGATATGTGTATTAGCCCCATGAATTGAGGCCTATCAATCAATGCGTGAATCTAAACTTGTAAAATTTAATCAAAAACTCAACTAAGGATAAACTAGGCATTGATAACAACAAGCTAGATAATTTTGAATAGCATGATTGGGCTTAGATAAAGATATAACAAGGCTCTAATTATTGGTTGAAATAATGATAGTTTGGATGTAAGACAAGATAAGTATTGTGAAATAATTTTGGCAATGTAATGTCATTATTTCTCCCAAAACATGTGACAATGGTTTGTTGTTTCAAATAGTTTAAAGGTACAAGATTTGAAATGATTTGGGCAACATAATGGCACCCAACTCAATCAAAATGCTACTCATAATGTTTTGACACAAATTTTTACTAAGTTAAATCAAAGTGTCAAATAGATGACATAATGCCTCCTCAAATAATGGAGTGATGTTGGACACATGACTCATTCATAACATGATTTAAACAAATTTTAGTTCTAACACATCAAGAAATAAATTACCAAAATAAAATTAAGTATAATCATCCTAAATCCTATCAAGGTGTGGACAAGTGGGGTTGACTAAAACTAGTTTGTTTTCAATCATCTAAATTGATCCCATGTGTATACAATTTTACACATGCAAACAAGAGAAACACCATTTCAATTGAGTCTACATCAATTAGCTTGTTATGAAAATGTCTTATCCTTTTCACATCCACTACATTCATCACTTTCTCAGTTTAGTATGATGTTTATATCAATCATACATCCCAGACTTAACCAATCACTAATAGATATGGTTTAACTTCTCAAACCACTATCCCAATGGGGTGATCCTAATTTGTATACCCCCACATGGAGAGGGGTTGAAGATAATGTTTTGAGATGAAAACCTAGGTCAAATATTCCATATATAAATTATGGGAGGTAATGAAGTCCCCCTCACAAGCCAAGATGCATATAAATAAAAAGACAAGTAGAAAGACTTTATCGTCACTTTAGATCACACAATACTATACAAGTTTGGGGAGATCTTAAGTGAGGTTCTTTCTATGCCTTGGAATAGGCACTAAAATGTAATGGAAAGACAATTGTGATCCCATGAGTTCCTTATAGGGGATGGGGGAGACCATACACACACTATCCTTTTTTCTTAAATAATAATCAAAAAATAATTATGCAAACAATTGAAGTGAAGTTTATTTATTACAACAAATTGAAATGTTCAATTAGGTTTGTTACTAGCCCCTGGTTTAATTGTGAAAATGGAAAGAATTTTCACACAACTAAATGAATAATAAATAATCTAAGTTCATTTTTTAAGCCCAAAGATTGAAGCATTCAAGGTATATCCTATGTTCATGATTAAACACCAATTTGAAAATGTTTCAAGACTTAAACATGTATTTTAAGCACCAAATTTAAAATGTTTCTAATACTTAGCATGCTCAATTCATTTTAGGCACAAAATATCAAATGTGTGAAAACTAACACATTCAAATTTAGACCCAAATAAAAAAATTTAAAATTTTATTAAGTTCTTTTTAAACCCAAATTGAAATGTTTGGTTAGTCAAAAATAAGTAAATTGTGTTAAAATCAATATTTGGCACCTACAAAAAATAAGATTATAATGGCTTGCTTAGAATCTCTTTTATGTTTGGGAAAATGAACCTTGGATTTAAGCTCTGGGATTTTAATTAAATTTTACATAGTCACCATCAGTGATCACAGACAAGTATCGATTAGAGATAACCATTGAAGGTTAATAATAATCATCATCGATCGATAAAAAACATTGATAAAAATGTGTTGATCCAAAGGCAAAACATCAAAAATTAAATTAATTAAGTTAGGCTTGGTTAGTGTAAAGATCAATAAAACCTATAAGGTTAAGTCTATAAATGAGATTTAAATGATCTTGAAACTTATAAATCGATAAATGAGATAAGAAAAAAGAATCAAAATGCAAGCTTTAAGTCCATTTCTCCCCTATAACCTAGTTGTCGATGATTACATAGAATCTTTGGATGTTAGGTAGCATCATCAGTGGTTAGGGCCTAATTGTCTATGGTTTCATCTGATCATCAGTGGTCACTATGTAAAATCCAAGAATTTAACAAAAACTAAATCTAACCAAATCAAGGTTAAAAAATCAATTTTAGAGAGCTTCAAGAATCTAAATGAAGATTTAAAAGCTTCATATTAATCTCTTTTCTATGTGGGATGCATTGGTCCCACCAGGCATGCCATTTGTGATCAAGGAATCTAAGGAGGGTGGTTATATCATATATTATTTTGAATTGAAATCAACCCAAAATGAACTAAAATGAAAACTAGTACAGTAACAAGCAAACACTACCTTGCCTAGATCAAAGAGGGGATCATATTAAAAAAACAACAAACGACAAAAGCTCAATAAAAATGTAATAAAACATAGTCTTACCTTGCTTGAATGATCTAATAGGTTTGTCCAATTTTCTTGCTCAGATTATACTCAAGAGGTCTTCATTAATAGCGTGTGGCTACCTTCATCTCCTCTTAACACCGTGTTCAATACTTGGCTTGGCTTGATGATTTAATGTTTTGGCTCAATTTTGGCATTATAAATTTATGCATTTACTTCATGAATTAAATTAAACATTACTTTGATTGAGCTCTAAAATAATTTGTGCATGGTAACTTTTGACCAACATAGCTTGTTAATTGAAGAGGTCTAAGCTTGATTTTATAGGCTTTAAAATTAGCTTGGAATGGGTTAAATCCTAACCTATGTTGGCTAGGTTAATCTTCATTGAGTTTAAAGGTGTCCAAATGGTCATGATTCTCATAGAATAGGTGTGCTTTGAGATATTTTCCATTTGGGACAACTCATAAAGGTAATGATTATCTTCTATGTTCTTTAATATTTGAATTCTCATTTTTGATAATTAATTTATTATCTCATGGATGAATTCAATTAGGAATTAATTAGGATTTGTAAGTTAATTAATCCCTTTTAGAAATTTGGACATTTATTGTAAGATTTTAATTTAAATGATTTGCATTTGCCTTGTTTAATTTATTTATGGGCCAAATTATTTTATTGCATGGTTATGAAGCCAATTTTGAGACACTTAGAAATTATTGGGCTAGGTATTCAATGGTTGGCAAGAATGGGTCTAAAGTTGGGTATGTAGCCATTGGTGGCCAGTTTTAGGTATCTACGAAGACAAGCTTTGTTCTCTTCTCAAAGGTCTTTTAGCTACAAGAAATTTGGGTATTTAAGTTATTTATTATTATTTTTATTTATTTATATTATTTAATTATTATTTTTGTTAATTAAAATATTGTATTATAATATTATGAATTGTGTAATCTTGATTCTTTAATAAAAATATTTTTCCTAATCAAGAGTTAGTCACACAAAAGTGTTTTCATTGAAAGGTAAGGTTTGGTTTCTATATATTTATTTACAAATGAATGATGACCCATGTAAATTATTTTACAATTGAAATTATGACGCATGTAGATGAAAGGGGTGATTTGAAATTTATTAAAAAAATGTTCCTTATAAAAATTCATAATATTTAAAATGTGAAAAATAGTTTTTATTATGAGGCCCTTTACAACAATGAGATTATGACCCATGTAAATGAATCATTTCCAACCTTTAAGGTAGTGATTCCATAGAAGGGTAACCTATAATTGACTCAATGGTTTCCTTTACACACACACACACACACACACACACACACACACACACACATACACACACACACACACATGTGTATGTGTGTGTGTGTGTGTGTGTGTGTGTGTGTGTGTGTGTGTGTGTGTGCGTGTGTGTGCACATACATACATACATACATACATATATTATATATATTATATATATATATATGTATGTATGTATGTATGTATGTATGTATATATATATATATATATATATATATATATATATATATATATATATGTATGTATGTATGTATGTATGTATGTATGTATGTATGTATGTATGTATGTATGTATGTATGTATGTACACACACACACACACACACACACACACACACACACACACACACACACACACACACACACACACAAAATAAAATAATTTGTATGTTCTAGCCCTCACTATTAACAAAATAAAAATAATATTCCTAAATAATTGAAATTGTTTTGTTCACATTAATCTTACACTTTTTCTTTTGGTATTGGTTACATACAACCCCTAGAATTAAAGAATAAGAAGAGGTCATGTCTTCATCCACTTCACCATATAGATCATTTTTTTTTAATTTAAAGTGGAAAAAACTATTTTGTTTTTGAATGTGAATATTTCTTTTGTGTGATGATAGATTTAGTAATGGTCGATTTGAAATGTAAGAATTAAAAAAATATTAAGTAGTTATAATAAATAAGTAAAATAAAATATTATAAAAGTTTAAAAATAATTTGAAATATTATTGTTAAAAAATAGTGTAAAAATCTAAAATATAAATAATAGTTTATAAATTTAACTACCCATGATTCATATTGTTATCAATTTTTTTAAAATTACAATAATTAGATAACTTCAAAATAAATACAACTATCAATAATTTTGTAATATAAATAATAAAATAATAATATGAAATATCATTAAAATCATGGATGAAGAGTAATTAATTAAGATTTACTAGACACCAAAAAGGAGTGCATCCATGATACACCATTAATCTATAGGTATGTCTTGGAATATGGGTGGATAATGCGTGTAATACATAACCTTTTATCTTTTCTTATCACATTTTTCTATATTCTCATATTGTAGTTAGATGTAGTAACCATAGCCTAAATATGGTATATATAGGAATTAGTGGTTAGTACCCGACAACTATCTTATAGATTATATTATTATTGCATGGTTATGGAAATTTCCCCTTAAAGTGTCTCAGTCCTCTTTATTAAGTATTCCACTCTACTATCAATTATTGGTGTGGATGTCTTTATTATAGTATCATTATTGCACTATATTATTTTTTATTTTATCATGGTGTTTACATTTATATTTATTATTTTGAATTGACTTTATCTACATATATAATTTCATTATAAGTGGTATTAGAGAGTCAGTTTGGGAAATATTCTATAATACATGCTTCATTTTTTGGATCTAATATAATGTTTGTTCTATGAGCTAAAAGATTAAAATATCATTACTTAAATCTAGATGGAAGGTTAAATCTTATCATGCATGGGTTGAGTGGATGGTATAAGAATAAGGGTGGGAAAGGTTTGTGTTAATGTTGCTTTTATGCACACCAAATATTTGATGAGGTGACCTCTAACATTTTAGGATCTCAATGGAGATAAAATCTAATTTAGGGCATGAGTTTTAGGTATAAGTTGAATAAATGAGTGGTGGAATATTAGGTTAAGCATGTAGGTTGTTAATCAAGTGTGTGATTGAGTGAAACCTAAAATAAATTTAAAACCTAGTTGAGTTGGATTGGATGTATATTATGCTAAAGTGGGTATATCTCAAAAAAAAAAAAAAAAAAAAAAACTCCAAAAGAGAGAAAGGTAGGGCAGAAAATAAATCTATGTGATTTAAAGAGGTTTGTCTCTTTGTCGACAAGTGTGTTAAAACTAATGATTTCAATTAGTAGTTATTTCACACACATATAAACACTACTAAGGAACCAAAGGAATAGATAATATAGGAAACACTAATATCTCAACTAAATGTTGCTCCTATTTAGAGTTGATATTTCACAACCTTACTTAGATGATTATATCTTGGATCAAAGAGGTATCTAAGGTAGTGCTTGCTCACTCCTAAAAAACTATATCATGGGAAAACACTTCTACACACTTAGAGAAATGAAAAATTTAACCTAATTACATAAAATTAATAATAACTACTAACCATCCAATATTTATTGAATATATTATACTAGAATACACTACTAATAACAACAAATAATTATCAGTAGATTTCAAACATTTTGAATTACTGAATCAACCAAACAGAAAAGTAAAACAACTAATTACATAGATTTGGAATGGAAAAACATCAACACAATTACATGACAATCAAAAGATATTTCTTCTTGTATTCATGAAATTTCCAACCCTTGAATACAAGAGGATTACACGTATAACTAGATTTGGGGAGGGATCACCTCAACATCTAAATCCATGCAAAAAAACTCTAGAATTACATGCTAATGATAATTAAAATGAGAGTTATAATTGATTTAAATTATGCATGCATATTTAAATTAGGAAAAATTATGTCTTTAAAATAAGACTCATTCTTACAAAACCTTGCAATGTGTGGATAAAAATTTTAGTCAAATATTACATCTTAGTGAATTAAAAATAAACGTCATTTGCATATATCAAATTTACATGCAAAATACATATAAAAATAACCTAATAAAATTAAATTTTACTTGAAGTCGGAGGCTATATGGCTAAACTCGCAGTAGTCTGAGGAACTAAAGTGGTCACATGAGTTAAACTAGATGAGAAATTTAACTTGAATCTCTAGAAATAATCTATTTATTCACTTTTAAATCTTGATAATTATTTTTTTAATTTAAAATTTCCAAGTCAATTTAGTTGGTATGCCACGTGGTCTTTTTGGACAAGTGTCACCATGTCGTTAATTTTATGCAAAATAAATTATGCCATGTAGTGTGCCTTCAAATGTCAGCGGTCAAAACATTAATTGAGACTAATACAAATAATTATTATGACACATCAAATATTTAAAATTTGAATATAATAGATATAAAGAATAAATATTATGAACAAAAATTTTGTACACACCTCGTGAACAAAATTTCTGAATGGAAGTTGTGAAGACCCAGAAGCTTGGAGATGTCAAAGATACAATTTGTGACAAAAAAATTTTAAAACACATAAAATTTATAATGAGCACAATTTATGAAGAAAAATTTTCATGAATAAAATTTTCAAATACCCAAGAGTCACACTTCACCAAAATTCCAAAATGCCAAAATGCCAAAATATGCCAAGGACAAATCTTGCAGATAAAGTTTGGAAGTCTAAAAATGAGAAGGTAAAAGTTGTGCAAGTGAAAACTTATGAAGATCCAGAGGTTTAAAATTTTTAAATTTTTTTGGTAAAATTTTTTATCACATACAAAATCCCTAAAAATAAAACTTTTGACAAACACAAGTTCCAAACAAAAAATTTGATGACTAAATCCCATTAGCAAAATATGCGAAGAACTAAAATGGTGAAGTACACGACTTGAAAAACCAAAGAGTTGTGATGAAAACAAATTATGAAGACTAATTCCCAAAGAATAAAATTTATAAAAATAAAAGTTATGAATAAAACATCTTACAAAGATAAATCTTGCAAACAAAAATGATGACAACAAAAGTTGTGAAGACAAAACTGAAAAATGTATAAATTGCAAAGTGAAAAATACACTAAGTCTGAGACTTAAGATTCCTATTTAGTAATTATTTCACATATTTGAAAACCTAAATATATGAAAATATTATAAAAACCATTAATAGGTCAATTTTAATAGACCATATAATAAAAACATAAATAACAGATAAATACCATTTGCATTTATATTAAATAACATACTTACCAAGAATCATCCATGTAAAGAATAAAAACTTTGAAAACATATAATATATATAAATATACATATGAATGTTGATGAAAAGGATTTTAAAAATATAAATGGAACTTTCAAAATTTAATGGGTCCCTATTTAATAAAAAATAGAGTTGGGGTGTGTTGAGTACAACAAATGGTCACTCAAAAGGGAAATACTCCCAAGTATTCAAGAACCTAGAATCTTTGGTTAGCAACCCAAAATCAAACATGAACCACATAATAAAATAATAATTAAATCAAAAACTTTAAAGATACTCCCAATTACTTCATGAAACATATTAGTCTTGCTCATACCTTGGATTTGTGTGTGATGAAGTGATTTTCTTTTACCCTTGTTTTTAGGATTTTAAGAAAGACTTATAATATATTATAGGTTTTATTCTAGTTTCTTTGAAGCATATTAAAAACTAAGGAAGCTTTGGAATTGATCTACTACTATAAATGTGTGAATATCCCTAGCATAGATACCTTTGATTCATCCCCTTTTCTCACTTAATAAACTTGTATGATGTGTGATACATTGATCTTATTTCATCATGGGAGTCTTTGATCAATTTATATTTTATTTGTTTTTATTAATCATTATTTAGGATGAGTTGGTCCTATTTTTTTTATTAAATATAAATGGAAGAAGGAGGTTAGGAACTATTGTGAACTAGTGCATATGAAAACTAGATTTACCAAAGCATCCCTACTAGCTATATCCATATCAATGGTTATTACCTCAAACAAGTGTTAACATGAAAAGTGCATTTGACCTAAAGAAATAAGAAAAAGTTTTAAATTTGTATGTAGTAATGATAATATATTTTACATACCTGATAGAAGTATTGAATTGTTAGATAACCATGGTTAATGTTTTCATTGAATACCTAAACTCAAAAAATCTCAGACACAAAGGTGTAAAACATGCAAACAAAATAGTTTGTGTTCTCCATTTTATGTTCTTCCCACTCTTGTTCTCTCTTTTAAAACCTCCCTCATATATTTATATAAACTCAAACATGGATGAGAAGTCTTTTGAATTGGACAATATCTTGGTCATACTAGAAGAATTTGATTATATTTCCACAAAACAAAATATACTGTAGAAAGCAACGAAATAAATTAAGGCAATAAAAATATTGAAAGTCAGAAAGGCTAATCTCTAAAGTGTGATAACTACTCTAATGAAATTAAAAAAAAAAAAAAGGATACCTAACCTACTCCTACTCCTACTCCTACTCTAAAGGATACCCAAACAAGATGGGGGATGGATTTTATTTTTTTTGGGTATGCTTCTCACTCTTTGGTAATAGGAAGCTTTTCCCCATTAAATTTATGAGATATGCAGGGATATCCTTGTATTCATTAAGTAGAATTTTGAGCCTTTCCCTCCTATTTTAAAATAAAATTTTAAGGTTACTCATTAGAACATCCCAAACACAATAAAAAATAACTCTTCCATATGATACATACATTCTAGAAACTCACTATTATTGCTCGTGCATTTAGGAGAAAATATCCCAGAAATGTAATCAAAAAATTTATTACCTAGTTGAGAGGAAAAATAAGACCAATAATCATTAGAATTGTAAGGGTTTTAAAATTCAAAATACATAACCTAAGTTGTAATAACTATGTTTATTTGGGTCTCACTATATCTGATATTAGGAGTAAGAGATTCATTAAGTATAAATTTTTTAGGTATCATACTATCCACTACATTTTGTTCATCCATTTGTTGATTTTCTTTTGAATTGAAACTCTGATTATTGCCATCTAAGAAATATTCTTCTTCTTAATAGTTATGCTATGGGATGTCTACGACTTCATGGAAATCATGTGTGTAATTAGGGGTCTTAGATATAATGCCAAAGGATGTTGATGTCCACACACATTGGGGTTTATAGTTAATCACATAATAAACTATAGTGGATTGTATATTAAAATTAGGGACCAAATTAAATTTAATATCCATTAAATCAAGGCATGGGCATCTATGTGAATTAATTCCATAAAAAGGGATATCATAAATAGAATAAAAATTATTAGGGGAAACCAACATAACTTTTTCACTCATGTCATAATAAAAATACATACCTACCTCAAGAATAACTTAATTTAAAGTCTCAACATTGAAGCTTCCATGATCAGAGGAGAACAATTGGCGAATATAATCATCAAACAATTCTTGTTATGTAGACTCCAATGGAAAATGGCATTCAAAAGAGTCATTAGCACAATATTTTGAGATATTCATTTGAAAGGAAATGTAATTGATCCTCTACCTAGGCATTTTTAATTTTTTGTAGCTACTACAAAGGTTGACAATATTCTTATAAATTGAAACTTTCCTCACTACTATCATTTCCCTCTTCAATTAGCTCATCAGATATAGGGATAGAATAAACATGATCCAAATCTTGTAGCATGATGGATTCCTCTTCTTACTATTGGTATCTTAGTTTATCCTATAACATTACAATCTTTCCTTTGATGGATATAATATGATCTTTTGCCTCTGTCATGATTTGATCATCCTCTCCATCTAATATCTCCTCTTCCTCTTTGGCCCTATCATGAATTTGGGGATCAAGAGATTAAATATCAATGTGTTCATACTCATGATTAATTATTATAATAATGATGGGATCTAGAGTATTCTAACTATGCACAGTACATGGATTCAAAAGAAACCCTTCTAATACACTCTTGTTTGGGCATAATAACCAACTTTTTCTTTGGATAAATTCTATAGAATGATTTTATGCTCTATATGAATTTAGAAAAGATAAATCTAACTCAAAATACAAACTACATAATAGGAAGGATTTATAAAACAAATTAGAATGATAAAAGAACTTACCAAATCCCTTGTTTTATGTTACCTCCTTCCAAGATTTGCAAGTGGATGATTATACTTAGATTGACTCCATGATAGCTTGATTTTGGATTGTTGATAATGGATTCAATGGATATTTGGAGATGGATTTTGATATAAGATTTATAGGATCTTTTTGGCATGGACTTCCTAATTAGTTTGAGGGTGGAGGGAGAGGTTGTTTATATATATTTTAGGAGGGGAAAATAATGGTTGTAATTTTAATTCAGGGAGATGAGATCAATGGCTCTAGTTTATCCAAGGAATATTAAATTCCTTGGGAAACCTCTACAATTAGAGTTTTCTAGAGACTTGGAGGGAAGTCTCCAATTCTAAATACTTCTCCATTATCTTAAAGATAATGGAGGATTAGGTGGGGGTTAGATGGGGGATTAGGTGAGGATTGGAGACATAGGGATGTAGGGAAGGCTAGCATGTAGGTTAGTAGGTGGTAGGTGGGGTTATGGGAATTTAAAGTTCCCATATAATGGATAATTATAATTATATTAGGATAATGGGAGTAGGGTAGAATTAATGAAGGGATGGGATGAATAAGGTTAGTGTATGAAGGATAATATTTTGGGATATTAGATACATGTCTAGGATTAGGATAAATTAGTGGGATAAAATAGGTTAAATAGAATGAGTGTCACCTAATAGAAATATTAGTCACCAATAATGAAGAAAGAAATTTTAGGTGCATAAATTTTGCCCCTCTTTGAAAGGGCATTGAGACTGGAGTGAAGTGGAAGGAGTAATGGTATTTCAAAGAAAAACCTTGTCATGGGTGAATGTTAGTATATGATGTTAGTGGATATGATGCCACCTAGAGGGGATATGAGAGGAAGAGTGAGTTGGAATGCCACTCAAAATAATAAACGATGAGTGGGATGAGATGGATTGATGAGGGGATGGGATATCAGATGTGGGATAAAATATAAATAAGATGGGTGATTTGACTTGAGCAATGAGATACAAATTGATGATGCCCATATCAAGGACACATGTATAGGGAGAAAATATGATGGGTGTCATAGTTTTAAACACATCCCAAGGGTGAATCAACCATATTATAATGATGATAAGATTAAAAAGACATAAGTTTTAGACATATCCTAAGAAAGGATTCATGTAAGGGAGAGATATAGGCTAGGATAAGACTAATTCAATAATATTGATTATGGGTGTAGCTTAAAGCTAAATCAATTGATATGATGTAGGTGATGATAGAGAGAATAATTGATATGATAGACTAACCAAATGATTTGGAAGATACCCCTAGAAAAGACACATTTAAGGGATCAAGAGAGGAGATAGTGTCTGAGCTATACTTGGGCACAAAAAATTGGCTAAGTACTACCTACATAGTCTAAAAAGACCTCAGGTTGATGTAGTTCTGACTAGAGGATGATGACAATGATTATGATGATGATTAGTGATTAAAAATTGATGATGAGGATGATTAGGATTATTAGTGATTGAATGATATGACTTAGGTGATGGGATGAAGAGAAAATATTGGATGCTAGTTGGATGGGTTGTGATGAGGAGAAGGATGATAAGATAAATAATGAGATCAAGCCATCATAAATATCATAAGGCTCATCATAGTTTACGTAACACATTAAATATAGAAATTGGTAGTATGCCCCATGATATGGATATAACCAAGAGGACATTGTGAAAAAGTGCATGGGCATGTATCAAACTCTACATCCTTGAGGGCACTTTGGGTGTCATCATAGCATCATCATTCAATGCCCGATAGATAAAAAGAGACATAATAGAATCAAAACATAAGCCAAATAAGATATATATAGTCATATAAATAAAACAAACAACAAAAAAGAAACACACACACACACACGCACACACACACACATGCACGCACATGCACACGCACATGCACGCACACACACACACAGACACACACACACACACAGACACACACACACACACACACACACACACACACACACACACACACACACACACACACACACACACACACACACACACACACACACACACACACACACACACACACACACACACACACACACACATGGAGTACCCCAATGTCTTGCCTAATGATGGGATGAGTGAGTGGGTGATGGGATTGTGGACTTAGGATGGACTTGGATTTGGATTTTGCCCCTAGTTTAGGATGGATGGATGGATGATGTGATAAGGTGTTTGAATACTAATTTTTTCTTTTTATTGAATAGAAAAGTGGTCATGGAAGGTGATTATAAAAGTGATGGCCAAGGATTACCAATACACAAGTCCTTGTAAGAGTCCAATCTAGTCAAGAGACTAGGAGGTGATGGGATCAAAGACCTTTCATACTAGAAAAGAGTGATTGGATGGGTGCTAGGTATAAAGAGATAATGATATGACAGTGATGGGATCAAGTACCTTCCATACTAGTAAAGGGTAATTGGATGGGCACTAGGTATGGAAAGGCATTTATAGAGAAGTGATGGGTGCTAGATTAAAATCTTGACAAGGTGATGTGTGCCAATAATACTTAGCCAAAAGGATGATGAAATGATGGGTGACCACTTAGGATTGGATTCCAAGATGGAATTTGGTATCTAAATATGGGAAAGATAAGGGCTAGATGGAGATGAATGTGACTACATAATTAAGAATTAAGATAAGACATCATGGACTATTTTTGGATTTTTTGAAATTTTATGATTTTTAAGGTTTTTGACATTTTTTAATTTTTATGGATTTTTGGGATATGTATATACACAATAAAAATGGGGTTAATAGTAAATGGAATACCAAGCCTAGCAACTAGGATATGGATGGAGGGATTATGGATAGGAGGAAAAAGGATGATGATGATGAGGACCAAGGATGAATGGGCTAAGGATAGCTAATGACCATATCATGGAGGAACTAGATGATTAGTTATCTAGTTGTCCAATGAAGGATATGTTGAGATGGTTTTGGGATGGTTATCAAGACACCTTACACTTCATTACAAAGGTCAAGATAGGAAGGAATAGATGGACATGATAGGATTGGGGATATGATTATAGACAATGGATAAGGTTGATGAGATATGAAAAGTATGGATGGATTAACAAGTTATATGAAATGGATGGATTTTCTCCCAAGTGTTGAGGAACAATATGGATATTGAATTATTTTACCATGATGCTAAAAATTGAATTTCATCATGGTACTTGCCCAACACCAAAAGACTATTTTTCACCATTGGATGAATGATTTTTTTACTATTTTTACTTTTTTGACTTTATTGGGAATCTCAATTTATTAGATGATGGATGAGATGCAAGGTGAAAATACTAGATGTATTATTTATCCAACACCTATCCTAGGGATGTGTGATGGTAGGATCATGTTTTCATTTCTTCTAGAGGTATTGGGGGCCTTATGAGCTAGTGTGATTCTTGAGTGTGATCCCTCTAGATATCTAGACCAAGTATCATCATTGCCTCTAGGAGAGAAAATGTTGCCTGAGGAGGTGATCAAAGTATGGATGTGATTAGGTCTTGATGGGGATGTATGAGACATGAGTGGATAATATGACTTGATGGGATGATGGGTTCATTATAGGATGGTGTGATGGGTGGAGGAGGATTAGGACTAGCATTCACATACATCATTGGAGGTATTAGACATTCATTTGATTGGTGCCAAGTGGTAAAAGACTAGAGGAGATCCAAAACACTTTGATTTTTTTTTGTATTTTTGATTTGATTATTTGATAGATGATCCACTATTTGAGTTTCAGAATTTATTTGGATTTGAGTTTAACTTCCCCCCAATGCTTAATTTTTGGCTTCACCAAGGGATATCAATTTTTGAATAGAAAGATTATGATGATTTTGATGGTCCCCTAGTGTCTGATATTGGGCTTCACTAGGGAGAGATGCTCTTAGATTAGGATAATGATTTAATTCTTCTTGATTTTGATTGAGGGGATCAAATATTACTTAATTAGGAATTATGATTTTTGTAATATTGTCTTGGACCTTTGGATTTGTAGCACATATTATATTAATAGAGGAAGGATCCAATGATGCATACTCCTATTCCTCCTTATAGAGGGAGGTGATTAAATGATCATTGATGGGAAGAAAGGGATCTATGATGGAGGAAGTTGATGGAGATGATATTATGAGGTAAATGAGTGGTGATGGGGCAACATAGTCTTCATAGGGGTTCCTAGGAGACCTAGTTTTGACATTAGAGAAAATCTCTTTCAACCTGACCTACAGACTTGAGAAAGCATAAAATCTTAGATTAGGAGGACAGTCCCATCATGGTCACTAAAATATAGAAATATTTCAATCTCTATATGACTTTAAACAAGCTAAATCCAACTCAAAATGTAAACTACATAATAGGAAGGATTTATAAAATAAATCAAAATGATAAAAGAGTTTACCAAATCCCTTGTTTTATGTTACCTCCTAGGATTTGCAAGTGGATGATTAGACTCATATTGACTCCATGATATATTTATGTTGTATTTTTTATAATGGATTAAATGGATATTTGGACATGAATTTTTCCATAAGATTTATAGGATCATTTTGGCATGGTTTTGGCATGGACTTCCTAATTGGTTTTAGGGTGGAGGGAGAGATTGTTTATATAGATTTTAGGAGGGAAAATAAATGGTTGTAATTTGAATTTAGGGAGATGAGATCAATGGCTCTAGTTTATCTAAGGAAAATTAAATTCCCTGTGAAACCTTTATAATTAGAGGTTTTTAGATACTTGAAGGGAAGTTTCCAATTCTAGAGACTTTTTCATTATCTTATAGATTATAGCGGACTAGGTGGAGGTTATATGGGGGATTAGGTGAGGATTAGAGACATAGGGATGTAGAGAAGGCTAGGGTGTAGGTTAGTAGGTGGTAGGTGGGGTTATGGGAATTTAAAATTCCCATATAATGGATAATTAGAATTAGATTAGGATAATAGGGATTATGGTATAATTAATGAAGGGATGAGATGAATAAGGTTAGTGGATGAAGTATTAATGGATGGGTATATTAGATACATAGTTGGGATTAGGATAAATTAGTGGGATACAATAGGTTAAGTAGAATTAGTGTCGACTAATAGAAATATTAGTTGACAATAATGAAGTGAGAAATTTAGGTGCATATAATTTTTATACATGTCTTTCCAACATACCTTATACAAATAATCTCATAGAATCTATAAAATATTTTTTAAATCATGATCATCAATATTTAGACTAAATCAAGTCAAAAAATGTTCTTCAAAATTACTCCAACTAGTGATAGAACTAGTTGCCAATTTTTTAAACCAATGATGCATTTATACTCCTAACATGAAAATAAACAACCTATAGATTACATCTTCAAATTTTATATCTAGAGCATATATAAAAATTGTGTAACTAGAAATATGCTCTTTGAAAGCTTTTAGGTGTTTACTATGGAATCTAAGAAGGTACATAAATGGGTTATCTAGGAGATCATGTTGCATACCTAAGATATCTATGGTTGATTTACCAAGCCAATCCATTCTCAATTTTTTAGTTCTCTAACTTTTTATTTTGTTTTCTCAAGAGAAGATGTCTTATTTAAATATAACCAAAGGTTTAGGCCCTCTTGTTTGAATATGACCAAAGGTTTCATGCCCTCTTTATATCACCAAATTTTTTTGTTGATGTGTTTTTTTATGCACACCATAAATTTAATGAGGTAAACTCTAATGTGTTAGGATCTCAATGGAGATAAAATCCACTCCAAGGTATGAATTTTAGGTATGGGTTGAAAAATTAGGTGTTGTAATAGTATAATAAGAATATAGGTTTTCAACAAGGTATGTGAATGAGTGAAATATAAAAGAAAGTTAAAATCTAGTTGAGTTGGATGGATGAAACTTATGCTAAAGTAGGTAGATCTCAAACAAAACCTCCAAAAAAGGGAAAGGTAAGGAAGAAAAGAAATCTTTGTTTTTCCAAGAGGGATTACTTTTATGTTGGTCTCTTTATGGATAAGTGTATTGAAACTAATGCTTACATCTAGTAACTATTGCATATACACATACAAACATAATTAATGATTCAAAGGAAAATGTAATATAGGTAACTCTAAGATCTTAACTAAATGTTGCTCCTATTTAGAGTTGTTGTTTCACACCCTTACTTATAATATTATATCTTAGATTTATAGGTATCTAAGGTAGCTATTATTCACTCCTAGAAAACTATGTCATGGAAAAACACTTCTATACACTTACATAAATGAAACAGTCAACCTAATTTCATAAAATTGATGATATCTACTAATAATCTAATATATATTTCACATAATATACTAGAATACACCACTAATGACAACAAGTTATTATTGGTAGCTTTTTCACACTTTGAATTACTGAATTAACCAACCAAAAAATTAAAAAAAAAATTAATTACACAAAACTAGAATGTAAAAATAGCAACACAATTGCATGACAATCAAAATAGTTTTCTTCCTATATTGATCAAATTTACAACCCCTAAAAATAAGAGGATTGCAATTATAAATAGGTTTGGGGATGGGTTAACTTATCCTTCAAATCCATTCAAAAATAAAATAAAATTACATGCTAATGATAATCTAAATGAGAGTTATAATTGATGTAATTTATGCATGCATACTTATACTATAGAAAATGGTGTCTTTGAAATAAGACTCATTCTTAAAAAAACCATGCAACATGTGCATGTTTAAAAAATTATGAAGTCAACTATTACATGTCTTTGTGAAATAAAAGTAAACTTTAGTTGCATCTATCAATTTTACATGCAAAATACATATAAAAATAACCTAAGAAAACTAAGGTTTACTTAAATTTGTAAGTTGCACGATTGAAATCATAGTATTCAAAGGAACTAAAGTGGTCACAAGTGTTGAAAAAATGAGTAATTTAACTTAAAGATATAGACATAACCTATTTCTTCACTTCTAAATCTTGATAATTCTCTTATAATTCAAAATTTGTAACTCACTTTGGTGGGTATGCCACATGGTATTTCTAGACAAGTGTCATGCTCTAGCTAATTTTACATAAAATTAGTTATGCCATAAAACATTCCTTCATAAGTTGGGTATTAGAACTTGTGTTGAGATTGAGTCAAGCAATTCTGCCTTGAATATGTGAAACATGAAGATAAAGGTTATAAATAACAAATTTTGTGAACAATAATTATGAACACACCTCCTAAACAAAAGTTTTGAATGAAAGTTGTGAAGACCCAAAAGATTGGAGATGTCAAAGAAGAAATTTACTACAAGCAAATTTTATGATGCACAAATGTTTTGACAAAAACTAGTTTTGAAGAAAAATTTTCACAAAAAATAGTTTCAAAGACCTATAACTCACACTTCACAAAAAAATTGAAATTCCAAAATATACAAAGGATGAATATTGTAGACAAAAGTCTTGAAGTGGAAAATATACAAAGGAAAAATTTATGTATGTGAACAATTGTGAAGACTCAAAAGTTTAGAGATACCAAAGGTTATTGGCAATAAATGTTGTGATGAACAAAGTCTCAAAAATAGAACTTATGATGAACACAAGTTCTGAACAAAATTTTTGATGACCAAATCCTACTAATAAAATATTTGAATAACCAAAATTTTGAAGTGCATAACTTGAAAAAACTAAGAGTTATGATGAACACAAATTCTAAAGACCAATTCTCGAAGAGTAAAAGTTTTGAAAACAAAATTTACAAAGAGTAAATATTGCGAACAAAATTTTTGACAACAAAAGTTGAGAATATAAAACTTCAAAATGTGCAACTTGTGAAGTGCAAAATATTTTACGTCTAAAACTTAGGATTCCCAGTTAGTAATTCTTGCAGATATTATAAAAATTAAATGTATGAAAAATTCCTAAAACCATTGATAGTCTAGTTTGAATAAATCACACAATGAAAACCTATATAATAGAGAAATCCTAGTTGTGTTTATATTGAACAACATACTTAACAAGAATCATCCATGTAATGAATAATAAATTTAAAATATTTGAATCTAGATAATTACAGATGTGAAAGTTGATGAAAATGATGTTTAAAATAGAACTAGACCTTTCAAACATTAATGTGTCCCTACTCAAGAAAAAAGAGAGTAGGGGTGTCTTGAGTAAAATAGTTTTCATTATTTAGATGTGAATAATGGAGAGTCAAATAATTCTTACATGGCATGCCAAGATGATCTTGAAATTACATGGCATACAAATAATGAAAAATGAAAAAGAGTGATCATTGCTACATACCATAGGAGGGGGGCAAGGGAGTAAAGTGAGGGAGATGTCATGAAGACCTGCATAAAATGTGAATGCCATGAGAATGAATCACATGTTGAGAAAATTCACTCTAAGAATGAAGAATAATTTTTTGATGAATGGAAAAACATTATGAAGGAAATTTTTGAAGTGAATTGGGATACTATAAACATATAATCATGCATTAGTTAACAAAACTATTGTAAACAAGATGACTGAGAGGGGGGGGTAAATTAGTCTTCAAAAGTTTTCATTCAATTCCAATAAATTATGTATGAACCATCTTGAAATCAATTATATCTCATAAATTATAAATATCAAAACATAATATCATGAAACATATGAACACAACATATACATGGGAAACCCTCTTGGGGTAGAAAAAACACTGATGAAGAAAATGGACTAAAGTCATATAAGATAATCATAAATATTCAGTTGAGTATCCACTCAACTTAGATCACAAACCCAAATATATCAAGAACAAACTTGACAGTCTTTATCTAATCACCAACTCATCAAGGATCACCAAACCCTAATTTACCAAGTAACCACTTAGATTTAGCAAGCTCCAACTTATAAAGAGGATCCAATCCCCGAGATTACTTAGCACCAACTCAAGCACCTAAATTTCTTGATCACCTTTAAAAATACATGTTGATGATGATTGAACCTTTATGCTCTTTACTCTCTTTATCCCTCTCAAACTTATCTTTATCTCTCTTCACTCATCTAGCTCTTTTCATGGCTTGATTAGGTCTTTTGACCTTGATCCTCTCTTGTAGAACCTCTGTTAGACATTAATGATATCTCTATTGGTATAAATGACCTCATTCCACTTGAAAATTATATATATAGTTTTATTATCATGTTATACTTTTTTTTATCTAAATGCATGGTCTTTCTTTCTTCTTATCTAAAAATAGGCCTATCTACCTTGCTTTGATACAAGTCACTTGATCATATACTTATAAGTTGGATGTATATTAAAATCACTTAGGTCACTCATGAATATGTTCAATCATATTAAAATAACATTCCTTATTGATGAATCAATCACTACAATAGGTTGGCCATACATCAATTATATCTTTCTCCTCTTTTAGGTTTATGGAGACCTAATAGGTCTTCTCAACAACACATTACCCTTTGATACTTCTTGAAGCCTATAAAAATAGATTACATAGTAGTAAAAAGTCATAATCCACTCCAATAACTCTTAACCAACACTAATTTATGTCTACAACACCTTTTAGGTCTAATCATCGCTTGAACCCTTACTCAAATCAGTGCTTATAAAATGCCTGGGCATATACATAAACTCTATCTTGAAAAAATAAGGTATATGCTCAATTTTTACAAAAAAACATGGAAAAAAATTAAATATTCATAATATTCATGACCTTAGTTTCATCAACAACTTTATCTGATGCTTTAACATAGGGTAGATAGGCTCAAACACTCCTTTTTAAGATGTAGGCTCAAACACTCCTTTGTAAGATGTTCGCTTAGAATTGCCAACTGACTCAAAAACACAGTCAACCAAACATGAACATATGAAACATGATTGGATATATTCAAAGGATTTAAATTCATATTAATGATCTTAAAACATCCTTAGAGTAACCTAAATCAATTATATCATGAGATATAATGATAACTATTGGCCTTATAGACCAATCTACTGACCTTCTCTTTCACAAACTCTACTCAATCAGATAAGCCATTTTTGGCTTTAATGTATCAAATAATTTCACTAACTTACAAGATTATGTCAATAATGGATAGATATTTTTAGACCTAAAAAACATCATCATGCATTTCAATACATCAATCTTACATGAAAACACATCATAAATCATCTTCTCTTTTCTCTCTAATTTATTCACAGTCTGCACCACAAGATCTGTTAGCGACTAACCAACTTTGATAATCAACTTTGCACTCCTAATATCTATAACCTATCCATAAATATTAATGAACATCAACTACAAGTCTCACACTTTGATCTTCATTCAATTATCAACTTTGACTCGATCAATGATGTTTGCTAAAATAAATATTTAAAAAAGAAGCACTTTCTTATATGGTCTTCTCACTCTCTTGAGAAACTAATCACACATAGAGATGTATGGGAGAGTTTAATTCAAAATAAAATAATTTATCTAATAATAAAAAATTATTTTGAGCTTTTTTGAATAATATCTTCAACATTAAGTCACACTTAGGGTTTTATTAGGGTTTAAACTATCTTCCAATCTTAATGATTATTCATAAAATTTGGATTCTCTTTCTAGAAACCAATGCTTGTAGTTTTGAAGTATAATCCTTCCTCATCTAACATGAAAATCTTAGGTTACCATGTAAATGTTGTGTATTCCAATGAGCACTAAGAATACCTTCTCAGGTAGACATCTATTCATTCTCTACACTTGAGAAACCTTGAAATAATTTTCAAGCATTTTATTTGTAAACCAAGTATTGAAACTTCATGAAAATACTTAAAACAACTTGAATCACCTCATTAAATTTTTATCTACTCACACATGTTATGGAAAATGATCCTATTACCTCATCTGGTTTCCATCCATCTTGTTTTCTAAGCCTTAACCTGCAAGTTTTATTGTGCCTTGAATCTAACCTTTTAGCCACTTTTTAGATTTCACCTTGGAACTATCATGTGTTCCAATTCCTCTTGTGTATGCTCAATCAACATCATACACTCACTTTTATTTGAAGTTTCAATAGAACTTCTTTAGAGGTAAATATAGATCTTTAAAGCTTGACTGTAGTAACTTCAAAGCTACATACATAGAACTTCAAAGCACACACATATTCATATCTGACCTTATAATCATTTTTAAGGTCCTGAATACCTTATATACCACTTTAGATAATATTTCTCATGTTCAAACACTATTAGGTATTCTTTATAGCATTCTCTTTGGAGAATTTTCATCTTCATATGACATTTAGAGCTTCTTTAGAACTTCTTACACAATTATTTAGAGCATACTAATTCTTCATAGCTCACCCATTTTAGCTTTTCATCAACAAATAATATCTCACAAAGTATATATAAAACATTATAATATGTTTTACACTTGTTGTACTGACTTGGATTCACTCATGTTGATTCTCAATATTTCACTCAGGTTGACATCAGAACATTTGTAAGGCTTATTTGATCAAGAATTTGCATAAGAACCTTTGATATTAAATGAAATTAGATTGATATTAATGAAAGAACCATGCATCTTCATTATAAACTTTGACATTAAAGAGAACATTAAATATCAAATATCAACACTCAATGACAATGCTCAATGATCTCTCCTTAATAATTAACAAAGTTAAAAAATATTCCCCTTTGTCATTCATGGAAAACATATTCAAAAAACACTATCAACCACTTCTTGATGGCAATCATCTATTAGACCTGGTTCTTGACTTTTCTTTTTGCCTTTCTGATCTTTCTGATCTCTCAAACATACTCAAAAAACATTGTTAACCACTTCTTGACAGAAATCATCTATTAAACTTGGTTCTTTCCTTTTATTTCTCCCTTTATAATATTTAGAACGTTTTTGATCTTTCTTCCCTTTTGAAATTAATTACAAAGGTCTTCTATAACTTATCATTTCTTTCAAAATGAACTCATATTATAAGACTACTTCAACATAGATCAGATCAAAAAACTTACTTGAATAGCTTCCCTTCTAACCAGGTAACCACCATGATTTTTTATAGGTAGACATCAAGGATCATATGTAACTACTAAAATCATAGTCTTCTCTTTCTGTGATATGATATTGTCTCTTAAAGACACTAGATAACACTCAGTCTTTAGAAACTATGGAAACCACTCTTAAAAATTTCTCAATCAGGTCACTACCCCATCTAATTCATCAAGATATCAAAAAACAAAGTCTATGAATCATCTTAAACTCAATTTCACCTTACGTCCTTGCAAATCAATAACAAACAATTATTTGATAAAGAACATAGAGATACTAAGATCCCCCTTAAACCAAGCATATCTTCTTTCAAAGAACTAGGAACTCAAGATCACATACCTTTATTTGACATAGCTAAATAAGATACCAAACTCTTGACCATACATATGGATATCTCATTATTGTTAATAATAGATAATAGGGACTTGCCCTTGGTCATCACAGATTAGGCTCACCTATACACACTAAATAGATCTTAGAAGTTTACCTTTTATTATGCCAAATGTTCACATTTCATGTTTAAAACATATGGATATCCCATTCCTAATACCCATAGAGAATAGGGACTCCCCCTTGGTATTCATATATTAGGCTCACCTATACACACTAAATAGATCTTAGAAGCTTACCTTTTATTATGCCAAATCTTTACATTTTGTCTATGGATCATCTTTGACTACAACCTCATACTTATGATGATAGAAGAATGTCTCCATGAAGCTTAATAAATCCTCCCCTTTTTCATAGAGATCTAAAATAATATAAAATTAGGAGATTCTCAAATCTCCATATCTTTTTCACAAGTCTGAATATTCTTCAACATTCTTCTATACTTGACTGGCTCTTTAGGCTTGATCTCATCATCAAACTGGTTAACCTTCTTCATTTATTTGATATCCTTGTTAACACATTCAAATAAAAAGTTTTCTTCACATCCATTTATTTTTGTGATATACTAGCAAACATTTCACCTTGGTTTATGAGTTGATCATGTATCACCATGTCATTCTTTTTCTTCTTCACCAATTCTTCATTCTTACGACTGTGATCAACCATATGAGAACCAAGTCTTCTATATCTCCTAACATGTGGCTTGAGTAACCATCATATATGATCTAATATTTCATATAATCCTATTATTTAGTATTTTCATCCACCTTTACCTTATCTATAGGGTTTGTCATCTTGATCTTTTTCTAAGTGACATGACTATGTACCTTCTTGTCTTGATTAAGAAAACTTGTAACTTTGTTAGTACATAATCTTCTAATGTGTATTACATTATTATAGATGTAACATACCACTTTATACATACTATTTAAATGTTGATGACTATGATCTTCCTTTGAACAATCGCTTCTCTTTCCATAGTTCCATGAGTACTCATTCTTGGAGGATCTTCTGCATTCTCTAGCTCTATGACCAAACTAACTGCATGTAAATCAATAACCATTGAGATAACTACCATACATTTTAGCATTAGGATATCTGATAGGTTTTTTGAACTTCTTATCTTAAATAATATTCTTTTCAACTTGAGGTGCCTTCTTTTGGTCTTCTTTGAATCCAAGACATGTTTTATCATTAGAAAACTTCTAAATGCTCAAGGTATCATCTAGAGCCTTAGTGCTCTTTCCAAATTTAAAAAAATTATTTACCTTGCTAGATATTTTATCTAACTCAGCTCTTAGAGATTATATCTTAGTTTCATATCTACTATAGTCTTTTCATTTATCCTTTAGGCTTACTAACATAATCTCATTTTGAGTTTCAAATTATTCGATGATCTCTTCATATTCTTTGGTAGTGTTACTTAGCCATTCCTCAAACAATCCAATATACTCCTCATAGTCCTAAACTAATGAATTTAGCTTTTTTGTCTTTTTCTTCATAGTCTTTAGCTCTTCTAAAGCACCTACCAGCTTTGCTTCAAGATCCATTTCAGCTTCTTCACTATCATAGCATTCTTCTTTATTTGATTCTACATTGATCATGAGAACTTTCCCATTTGAACAACCCTCATCATATGATTTTATGCCTATGAATAGAGTTTCATTTTTTTTCATATTGAAATTCATTTATATAATCTTCATTATCATATGTGTTTTAATCACTTACATCTGATGAAATGTCTTCTTTTGTGTGTAAGCCATTCTTATTTTTAAATGATTATTTCCTTCATTATTTTTGAAGTTTTTTTTTGTTCTTTTTAAACCTATAGTATGTCTTGTCTATATCATCATCCCAGTCTTCTACTTGTGAAGGAACTTATTTGTAAAGTGTCTAATTTATCCATAGTTGAAATAATTGAAAGGTAACTTACCTTTATACTTTCCTAAACCTATTCTTAGTTTTCTAGCAAACATATCAATCAATTCATAATCATTAATATCTAAACATAACTCATCTTTGTCATTCTATAGCTTCCTTCTTGAGGGGTATTCCTTTATTTGATCTCATTTCATAGGAAGTCAAGATGCCATGAAAGTCATCTATTTATATCTTGTCCAAATCTTGTATTTATTTTACTACAAACACTTTAGAATCAAAATTGGAATTTAGTAATCTCAATACCTTTTAAACAACAATAGACTCTTTCACTTATTCTACTGATCCTATGATGATGTTGATAACTTCATCAAATCTTAACAAATATGAAGAAATAGTTTTATCTTAATTCATCCTCAACATTTCAATCTATCTTTTGTAAATCTAAAACTTATCTATCTTCACCTGGGTGTCTCGTTCATAGATATTCTTCAATTTGTCCCATATATCCTTGGCTGAAATATAATGCATTAATTTTATTTTCTATACTTATGATAGGCCACAAAAATTGCATTAATTACCTTGGAGTTATTTTTTCTAGCCTTCTTAATTTCTACATCTATTGGTGGAATTGGGGGTGAAATATATCCATTCATAATTGACTACCAAATATCATATCCTTGTGGCATCAAATATATCTTCATTCTAAAATTATATAAGGCATAGCTACATCCATTAAATAATAGATCCTTACTTGTAGATAAACTTCCTTGAGATTTCTAACTAGTCATCTTTGCCTTTTAGAATCTCCTTTTGGTTGTCAAGGTTGTTCTAAAGGACATGCTCTAATACCAATTGTTGGAAACAAGATAAATGAGAGGTGGGGTGAATCAGTATTCAAAAATTTTCATTAAATTTCACTAAATTATTTATGAACCATCTTAATCAATAAATTATATCTCAGTAATCATAAAAAATAAAACATAAGAGTATAAAACACATTAACACATCATATATATGGGAAAAACTCTTGGGTAGAAAAACCACTGATGAAACAAATAGACTATAGTCTTATAAGACAAACATTATATTCATTTGAGTACCCACTCAACTTGGAGCACCAACCCCAACCTATCAACCACCAACTTGAAAATCTTTAGCTAAGCAACAACTCATCAAGGAGCACCAACCCTAAGTTTACCAAGCACCAACTTAGATTTATCAAGCTTCAACTTGAAAGGAGGCTCCAACCCCCTAGATAACTCAACACCAAATCAACCACCTAATTGTATAATCACCTTAAAAAATACTTGTTAATTCTATAATATATGATGATTTAATCTTTTTCTCTTAACTCTCTTCATCCATCTCAAACTTATCTTCAATTCTCTTCACTCATCTAGCCCTCTTCACAGCTTGATTAGGTCTTCTAACCTTGATCCTCTCCTATATAACCTCTGTTAGATATTCATTATATCTCTAGTGATCTACATGATCTCATTCTACTCAAAAATGATATATATATATATATATATTTATATATATATATATATATATATATATATATATATATATATATATATATATATAATTTTTTAATCATATTTTTCTTTTCTCTCTAAATACATGTTCTTTCTTCTCCTCTAAGTGCATCCAAAAATAGGCCTAACTACCTTGCTTTTATACAAGTCACTTGATCATATCCTTCTATATTGGATATACATTAAAATCACTTATGTTGGCCATGAATAGGTTAAATCATATTAAAATATCATGCCTTATTCATTAATAAATCACCACAATAGGTTGGCCATACATAAATTATCCTTTACTCATCTTTTAGGTTTATGGAGACCTAATAGGTCTTCTCAACAACACAATACATTTTGATCCTTCTTGAAGATTATCTAAAAAAATTACATGATAGAAACAAGTCATAAACCACTCAAATAAACCTTAGCTAACAATACTTTATGTCTACAACACCTTTTAGGTCTAATCATCACTTGAACCCTTATTCAAATCACTACTTATAAAAGGTTTGTGCATATATAGAAACTATGTCTTTAACAACTGAGGTATATAATCAATTTTTCTAAACAACCATGGAAAAAATTATATATTTAGAATCCTCATGACCTCAAGTTAATTAAAAACTTTATATGATGCTTCAACATAGGGTAAATAGGCTCAAACACTCTGCAATATGTTTACTCACAACTACCAATTGAGTCCAAAATACAGTCAAGGAAACATGAATATATGACATATGATTGAGTATATTCAAGGGATTTCAATGTATGTAAAATATATTAAAACATACTCATGGTAACCTCAATTAATCAGATCATGAGATCTAATGATAACTATTGGCCTTTTAGACCAATCTACTGACCTTCTCTTTCACAAATTCTACTTAGCCAAATAAGCCATTTTTGGCTTCAATGTATTAAATGATTACACTAACCTATAAGATTATTCAAAGCATGGATATATCACTCTAGACCTAAAAAACATCATCATTCATTTCAATGCATCATTCTTACATGAAAACACATCATAAACAATCTTCTCCCTTCTGTCTAATTTCATCACAATCTGTACCACATGGTTTATTAGCGACTGGCCAACTTTGATCACCAACTTTACACTCCTAAGATCTGGAACCTATCCATAAATATTCATGAACATCAACTATAAGTCTCACACTTTGATCTTCATTCACATAGTAAATTTGACTTAGTCAATGATGTCTACTATAATAAGTCTTCAAAAGATATGCACTTTTTTACGGTCTTCTCACTCTGTTAAGAAACCAATCACACCTAAAGATGATTGGGAGAGTTGAATTCAACCTCCAATAATTTATATAATCATATCAAATTTTTTTGAGTTCTTTTGAATAATATTTTCAACATCAAGTCATAATTAAGGTTTTATGACGGTTTAAACTATCTTACAATCTTAACGATTGTTCATAAAACTTATCTCCTCTTTCTAGAAACCAATGCTTATAGTTTTGAGCTATAACTATTTCTCATCTACCATAAATATCTTAGGTTTCCATGTAAGTGTTACCCGTGCTATGATCACTAAAAAAAATTCTTGGGTAGACATCTCTTCATTCTATGTATTCAAGAAACCTTAAAATACTTTTTAAGCATTTTATTTGAAAACCAAGTCTTGAAACTTCATGCACATACCTAAAACAACTTGAATCACCTCAATTAGTGTTCACTTACTCACACATGTTATGGAAACTAATCATGTTACCTTATTTGGTCATCATCTCTCTTCTTCCTTTCTTAGCCTTGACCTTCAAGTCATATTGTGCCTTGAATATAACCTTCTATCCACTCTATAGACTTCACCTTAGAACTATCCTATGTTCCAATGCCTACTATGTATGCTAAATCAACATCATACACTCACTTTTATTTAGAACTTCAACAAAACTTCTTTGGATCAACTTTCAAATATTTAGAGCTCAATAGTAGCAACTTCAAAGCTACGTACATATAACTTCATAGCACACACATCTTCAGAGCTGACATTCTAATCATTATTTAATGTCCTCAATACCTCAAATACCACTTTAGACAATCTATCTCATGCTCAAACACTGTCAAGTATTCTTCAAAGCATTATCTTCTTTGTAACACATTTAGAGCTTCTTTAGAATTGCTTACATAGTTCTTCATAGCATAATAATTATTCTTTAGATCTCACCTATTTCAGATTTCCACTTGTAAATACTATCTCGTAAAGTCTATACAAAGAATTGCAATATGTTTTACACTTTCTATACTAATATGTACTCACTCATGTTGCTTCTTAGGATTTCACTTAGGCTGACATCAGAACATTCTCAAGGCTTACTTGATTAGGAATTCACACAAGAACCTTTGACATTTAATGATATTATATTGACATTTTATGCACTAAATTATGCTCACCTCACTAATTATACTAATTATATTGATTTTATACTAATTAAGTGTTCCCCTTTTTTCTAGTTAAACTAATTAATGACCAAATAACTCCCATCCCATTCCCATATCCTAAAACCTTACTCAATCCCAAAAACTAATTAATCCCTTCATTAAACATGTAATAGAACATATTACCCACTAACCTACTCCCTAAGCCAACTAACCAAATTTAAAATTCCAAAATAATATACCTGCCTAACCACCACCCTATTATAGACTCTCCTAAACCCCTAAACCCTATTATATATTTCTAGAATTGGAGGATTCTTTAAATCTTCCCCATTTTAGCCCCATTCTCTATAATTTTATAATTCTAAATGCCTCCATGGAATTATTAATTCCATGGAAAATCTATATCCCTTGATATTAATAGCCTAAATTTGAATTTGGAGCATTGATCTCTCCCTCTATGTCTATTTAACAAAGCTCTCCCTCCTCCAAACTAATTTGTAAAATCCGTAAAGCCATCATCTTTCTACTATCTTACATCCATAAAACTCTCTTGCATCCATCCACAACCACTATCAAGCCCATTCAATCACTTGAAATCCATTATCAACACTTATCATGTAATCCAACATTTTAAATTTTGGACATCAAACAATATAGTGTGGATCTAAAATTTAATGCACATTTTGATAACCACAATAGGAGTGAACCATAAGGAGGATTTGAGTAAATAAATGATGGTGATAAATTTCTTATTATTCTAATTATCTTTTTTATCCATTCCTAATGGTGTGATTAGGTTTTAGGTTTTTATAACTATAATTAGTAATATATCGTGGATCTAAAATTTAATGCACATTTTGACAACCACAATAGGAGATTACTCCCTTAACTAACATTATAAACTTGTTGGAAGTGATTTGAGTGATTTTAAAGGACTATACCTAATAAAACTACTATTACCATTGCAAGGTCATAACTATCTGATTCATGGTTCTATGTCACATATAATAAAATTATGATTTTGTACTGATATTAGTGGTATTGTGGTCATGACTTTTTAGACCCAATAGTGATTTTGTCTAGTAACCATTAACGATCACATTTTGTGCAAGTTCTTTTATGTTTTACAAAACTAAAACTTTAAAAGTTGTGATTTTGTTTTGGTATTAGTAGTATTATAGGTTGTAGTCATGATTTTGTCAAGCTTAATAGTTAGGGGTGGATCTATCGTCTGTTCTTGACAAAACCCTTTCTACAATAATATGGTTATATTTTTATACTCTTATATATATATATATATATATATATATATATATATATATATATATATATATATATATATATATATAGTGGGAGGTGTAAGATAAACTTAAGTCCTTACAAAGCCATGACTATACAATAAAACTGCTATTACCAGTGCAAAGTCATAACATCTAATTCATGGTTTTGTGTCTAATGTATCAATAGATGAATATTAGGTTGATTATTTCTATCATTATTATATATATATATATATATATATATATATATATATATATATATATATATATATATATATATATATATATATATATATATATATATATATATATATATTATGATATTGAAATAATCAACCTAATATTCATCTATTGATACATTAGACACAAAACCATGAATTAGATAGTTATGACTTTGCACTGGTAATACCAGTTTTATTAGGTATAGTCATGGCTTTGTAAGGACTTAAGTTTATCTTACACCTCCCACTATCACCTAATAATAGACATCTCTATTATTTATTTATTTTCTTGGGAAAGGATTTTTGTTTTTGTTTTTTGGGAAAAGAAGATTTATTCAAGCTTGGAAGTATTTTAATATCATTTTTAAAATCATGACTCTATGATTAGAGACTTTGATCTGGTAGTAGTAGTATTATCATTGATAGTTGTGGTTTTATCATTTCCTATAAAAATAATAAAATTTTGACATGTATAATTTTTGGATCATAAATAAAGGGATCTCATGTTCTATAGAAAGGGTGGTAAGGTTCCTCAAACTTACCTATAGCTGATTTTGTCAATTCTAACCATTTTTCAATCTTGGTATTTTAACTTAACCAACTACCTACATATGGGTCCTTACAAATTATTCTCTATTTTTGTAGGATTAATAGGGGGAATAATAAAGACAAAACCAAACATCCCAAACCCCATCCCAAGATTATTTTGAACTTTACTATAAACCCACAAGTATCAAACTTATGATTTTGTTTGGGTAGTTGTGATATTTTTAGTTGCAGTAGGACTTTGTATTTATATAATCGACAAGATAGTTTAGGCCTACATAGCTAGAAATAGGTTTATATTTTAGAAGCCTTGTACTTTGTATAAAATAATAACACCATTTGTTTATTCTATCTAGAAGCACAAATCCCTTTTTGACCAAATTTATAAAAAGTTACCATACTATTGTATATATTCTTGTTGCATACTTATTTAAGTACTTTTTCGGTTAATCAAGCCTATAATTAGTATAACATAATAATTATCTTAGTGACATTTAGGTATATTTTATAACTTATTTAACTTTTAAAAAATTGCATATTACAATTTTCTGATAGTTATGATTTTATTCTACATAATTGTGATTTTGTATAACTATCATGGTTTTATAAGTTAATCATCATGGTTTTCTAACCCTCTAAAAATTCATAACTCAAAAACTATGATTTTTTTTTGTAGATGTGACTTTATGCATTTTGGTTACGATATTGCTCTATGTATTTATGATTTTGTAGGGACTTGTAGTTTTATAAAAATTCACACTAATATTTTTTGGTGTAGGACCTCTCAAGACCAAGGCACCCCACTTGGATCCCTAACCTTGTGCTTGTAGGAGGGGATGCCTTTAGTATATTGTTTTACTCTTTTTTGTATATATCTTATTTTGAATTTTTTTTTCATTGTATATGCCTATTTGTGTGTGTGTTTTGGCTTGTGAATAATCATTGTATTTGTGATCCTCACACATAGGTAATTAATCAGTTAATTAATCATATTATGTTTTCTTGTTTATTAACCCCCCATGTATAGGATAGCATGTGACATGGAATTAATTTTGACTCATAGGATTAAAATATAAGGGTTGGTGACATGGATTTCATCACCACCCACTAACCAATCTCCATGTTTCAATAGAGTATAAAAATTAGGAGAGTTGTCATTACACACCTAAGCAGAATTCCCCATAAAGGGTTTCATAGAGTGAGGGGTAGTTAGTCTCCAAGATACAAGGTGGTCAGACATCATCCTACATGGACTTGGGCCCCAACTTACCTTCACATATATAGATGACACAAATAGAAACTTTTGTGTATACCTAGATTAGGAACCATTGACTGTAATAGGTACACCATCACAAGAATCAGTATCAGCTTCTAGGCAACCATCAAGTGTGCATGGGGTTGAAAGGGTTTGGTCAATATAGTAATATATCATTGGCCTACATCTTCACCCATGAAGTTGTTGGAGTGTGTGATCATTGGGTTACACACCCATAATAGTTGACTAATTTAGGGATTGTACTTGTGTGTTATGTTTGAGTGTTTTGGAAAGACCCATATTTTTTTAAAGATGAGTTAGCCATATTTATATTTTATGTGATACCTTAGACACCTCTATGTTAACACTCATCATCTTATCATATCATCATCATCATCATATCACATCCTAATTTTTCATCTTCACACCATTCACCCATATATTGGTCATTCATCCCTATTTGTCATTTCTTCTTCCACACCTATCATCCATATAATACCCATTTTAATATCCCTCTTATCTAATTATACATCCATTTCATATCACCATTGACCATTATATTTGGTTCAAAAACCTTGTGTATCTTATCATACCATATCCTCCATATCCTAATATTTCATTCATCTTCTACATACACTATCCACAATCTACCCCACTTATATCCATCCTATAACACTTTCTTATAGTAATTACCCCTTTCATGTCTTTATTTTGTACCTAGCTTGTATATAACTCATTGTCTCATATCCATTTGTATATCTTGTCTTAAGAAATTTTAATCTTTCTTGACCAATCTTATATTCTCTCTATCATACCATATCATACCTTCCACATCATCTAACCATCCCGTATCCATCTCAATATCATACCATTATTAAATCTTGTATAACTCATCATTTTAATCTAAACTTTACACCTCTCTAAAACACTACCTATAATTACTATCCATCCTACTATATCCAGCATAGTATTCATCCCCTTCACATATTTCATTAGCATTTAGTTATTATCTACTTCACTTCATTCATACCACAACACATTATCATCATCATCATCATCATTCCTCTCACATCCTTCTTTAATAAATAGTCTATCTATACTTCCCCTCATCTCTTCAACATCCATTTGTATATAACTCATCTTGAGTGGTTATAATTTTTGTCCAATCCTATAAAAACCACATATTATACATCCTAATTTTCATACATCTCCCAACCCCCATCTATATCATCACCTTTAAATACCATATTCCATCTTGAAATCAAATTCTAGTGGTCACTTATCATCTATCATTTACCCATTTCTACATATTCTAGACTAGGTATTATCAATAAATATAGTCTTATAAGACTCTGATCTAGCACCCATCACTTATCTTCATCTTTATAAGATATCTTTGTAATATAGCACCCATAAAATTGTCTCTTTGCTAGTAGGCAAGGTATTTTATCCCATCACACTTATTTATCTTTGATAGATTGGTCTCTTACAAGACTTTGTCTCTTGGTAATTCTTAGTCACCTCATCATCTTCTAAAAACCACTACATCATATATTTTGACTACTAGTAGCTTTGGTCTCTAGATAGAGGTAGTAATTGAGGACTTCTATTTCATCTATCACATTTCATCAAATCTCTCTTTCAAAATGGTTATTCACACCCATGTCCAACTCAGGATTGGAAAGGTCTCCAACTAAGATAATGAACCATTGGGTCATATGGTTGATCCAACTCAGGAATGATGAAAGTCATAGTGATATACACACACCCAATGTAGAGGATGAAAGTATTAACCCCCTCCATGATGATGAAGTTTAAAACCTAATTGACCACTATCTATATGAGAATCATGATTATGTCCTAGCCCATGCTATTGAAAAAGGGAGCACATTACCTTCCACCTTCGACTATAATCTCTTACATAATATAGTCTACCCTCCATCCCATCCAAACACACCCCATTAGAATAATCATGCAATTCAATTACCCCTAGAATAGGAAGGTGTGGACCATGGATTTGTAGAAGAGGAACATACACTACCCCTCGTAATAACTATATTGAGTCTAATTGGAGATAAGTTGTTATAGAAGATTGCTTAGACTAATTAACACAATAGATCAACCTTCTAATCCACAATCAATATCCACAATCACCTTGAAAAAACATCCCAAGTAATAATGATGATAATAAAAATACCACTAATAACATCAATAATGTTAACAATACCAATAAAACTAACAACACTCATAGCACCCATAATTATCATAACACCCATATTCCCCAAGGAAGCCAAAATCAAACCACCAATCCTCTTAGGGATCCCACTTTTGTACAATAATGGATAGTGATGAAAGAGACCTTCTAACAAATAGATCCATGATCACAAGCCCTCAAATATAAGTATGAAGACTTTTATTCCTCACCCTTGGATATTAATATTTTACAAATATCCTTTCCTTCACATTTTGAAGTACCTATGTTTGAGAAATATCAAGGGAAGGGAGACCCTAGAGATCATGTAGAATAATTTTATGTATATTTCCATGAGGTGGCTTATGAAGATGCCTATTTGTTGAGATGTTTTCCCAAAAGTCTCATAAGACCCACTTTAAAATGGTTTATGCATTTAACGAAGGGGTTAATATCTAGATTTGAAGAATTGATAGAATATTTCATCAAAAATTTGTAATCTAATATTAAACATGACATATTCATAATTGAACACTATATCACCAAGAAAAGAAGTGGTGAAAGTATAAAACACTTCTTACAAAGATGGCAAAGTTTGGCAATCTGCTTGAGGTATACAGTACCTGAGAAAGAATTGGCCAAGATTTTTTTGGATAATTTCAATGCTAAACTCAAATATCAATTAAAGCTACAATGTGTCAATACCTTTGATGAGATAATATATAAAGGAATTCAAATAAAAAAATATCTTATTGAGAAAGGGACAATCAAGTTATATTCTTGAAATGAGCACACCCAAAATCAAGAAAACTATTTTTCATGGAAATCTAAAGTCTTCAACAAAAACAAGAATGTGTTTGGGAGATGGGGTGGTTGATTCTAAGAAACAACGTATATAAATAGTTTAAAAGAAGAGTCCTACATAATAACCAAATATCTCTTCCATCTGAGTTGCATGAGGCAAGCCAAAGCCTCATACCAACAAAAGACCACTCACAAGTTTGGGGGTCCCAATTGAAATAGTATTAGATCAATTAATTACAGCCAATATGGCCATATTGCCTAAAATTAGAATTGTATATGATCATCAAACCAAGCCAAATTGATATCATAAAGAATATTTTTGTAAGAACCACAATGTTAAAGGGCATGATAAGAAACAATGTATGTAACTCAAGCACTACATCTAGGATTTAATTGAAAGGGGTGATATTGAAATTGAAGGGGGAACTCCCCCAAATCAATAAATAAATGGATTGATTCATATCTATAATGATACACTCCTTAAGCATGACCAAATAAATCACAGACCACCAAGAGACCAAGTTCATGCCTCTTTATCCAACCATACTAACTACCACAATGTGCCTTACCACTACATCAACACCATTAAAATTAATATTCTCTAATAACCCACTCCATCTTCATCCCCCATTCTAAATATTAATTGGGAAAATATTGATTATGTAGTAACTACCAGACACAATAAGATAGTAGTTACTATGACACCACCTAAAGACCCATCTGTTGATGCCTAAATATGTATCACAAGTGCCTAGAGTGTTTAGAAACACTTCTCATTTTAGAATTCAGTGAATGAGTTGCAAGTTGTGATAATCATGCTATCTATTTATGGAATAGAGACATAACAAATGACTATTTCATAATATTTATATTAGTTGGTAGTTGGGAGCCACCATGGTCAAGCAATAGATCTATGCAAAGTATGCAATAATTATGCAAAAAACAATGAATTATGATAAAAAACTAAATAAAAAATTAATTTAGAATGAATATTTACAATGAAAAGATAAACTAAGGTGATGTAGGTCAAAAAAGAAATATTATTTATCTTCATTCTAAACATCATGACAAAGTTTAGATTTTATCCAAGAATGCACTTAAAACCAACATGTGGAGTGAGATAGCTTACCCCAAATCATATCACACATCAGGCAAAATTCTAAAGAAGGTAGAAATAATGCAAATATGAATTAGTTTCACTTTAAAGATTCTACCCCTGCAAGCAAACAACATTATCTCAAATGTAAGAAGGGTATAAGAAATGAAATGAAACTGAGGACTTTCAATTAACCTAGCATTGGTATAAGTTAACATCTCTGTAATTAAAGACACATTCTAAGAATTTATAATAACCATTCAAATCTAAAAAATAGAACAAGCAAATGAGAGAGAAGCCATGATATCAAACACATAGACAAAAACTGAATAATATTTATAGATTTTTTTTCTTGTATTACTTACTCCAAGTTTACAAAGTAATTTTGGCTCTAAAACATCCCATCCTCTACAAAATTAAAATACTACACTTTTATAAAATAACAAGGTAGTATACCATTCAGTCATAAGATATAAAAATGCATAAGTGATAAGTATAGTTAACCTTTTTACAAAGTTCTAGAATGCATTTTCTTTTCTAAAGTGGACTGACCTATAGGTCATTTTTCTAACAAAATAGCACACAGCTTTACAAAATAATATTTCATTTTTGAATATTAAATTTTTTTCTACAAAATAGAACATTTATAGTTGGCTAGTGGGTCCTATGTTGATGAAGCCCCTTGTTGTTGCTAAAGAATACTCATGGTTGTATTTGCATTAAGTGACTATTTTTATTTTTTTACTTTAGCTCGGACATATATTAAAAAATAATTAAAAAATTGATTTTCATTTAGCAATTTACATTAATGAAAATCTTATAGGTTACATAGCCTTGTCATAAAACTATTGGGAACCTCCATTTAAAAGCCACCAGCTCTATTTTCACTCCTTAAAAAGTTATTGAGTATCAAAAAACAATAAAAATTGCTTTGGAGAGCAACTTTCTACGCTTATATCTTTTAGCATGTTTCATTGTGTGAGCTAAATCTTGGCACAAATGGTCATGGAATAAGTATGAACAAACTAATTTGATGGTTTCTCATAAAACTATAGTTCTTGAAAGATATAGCCTCTTCAAGATTTTCACTTGAATATATTTGAGCTTTCTAAAAATGGCTATTGGAAAACTAGTGAAATATGGTCGAAAGACCAACTTTGCATGACCATAACTTTTGGCATGCTATGTCACATGAGCTCAAACTTATCAAAAATATTCTTTGTTAAAATATGAAAAAACCTATTTGACCATTTCATCTTAAGTTACATCTCATAAGAGATATTTTCTCATGAAAATTCCCACAGGGCTCTATTTGGACCCACAAAACTACCCAAAATACTTTGAAGGCCAACTTTGTATGCCCAAGACTTTTGATGTGTTATGTCACATAATCTCAAAATTATCAAAAAATTTCCTTTTATAATGGTTAACAAACCCATTAAACCATTTATATTGAGTTTGTAGATCATGTGAGATATGAACTCATGAAAATGTCCACTAGACTTTATTTGGACACATAAAACTAGGCAAAATACTTTGAAGACCAAATTTTCATGCCCATAACTTCTGATTCCCTATGCCATATGAGCTTAAAATTAGATAAAATGTTCCTTGTATGAGGGTTAACAAACTATTTTTACCATTTATCTTGAAATTGTAGCACATGAGAGATATAGCCTTTTAAAAATATCCACTAGGATTTGTTTGGACCTAAAAAACTAGCCAAAATGCTTTGAAGGCCAAATTTACATGCCCATAAATTTTGATGTGCTACATTGCATGAGTAAAAACTTAGAGCAAATATTCCTTGTATAAGGGTTAAAAAATTTATTTGACCCGATATCCTGAAGTTGCAGAGCATGAGAGATAAAACCTCTTGAAAATGCCCACTAAGCTCTGTATGAACTCTGAAAATGGATAAGTATGGGAAAAATACTAAAATGTGACTGAGATGACAAATTTGCATGCCCATAAATTTTGACGTGTTATGTTTCATGAGCTCAAACTTATCAAAACTATTTTTTGTATGAGGGTTAATAAACTCACTTGACCATTTATCTTGAAGTTACAACGCATGTGAGATATGACATCTTGGAAATGCTTACTCAACGAGGTTTGAACTCCCATTTGACGTCTAAGTGACCATATTTGATGTCCCAAAAACCATCAAATTTAAGCTTCTATAATTTTTTCATGGGTTTAAATTTGACATCCGAGTGATTGTATTTGACAACCTAAAGACTATCAAATTTAAGCTCATATGATTTTTTTATGGGCTTAAATTTGATGTCTGTGCAACCATCATGTGACGTCCATATGACCATATTTCACATCCAAAAGATTGTTAAATTTAAGTTCATGTGATTTTTTATGGGATTAGATTTGACATCTGCATGAATGTCTTCTATTTTTTGGCCAACTTTGTAATTTTATATCTTGAAGTGTATAACTCACCAAGGCACCAAATTTGTAGGAAATGAACTTAATACTAAAAAGAACAAACCCATTAAATCTGTTAATCTTGGGAGCTTTCTAAATACACCTATAAAATGTTGAAATGAGCCATTATTCATGATTTTGCATGACATCCATGTACCTATCTAGAAAATAGCCTAAAACTATTTGGAAGCTAACTTTGCACACTTATAATTTTTGACGTGATATATTGCATGAGCTCAAACTTAAAAAAAATGTTCCTTGTACAAATGTGAACAAAATCATTTGTCCATTTTATATGAAGCTATAATGCATGAAAGGTATGGCCTCATGAAAATGCCTACTAGGCTCTATTTGAGCTCTCTAAAAATGACCAAGTATGAAAAAAATAGCAAAATGTGGTTGAGAGACCCAATTTGCATACCCATAACTTTTGATGAACTATGTCACATGAGCTTATAATTATTAAAAATATTCCTTGTATAATTATGAACAAACCCATTTGATGATTTCATTTGAAGTTGCAATGCATGAGAGATATGGCCTTATAAAAATGCTTGCTATGCTCTATTTGCACTTGAAAAACATAGTCAAAATGCTTTAGAGGCCAACTTTAGATTTATATAACTTTTAACATACTTGATCATGGGAGCTAAAAAACTAGAACATACAATCTAGGAATGAAGATGAAAAAAATTATTTGATCATTTCTCTTGAAACATCTACATGTGTGAAATATGACTCCAACAAACTATTTTTTCATATTTTCCACTTTCAGACCGCAATGTTTAGATGGACATAATGAGGAACCAATTGAATACCATGAACTTCCATACTTACTTCAATCACTCTTGGCACCCCATATGGTATTTACAACCTATCCATGGCCTTTGTAAATTGACAAATGACACTTTAAATGAACTTATTTAACTTGACTTTATACAGACCAAATACTAGTAAAAGCTAAATTAGAATTTAAATCATGAAATTTAGACACAACTCATTCAAGAAAGGTCTCATCAAGCCTGTAACCTAAACATGAATAAAAAATGCTAACAAACTTAGATAGAGTCAAATTAGAACCATGAACCAATAAGTCAGCCAGACCATGGTGTGTATGAGCTTCAAATAAAAAAATAATGTTTGAACATGCTAGTGACACTCTGATCAAGTGAATTTTTAATTTTAAGGTACAAATTTGCATAATTTGATATAAGGGTTTCCATTTTTCATAAATGGGGGTATTTTGACCTCAACAAATGGCAACTTCTAGAGAAAACATAGCAATATAGTAGAATTTAGAGACTTTGGTGTAGACTAATAATTAAGCTACTTATTTCATTTGATCAGGCACCATCATTAAGATCAGTTCATGGTTAGAAAAAAAATTACATATGAAAAATTAAGATCAAACATAAAAATTTAGTAATGTTGTGTGTGTGATTTTATTTCACTTATTGATTGCCAAAATATTTAGAGAACAACTTCTAAGTTCGTGGTTTTAATCATTAACATCAACTTTCAACATATTTGAATATTCATTAAGAACCATTTATTAGCTCAAATAAGGATTGGGCATTAACCTGTTACCAATAAGGAATCTACAGCCTTGATAGAGATGCTTTTAGGTCTACTCACAACATTTTTTCATCACTAACTAGATGTCCATAGCCTCGGTAGAGATTACTAGAATCAACTTTTCTTGGAAAGCCTTTGATTTTGCAATAAGCTCTTATTTTTATATTTTTTAGATCTTTTTTTTCCCTTCCAAAAAAGGTTTTAAACCAAGTTATCCAATTTTAAGGATTTGGTCAAGTATTTAATTTTTAGACAATCATTCTTGGCTATAAACTTTATCCCAAACAATTAATGTTTTTTTAGTGCAAGCAAGATTGTGTTTTAATAGTTTAAGCTTTCATCCTACATGTGCAATCCTACTTAAAATCAAGGTTTTATTAGAACAAGGTTTAAAATATTGAGTAATAATTAACTTATCCACCATTCTTTAGTAGTTTCATTACACTACAACATCAAGCTCACATTCCAACAACACATAATCAACCAATGTTGAGAAGTCATACCTTAATTTCTGAACTGTGAAATTCTTGAGCAATCTAGATGAAATTTGAGCTAAGGGATGTCTTAAAAGACTTATTTAAAATCAATTAATAAATCATAAAAGACAAACAAATATGTATAGACGTTATATATAAACAAGGGATAGAAAAGGAAAAATAAGAAATTAAGAATGGGAAAAAAACTAATCTAAGTCCTATACCAATTTCATAAAATACTTACCTCTAGAATCAAATGGAAAATTACTTAGTCTACTACAAAATCTTAAAACCTAAGTGTTTTTTGATGGCATCTTCCTATCAGGGGTGTTTGGATGCCTAAGTCTTCTATATGGTGTGACTTGGGCTCCCATATGCATCCTCAAGTTTAGGTATCGAAGATATGAGTATAAAATCCAATCCTCTTCCTCCCAAATCCTTCTACTTTATATCAGGAGTGTTATCCCTACTTCATCCATAGATAAGTATTGGCTTATATCATCTTCACTCAATAATAACAGCTCAACTTACATCTTCAGATTGATGTCTTCATTAAGTTCTTTCTGAGGTGGAAGTGGACTACCAATATTTGTACAAAAATCTTCCAATTTGTCCTAAAAGGCTTCTTCATCTTGATTAAATGAATGATGTTCATCTAGAATCTTATCATAATAAATATTTTGGTCCCATGCTACTAACCTCTTGATGAGGTCACATGATAATTCTTGATTTGATTCACATGCTTCATCTTCATCCTTGGTGAAGAGGGGCATCTCTTCCATCCAATTAGGCTTCAACTTATATTGGTTTGGTTCCTCCAAAATAATACCACCTTCTGAAAACTCTAGATCATTGGTAAAATCTTTAGATGAATCATCCACATACTATTCCATCCCCTCATTTACCATCTCTAGCTCTTTGATTTTATTTAAAAAATCATGATATAACTATTGCCAATGAATCATCTTCTTCAGGAGTATTCTCTATTTCAAAAATAAATCTATGTGATCTATCTTTTTAACTACCTTCTAAAGAAATATCATCTTGTATTTGATCCATATCTATTTCTAACAATTCTTCTTTATATATGTATGTACTAATGATGACATCTTGTTGATCTTCAATTATAATCTCTCTTATATCTTTACGAATGCAAATCATCCCAGATGTAAATTCTTCAATTACCTCATCTTCATCTTCATCTCCATCTTCAAATGAAAAATCAAAAGGCCTGCATAAAACCTTGTGATGCTCTTGCAAAGCTAGATGTTCCTACAATAAATTTTTGATTAGGTATAGTTTTAAAGGTTTCAAAAATATTACAATGATCAGCCAAAATAATGTCATGGAAATTTATTTGTATATTTTTAAATGATCTATTATTGCTATCATCATGAGTCCTACTTGGATACCTATCAAACCTGTGAGAAGCATAGGTTTTTTTATAGTCTTACCTTATATTTCTTACTTGTTCTTGTAATTGATAAAAGTTAGTACTTAGTTTTTGGATCATTTTTAATATTAAGTCATTAACTCTAGATGTTCGCCAAGACATGCATAACTCAAGGAAAAATGGTTCTGAACTGGTGTTAAAGTAGGTATACTAGGGATGTCATTTTGGATGGGCCAATTCAAATTGATATTAGGCATGGAATATGCCATCTGACCTTGAGGCTGTATTTGGTCATTAATGATCATGACTTTAGAGTAGGCCTAGGTTAACATGTTTATGACTGGGAGAGACCTTTTCAAGAACATGTAGGTTATGGGATCCATAACATCCTTATAAAATTTTAAGGCTAAAGTCTCATCAGGTCTATAAGGAGCTACAATTTTGCTAAACATTTTTTGGAACCGAGCGTTAAAAGATTTGATGGTTTCATTAATGTCCCTTTTAATTATGGTGAACTATTGAGATAAGACACAAGGACTAATAATTTTTTTAAATTAATCAATAAATATATTATTAAAGTCATTCTAGCTAGTAATACAATCCTCTTGAAGGTTAAAAAACTATTCATAGGTAACATCTTTAAAAGTAAATGGAAATAACCTACATGTTATGTCTTTATGAGTCACATTCAGTAACCTCAGAGTAGCTTTGAAACTTTTAACATGCTCTTCAACTATGACAACATTATTAGGACTATACGAAGATAAATATCTTTTAAGATTTTGAGAAAGATCATGCACTATACCTAGAATGTTGATTGAAGAACTACATAGCCAAGCCATACCTTAAGCACATGAGTATAATGAATTGGTGAACTAGATTGGGATCCTGAGGATTTTGACTTACCTCGGTCTCGATTTAGAAATTTCAACTTAATAAATTTAAATCTTGTTTGAAATATGATGTGTCAAATCAATCTTTATAAAAAATAATGATTAGATTTACGCATTAAGTAAATTTTGTAAAGATTCATATAAAGAATAATAAAGAATGATACTATTTAACTAAGTTAACTCAAGAAATTATCTAAATATGATAGTATGAATTATATTTACATGTTCAAGTCCAAATAAACTCAAATTTACAAAGTATTTATGAATCTTTAATCAAAACATTTATTACTAACCTCAATCTAGTTAGATTTATAGTTCTAAAACCATCTTTATCACAACTAAGCATATGTATTCAAAGAATGTAAATATTTGTCTAAGTAAACCTAAATATTAGTCTAAAATCATAAATATCACCAACCTTTACACAATTATGTTAAAAGAAACACAAATATGTAAAAAATAGAGTAATCTTTGATCAAAATATAATAAAACCAGCAAAGATCCTGCAAATTCATAAAGATTTGTTGAAGCCCTCCTTCTAGCACAAGTGAAGCTCCTCCTGTTGATGCCTAAATATGTACCATAGGTGCACATAGTGTTTATAAATAATTCTCATTTTAGAATTTAGTACATAAATTGTAGGTTGTGATAATCCTATTATCTATTGGTGGAGTAGAGGTAAAACAAATTATTGTTTCATAATTCAGGTAGAAGTGTAGTTAGAAGATCTACTATAAGAAGTGGACTCCCTAAAAATTACTCTCTTTCACTTTATTATTTATTATTGACTGATGGTGGTGAGATGGAAAGTTATGAAGAAGCAATGTAGGTAGAAATTAGAAAGAAGTGGGAGTAAGCCATGCAAGAGGAGATCGACTCCTTGGTACATGACCAAACTTGGGATTTGGTTCAATTCCCTATAGGTAAAAGAGCATTGTAATATAAATGGGTTTATAGGTTAAAGGAAGAATATGGAAGAAAAAAGAGGTACAAGGTTAGACTTGTTGTAAAGGGGTTTGCATAAAAGAAAGGTATTGGTTTTGATGAAATATTTTCTCTAGTAGTTAAAATGAATTTTATAAGAACTATTTTAAGTTTGGTAGTAGTAGAAGATTTTCACCTTGAGCAATTAGATGTGAAGAATGCATTCCTTCATGGTGATTTGGAGGAGGAAATATATATAGAGCAGTCACAAGGATAAAAATCCAAAGGTAAGGAAAAAATGGTATACAAGTTGAAGAAGAGTTTGTATGGCCTAAAACAAGCTCCAAGATAGTGGTCTTTGAAATTTGACATGTTTATGATAGAATAAGGTTATAGTAGATGTAATTATGACCACTATGTTTACTTTAAGAGATTAGATAATGGTAGTTATATTATCTTGTTTTATATGTAGATGGCATGCTTGTTATAGGGTCTAACATGCATGACATAAATGTGTTGAAAAGAAAACTAACAGATTCATTTGCAATGAAGGATTTAGGTGTTGCAAATCAAATCCTCGATAGGAGAATAACAAGAGATATGAAAAATAGGAAATTGACTTTATCTCAAGAAGAATACATCAAGAATGTGTTAGTCAGGTTCAATATGCAAGATGTAAAACCTGTGAGTACACCTTTAGGAGGGAACTTCAAATTAAGAGTGTTTAAAAACACATCTCGTTTTAGAATCTAGAGAATTTAATACATAAATTATAAGTTGTGACAATCATATTATCTATTGGTGGAATAGAGGTAGAATAAGTTACTATTTCATAATTCAGGTAGAAGTGTAGTTAGAAGATCTACTAGAGAAAGTAGACTTCCTGAACATTACTCTCTTTCTCTTTATTATTTATTATCAACTGATGATCACGAGCTAGAAAGCTATGAAGAAGTAATGTAGGTAAAAAACAAAAAAAAGTGGGATTAAGGCATGAAAGAGGAGATGGACTCCTTCGTACACAACCAAACTTGGAATTTAGTTCAATTGAATATAGGTAAAAAAACATTGTAGAATAAATGGGTTTATAGGTTGAAGGAAGAAGATGGAGGCAAAAAGAGGTACAAGGCTAGACTTGCTATAAAGTGGTTTTCACAGAAGAAAGGTATTGAATTTGACAAAACATTTTCTCTAGTAGTTAAAATGACTTTTATAAATACTATTTTAAGTTTAGTAGTAGTAGAAGATTTGTACCTTGAATAGTAAGATGTGAAGACTGCATTCCTCCATGGTGATTTAGAAGAGAAAATATACATAGAGCAGTCACAAGGATATGAAGTCAAAGGTAAGATAAAATAGTGTACAAATTAAAGAAGAGTTTGTATGGCCTAAAATAAGCTCTAATATAGTGGTATTTAAAATTTAACATGTTTATGACATAAAAAGGTTATAGTAAATGTCATTTTGACCACTATATTAACTTTAAGAGATTAGATAATGTTAGTTATATTATCTTGTTATTATATATAGATGACATGCTTGTTTTAGGGTCTAACATGCATGATATAAATGAGTTGAAAAGAAAACTAACAGATTCATTTACAATGAAGGATTTGGGTGTTGTAAAAGAAATCCTCAATATGAGAATAACAAAAGATAGGAAAAATAAGAAACTGACATTGTCTCAAGAAGAATACATCAAGAAGGTGTTAGTTAGGTTCAATATTCAAGAATGCTACCATGTTTTAGGATCTAGCATGCATGATAAGAAAAGAGCATAATTCTCATAATTGAGAGGTACCACTAATAGAGTTGAAAAGAAAACTAATAGATTCATAAATAATAGATATGATAACATAAGGTAGTCACTAAAGATATATGCTAGAGAGTTGTAGATTGTACATTGATAACCAAAGTGTAATTCATTTAGCAAAGAACTCAACATTCCACTCAAGAAACATATACAACTCAAGTATCACTTCATTTGTTTAGTTTTGGAGGATGGATAAATAAAGTTGGAAAAGATATATACGAGTAAGAATCTTAAGATATGATAACAAAGGTAGTCACTAAAGATAAGCTAGAGAGTTAACTTTAATAGGTCTTCAAGGATAACAAAGAATATGAGAAACATGCTAAGGTCAAAGTTCAAATAAAATTCTATGTAAGAGTTGTAGCAATAGAGTTGAAACAATTAGTCTCCAAGTGAGATATTATTGGATGGAAGAGCCTAATCTTATTTTAATACCTATTTCTCAATAGGGGGTGTGGTAGGGCAACGCTCCCCCACTAGGGTTGCCATGGGGGTCTATGGGGATAAAAAAATTAAGGTAGTCTGGAACATTTAGTATTAGGTTTTAGATCTAATGGTAGAAATAAGTTAGTGTATTTTTTCCCTAATTTATAACCCTACTTTGATATGAGGGCATTGTAATTAGGCTAAAAAGTGAAAGAGTGAAGAGGATAAAATAGTGGATGTATTGTAGGTTTTCTCTTCATTTGTTGGATTGAATAAGGACTGATAGTTTCTATGTGGACGTAGCCCATTTTGGGTGAACCATGTTAAATATATGTTTCCATTATGTTGTGTTTTCTAAATTTTAATTATGTCTTTATTTCATTATTATTGATCTACATTATATATTTCTAACATGTAAAGTATTCAATAATTATGTAAAGAATAGTGAATTACGATCAAGAACAAAATTAAAAATTAACTTAGAATGGATATTTATAATGAAAAACTAAACTAAGGTGATACAGGTAAAGAAAGAGAAAAAAGAACGGTAGGATAGAAATAAATATTATTGATCTTCATTCCAAACATCATGACAAAGTTCAGATTTCATCCAATCATGTACTTAAAACTAATATGTGGAGTGAGATAGTTTAACTCAAATAACATCATACATCAGATAAACTTTTAAGGAAGATAGAAATAATACAAATATGAATCAATTTCACTTTAAATATTCTACCCCTACAAGCAAAAAATATTGACCCAAATGTAAGAAGGGTAAAGAAATTAAATGAACCTAAAGACATTCAGTCAACCTAGCATTGGCACAGATGAATAGCTCTAGAATTAAAGGTACACACTAAGAATTCATAAAAACCATTCAAATCTAAAAATTAAAATGAAAAAAAGAGAGAGAAGCCGTGATAGAAAACAAAGATAAAAATCAAATAATCTTTACATAATTTCTTGCTTGTATTGCTTACTCCAAGTTTACCAAGTAATTTTGGCTCTAAAACTCCCCCTCCTCTACAAAATGAAAATATTGCATTTTTATAGAATAATAAGGTAGTATATCGATCAATAATAAGATATAAAATGCATAAATGATAAGGATAGTTGTCTTTTTTTCAAAGTTCCAAAATACATTTGCTTTTCTAAAGTGGACTGACTTGCAGGTCAATGTGCTAACAAACTAGCACACACCTTTATAAAATAATATTTTATTTTTGAATATTATAAAATTTGTTAGAAAATAGAATATTTATAACTATTGGTGGGTCCTATGTTGATGAAACCCCTTGTTACTACTGAAAAATACTCATGGTTGTATTTACATTGCGTGACTATTTTTATTTTTTTACTTTAGCTCAGACATATGTTAAAAACCAATTAAAATATTGGTTTTCATTTAATAATTTTTATTAATGAAAATATTATAGGTTGCATAGCCTTACCATCGAACTATTGAGACCCTCCATTTAAAAGCCACCAACTATGTTTGTACTCCTTGAAAAGTGGTTGACTATGGAAAAATGAAAAAAAGTGCTTTAGATGGAAAATGTATATGCTTGTATCTTTTGGTGCGCCTCATCACATGAGTTGAATCTTGGTGAAAATGGTCATGGCATCAAGGTGAAAAAAGTAATTTGACTATTTTTATTGAAACTACATTACTTGTAATATATGGCCTCTTCAAGACGTTCACTAGGTTCTGTTTGAGCTCTCTAAAAATGACTAAGTATTAAAAAAATAGTGAAATGTGATTGAGAGGCCAACTTTGCATACCCATAATGTTTGACATGATATGTCACATGATCTCAAACTTAGAGAAAATATTATTTGTGAAAATATGAATAAACTCATTTAAATATTTCATATGAAGTTGCAATTCATGAGAGATATGGACTCATGAAATGCCTACTAGGCTCTGTTTGGACCTAAAAAACCAGCCAAAATGCTTTGAAGGCCAACTTTGCATGCCCATAAATTTTGATGTGCTATGTCACATGAGCTAAAAATTAGTGAAAATGTTCCTTGTATGAGGGTTAACAATCTTATTTGACAATTTGTTCTAAATTTGAAGCGCATGTGAGATATGGCCTCATAAAAATGCACACTATGCTCTATTTAGACATAGAAAACCAACCAAAATGGTTTGAAGGCCAACTTTGCATGCCCATAAATTTTGATGCCCTATGTCGCATGAGCTCAAAATTAGTAAAAATATTTCTTTTATGAGGGTTAAAATAATAATTTGACCATTTATCTTGAAGACGTAGAGTGTGAGAGATACAATCTCTTGAAAATGCCCACTAGGCTCTTTTTAGACTTAGAAAACTAGCCAAAATGCTTTGTATTCCCATAATGTTTGACACGCTATGTCACATGAACTCAAACATAGTGAAAATGTTTCTTGTATGAAGGTTAACAAACTCATTTGAACATTTAATACAACCTCATAAAAATGACAAACTTAGTGAAAATGTTGTTGCAATGCATGATAGATAAAACCTCTTGAAAATGCCCACTAGGCTCTATTTGAGCTCTCTAAAAATAGTTATGGAAAAATAGAAAAATAAGGCCAAGAGACCAACTTTTCATACCCATAACTTTTGATTTTCTATGTCATATGAGCTCAAACTTAGCAAAAAATTTCATTGTATGAGGGTTAACAAACTTATTTTACCATTTGTCTTGAAGTTGTAATGCATGTGAGATATGGCCTCTTGAAAATGCCTACTCAACTTTGTTTGCTTTCCCATTTGACGTTTGAGCAACTATATTTGACATCTTAAAGACCATCAAATTTAATCTCATGTAATTGTTTTCATGGGATTAAATTTGACATTTTCATGACCATCATGTGACGTTTGCATGACCGTATTTGACATCTTGAAGACTTTCAAATTTAAGATCATGTGATATTTTTCATGGGCTTAAATTTGATGTCTATACAACCATCATTTGACATCCACGTGATCGTATTTATCATCTTAAAGACCGTCAATTTTAATGTCATATATTTTTTTTATGGGCTTAAATTTGACGTCCATGTGAACATCTTCTATTTTTTGTCTAACTTTGTAATTTTATATCTTAAAGCATATAACTCACCAAAGCACCTAATTTGTAAGAAATGGACTTAATACTAAAAAGAATAGACCCATTAAATTTTCTAGTTTTAGAAGCTTTCTAATTGCACCTATAAAATGTTGAAATGAGCCACTTTTCATGATTTTGCATGATGTCCATGTACCTATCAAGTAAATAGTCTAAAATTACTTGGAATCTGAATTTTCATGCTTATTAATTTTGATGTGCTATGTCACATGATTTCAAACTTAGCAAAAATGTTCTTTGTATAAATGTGAACAAACCCATTTAACCATTTCATCTGAAGTTGTAGTGCATGAGAGATATGGCCTCATGAAAATGTTTACTAAGCTCTATTTGAGCTCTCTAAAAATTTCCAAGTATGAGAAAATTAGCTAAATGTGGCCGAGAGACCTACTTTGTATGTTATGTCACATGAGCTCAAACTTAGCAAAAATATTCATTGTATAAATATAAACAAACCCATTTTACCATTTCATCTGATGTTGCATCACATGAGATATGGCCTCATGAAAATGCCTACTAGGCTCTGTTTACACCTAGAAAACATAGTCAAAATGCTTTGGATCTCCATAACTTTTGACATGATTCCTTTAGGGAGATAAAAATTGGTACGTATGTTTTAGGCATGAAGAAGAAAAAACATATTTGATCATTTATCTTAAAACATCCACGTGTGTGAAATATCACTCTATCAAAATGCTCATTCAGATTTTCTACCATCAAACCAAAATTTCTAGATGGACATAATAAGGAACCAACTAAATACCATGCACTTTCATACTTACTTCATGAAATATTGCCACCCCATAAGGTCTCTGCAACCTGTCCATGGCCTTTGTAAATTGATAAATGACACTTTAAATGAACTTATTTAACCCCTATTTCTACAAACCAAAGGCTAGTAAAAATCCAAATAAGGATTAAATTATGAAATTTGAATAGAACTCATTCAAGGAAGGCTTCATCAAACCTGTAACATGAACATGAAGAACAAATGCTAACAAACTTAGATAGAGTTAAATTAGAACCGTGAACCAATAAGTTAGCTAGACCATGGTGTGGATGAGATTCAAATAAAATATAATGTTTGAACATGCTAGTGACACTCTGATCAAGTAAATTTTTAATTTTAAGGTAAAAATATACTCAATTTGACATAAGGGTCCCCATTTTTTAAAAATGGAGGTATGTTGACCTCAACACCATCCACTTCATCTGCTACCCAAAAGGGGAATGTTTCTAAGAGGGATTCAAGATCTTCTGATAAATCTTATGAAATCATTTATTATCTTGAGAAAACCCCAGCCTAGATATCCTTAATGGATCTTCTTAAAACATTTATGTTGCATCAAGAGATATTAAACAAAAACTTGAATATTTTAAAAGTCCCTAGTCATTTGGATACTAATCAATTCCAAGAATTAGTAGGACATTTATCCCCATCACAATAGATCGCTTTTGGTGTCTAGGATATGCCTCCCATTGGCCCATACCATATTTATCTCCTATACATTAAAGTTTCCATATCCCACCATCATGTCTCCTAGGTTCTCATAGATGGAGGATCAATGCTAAATTTATGTAATTTGGACTTTTTGAAAAAAGTAGGATATTTAAAAGCATCATTAGGGCCTAGCTTGATAAAGATAAAAGCCTATGATGATAATGAGAGGCTGTCCACTTAGACTATTTATCTTCCCATCGCTATGGGACCTGTAATGCATCAAACACTAGTCCTTATTTTGGATATAGACCTACCTTATAACATGTTTCTTGGATGTTCATAGATCCATGAAATTCAACTTGTTCTATCCACTTTAGATCAGTGTCTAAAATTCCCTCATTCTGAAATGGAGATCACTATCCCCAGAGTCATTGACCATCTTCATGGTTGTTAGATGGACCAGTCATTATCACCCTATCCTTATCTTGGCATAGATAATTCTATCTTAAAACTAATAACCACCAAATACATCTTCCCTGATTAGCTTGAATCCACATCTGATCCACTACCCAATGTCACTCACTTGAAATCACGTCCACATGTTATGGAGAATATGAATATAAAACTTTCTGCATCAGTGATTTACCTCTCTCCACATAGCTATATCTCCCCAGCCATGGGTAATAATAATCCCATCAAATACCAATTTGGACCAATAGCTTTCTCAAGCACTAGATTAATATATGAAGCATACATTGAAGAATTAGATGATTTATGGCTTATTCCAGATGATGAGGCCCTTATTTCTCTAGGAAAACAATATCCCTATGTCTAGAAGATGATGGAGAATATTCATTATAAAGGAAAAGGACTAGGAAAACAAGAGCAAGGAATAATTGAACCCATCATGGTTCAATAATATCCATAGTATTTTGGTTTAGGGTCCAAACTATATGATGATGACTTAAACAATATCATTATGGATACTCTTTTGATCCCTAGGTTGTCTCTCCCTAATGAAGACATTGAAATAAGTTCCATTTATAGTCTCTTTGAGGATCTTACTACCACTAACCTCTTCCCTAATACTACCATTTCCACCATCAATATTTCCCTCTACTATCCACCACTTATAGACTAGGATTCAAAATAGGACCTTATTTTGATACATCCCAAAATGATGAAGTAATTTTGTAATATATGGGACATCAAGATTTCATGTCATTTGGTGACCATAAAAAGGGATTTTCTATAAATCTTTGTCAATCCACATACTTTGGGGAACAAAAATAAATCCATAATCAAAGTAATGAGAAATATTTTGAAGAGGAAGAGCCTCTTAAAGAACCAGATGAACTTCCACTTGTCTCATTAGAATCAGAAGAATATTTGGACATTGACACAGATCTTCTATATTTATTTGCTTCAAATGTTCCCAAAATATCATTAATTTCATATTTACAAAAACAATCACCCTCTCTTATTGATGACATAGTAGAAGTCAATATTAAGATAGATCCACATCGCAAATAGTTAAACTGGGGGCATCTTTGACACCGACAGAGCTTGAAGTTATAATAGATATGCTTAAATAATTCATTGACATATTTGCATGGAGTTATGTTGACATGCCTATATTGGACCCCTTTTTATTGGTACATCATTTGGTTGTGCATCCAAATTTAAAACCAATCAAACAAATAGTATGGAAGATGCACTTGAAAGTAGCACTATTAGTCAAAGAGGGCTATAGAAGTTCTTAAAAGTTGGATTTATCCACCCTATATATTATTCATATTGGATTTATAATATTTTCCTAGTGACAAATCTACAAGGAAGAATTGAAATTTTCACATACTTTTAAGATATAAATAAATCTTGCCTAAAGGATGACTTCCCCCTTCCAAACATCAACATGATTGTAGATTCAACTTCTAGATATGAAATGCTCTCTCTCATGGATGGTTTCTTAGGATATAATCAAATTAAAATCACACCTAAGGATAAACATAAAATATATTTTATCACTCTATGTAGAACATTTTGTTATCAAGTAATGCCCTTTAGCCTTAAAAATGTTGGCACAACCTATCAACAGACCATGATGTTAATTTTTCATGACATGATGCATGACATAGTTGAATATTATGTGGATGAAATTAAAGGGAAGTCTTTCCTAAGATATGAAAACCATGTTATTTTAAGATGGATCTTTTAATGATTGAGAGAATACAAAGTTAGGCTAAATCCCAAGAAATATGTATTTGGTATCACTTCATGAAATTTTTTAGGATTTATAGTTTTAATAAGAGGCATAAAAGTAGATTTATAAAAATCAAAAACAATAATAAAAATTCCTCTACCTCACAATCTCAAGCATCTCAAAAGTCTTTATGGTAAACTACAAGACATAAGGCATTTTATTTCTTAGCTTGTAGATAAATGCCACCCCTTCACCCATCTACTGAAGAAGGGGACTACCTTTTACTAGAATTTTAAGTGTCAATAAGATTTTCAAAATATCAAACAATATTTGGCTGACCCACCTATATTTTCACCACTCATCTCAAGAATACCCTTGCTCCTGTAAATTTAAACAACTCTATGTGCAATTGGTGCTCTTCTAACACACCACAATGACCAGGGCAAGGAGCAAGCCATATACGATCTTAGTTGCATGTTAATATATTATGAGCTAAACTATATGAAAATATAAAAGGCATGTTTAGCCATGGTTTTTTCCCCAAAAAATATTCAAAACTACATGCTAAATAATTTGGTGTAGCTCATTTCCAGGGTTGATCCCCTAAAATATTTGTTGTCCAAATAAGCTCTTACTAGAAGAATGGAAAAGTGGATAATGTTGCTTAGTGAGTTTAACATTGAATATGTCAATCAAAAGGATATAAAAAGATAAGTCATAGTATATCAATTGGTTGAAGCACCTCTTGAAGTAATTGAGCCCCTTACAATAAACCTTCTAGATAAATCCATAATGAGTACTTCACAATCAAGTAGATAGAAATTATTTTTTAATGGCTTATTCACCATGTATGGATCATAGGCAGGCATCCTCCTAGTCACCCCAAAAGGTGATATTATTCCTAAGGCTTTTCACCTTGCCTTCCCATGAACTAAAAACATTTTATAATATGAGACCTTGATAGCTAGTCTTCACCTAGTGATTCAGTGGAATATCTAGCACTTTCAATTATTTGGTAACTCACAATTGATAATGAAATAGGTCAAAGATTAATTTAAGATGAAAGATGAAAAGTTTATCCCTTATAAATAGCTGGTGGACTAGTTAAAATCAAATTTTCAATCCATAACATTTGAAAAAGTTTCACAATGGAGTAACAAAGTAACTAACTCCATAGCTACCATTGGCTCTCTCATTGATCTCCCTGAAGACATTTTGGAAGGGAAATTTTTAATTGAGCATTTGATTATTCTAGCCCATAAATATATGGTTCCTTTTCAAATTTATGAAATTAATAATCTTATCCTCCCCTACTACCATGATATGTATAGGTACCTCTATGATAACATCCTCCTTCCTAACCTTAACCACCACCAACATAAAGCCTTCATTCATCACACCTCTCGATCACAATCCTTGGTAGCACACTTTCTTGTAAGGGCTATGATGTAACCTTGTTAAGGTATTTGACATCATATGGGGTCTTTTATGCGATCAAAGAGGTTCATGATGGTATATGTGTCTAGCCAAGAAACTTCTTTGAATTGGGAATTATTAGCCGACCATTGAACAAGACTCTTGTTAGGATGTTTGGAAATGTATGGCCTATCAAAAACATGAGAATCTCATTGATGTTCCCATGTAGGAATTATAGCCTATCATGATTCCATGACCATTTTCCATATGGTGCCTTTATTTAATTGGCAAGATTAATATGAATTCAATAGATTGTCATAAGTTCATTATCATAGCAACATAGTACATTACAAAATGGGTAGAAACATTCCATTCACTTATACGATAGGCCTCTAAATCTCTAAATTTATTCTCAATCATATCATTTTCCAATTCGATATACCAACCAACATCATTTTAGATAATGGAAAATCATTCAAGAATCAAGAAGTTGAGGCCTTATGTCAAAAATATCACATTATACAACATTTATCCTCTCCTTATTATCCCCAAGGTAATGGACAGGAAAAGGCTACCAACAAGACCCTTATCAAAATTCTTAAAAAGATAGTTAATCAAGTAGGTAGAAATTAGCACACACAAATGTATCTAGATCTATGGTCTTATCACATAAGTGTTCACACACCTACTGGGGCCACTCCATATGATTTGGTTTATATGACAAAATCAATCTTCCCAGTGGAAGTAAAACTCCCCTCCATTCAAATATCACTAACGGATAACATCACTGATCATAATTGTAGATAGGAATGGCTATAAGAGCTGAAACTTCTTGATGAGAAATGTCATAAGGCCCTTAATATTTTATGAGCATATCAAAATAAAATCAAAGGACAATATCATAAGTAGATCCATTCCAAAAAAGTTAAATCTAGTGACGTATTCCTAAAGGAGAACCAAAACAATATCAATGTTGACAAAGATAAGAAGGGGAAATTTGAAGTTAATTGGTTAGGGCCTTATATCATCATTTCCAAGTTTGGATTAGGAGCCTATAAATTTTCCATGCTAGATGGAGATGAATTGGATCGCATGAACATCATGTATCTTAAGTGCTTCTCTAGATGACAGTCACCATCATCATTTATCTATGAGTCCCCACTCTTAGAACATCCTGAATCCACTCCATCTATATCTCCTCATTAGTCCAATAAAAAAAATCCATCCAATGGTGAAAAATATCTCTCTGGCACCTTGGGCAAGTACCATGATGAAAATAGGCCTCTAATATTATGGTAAAATAAACTTGATTCTAGTCTCAATAGTAGGCATCTATCACAAGGTTCTTGAGCAGCCATAAGAGACAAATACTTCAACACAAAGAAGTAGTCATGGCTTGTCAAGCTCTAAGAATATTTATTTGGGGGTCCTCTAGAATCACTTATCCATATTTGGCATATATATCCCTAAATCCCATCACATCCTTAAAATTACTCACTATATTATCACCCCACTCCAAAAAATCTCCTTTTACAAGTGGGTCTCCCTTTTAGCCTCAAAGCAATATTCCATTCCCACTCATCTGTTATTGTTACAAAGCCTTGGGTACACATTTTCTTGCTAATGTCATCACTATGGAGGGTCACAAAGCATAAAATCTCTTTTCTAGGTTTTTGGGCATACACTATGATATCGATTCCTTAAGGGTCATCATGACCCCCATTTTCATGATTATTTAGAAACTTGGTTGGAGACCTGTCCTAACATAGGCAAGATTTTAGGTACCACATATCCTATATATAATCCCATCATCATCATTAGGCCCATTGTATATAATCATTCTTAATAACTTCATTCTCTCTTTAAATATCCCTATTAATGTTATTATTCTTAGTCTATGTTATCTTTGATTGTCTTGTGTGATTGTGTGTTTTATCTTATGTATGTGTGTGATGGTATTTCATGTACATATTAAAGTGTTTCATTTGATAATTAGTTTTTATATTAATTTGTGTATATTTTATCTTGTCAATTTTCATGGGAAAAAGGATGGTATGAGTCAGCTCCAAATGTTTATTCTAAAAATTCATATATTAAATAGAGTTCCCCACGCATATATACAAATGTGTTTTGGACTTCTCATGTCCCTAACACATGGTTAAAATATTCAATATTAAAAATGATTGCAAACATTTTAAGGGCTTCCCAAACCATTACACTATCTTATTTATTCTAAGACTTATCCCTATCCCTATCCCAACGATTCACACCATATATAACCTACCCAAAGCCTAATTATATCTCATCCCATTATCCATACCTCTAGGGTGTAGGATGACTCTTACCATAATAAGAGATGACAAAGTCCACTAATAGGGGGATTAATTTTTCATTAGCCTATTCACCCCATGAGGCATAATCATGTAACTATCATGACATATACATGAACCACATAACATGAAATTCATAATCATATCTTAAACATGTAAATCATACATCCATAAAAATATAAATTCACCTCATAAAACAAATTCCAAAATAAAAATCATATCCTATATACACTGCATCTAACATCATACATGTAAATCAATCATCTAAACAATATCTACTCATCATCACATCATCAATAAAATTCCAAGATCCATACATCACAATACATAATATACATCTAATCACATAATAATAATAATAATAATAATAATAATAATAATAATAATAATAATAATAATAATAATAATAATAATAATAATAATAATAATAATAATAATAATCATATAACCATCACATCATATCCATGAACAAATCTATTACATCTAATATATTCATATCATGTAACTCCAAATAGTAGCATGTATCTCAATAATATCTATACAATCACATCATCACCACATAAACATGTTTATATCCCACATAAACAATCAATAAAAATCATCAATAAATAATGTACACACATACCTCATCACAATACCTCATCATATATAGATATAAATCAAATGTACAAGTAAACATGGAATCCATGTCAAAAAATATATATATAGTAATATGGGACCATGGGGAAAGAATGAGATACAATAAAAAATCCCCTATACATATGTACATCTAAGAACTCAAGACTATGGACCTAGTGGCCCTAGAGGTCCTACCCCCCCCCCCCCCCCCTCCGGCCATGGGAAGGATGGTGCATGGACTATGTTGAACTAGAATAAAATGATAGAGCATGTTGTTTGATTGGTACTATGGCCTCATAAAGTGTCTAATAATATTGTGCTTCCCTAGTCAACCTAACAATGTTAACATCACATCCATCATGGACATTTTATCTATCTACTAACCTCTCCCATTAAGGCCTCTCTCTCACATTGAAAAATAACAAATGCTCTAACCCTAGAACATCCTAAATAAAACCAAACTAGTGTTTCACATGATCAGGGCAATATCTCTCAATAATCAAATCCTATCACCCCATCAAGTATAACTTGGTGATCATGTACTGAGTCACTCTCTTATCATCCCATCCCAAATAGAGCCTATATATGGCATCTAAGTAATATGCTCTGGGTGTAGGCTATCAAAATCATCTCTATAAAACCTCATCTCACATGTGTGCCCTAACTGCACCCTTAACAACACATACCAACCAAAAACCATCATCTACTTAGGCTGGTGAACTACTAGTGTCCCTAAAGGTCACTAGATAACAATATACTCCTAGCTCTAGATTTGTAGAATCAATGAAGGCCCAAAGTTTGTTGCTCCTCTATAATCCCCTAGATGGATGTCTATATACAAATGTACCAAAACAATAGAACCCCAAGAAAATACCCAAATTTTTTGAACCATATTGACCACCATATCTCCTAGGCCTAGATGAAACCACTACCTACTCTTGTCTGGCAGGAGAATGTTGGAAACAAGAGACATCACCACCAGAATTACTCTAGCAATGGTGCCCTCATGTAATTACCTATCAATGTTAATGTATCTATCCTACATCCCCACCTGTAATCCCCCTACTAGGTGTTACAATGTTCAAACTAGTGTATGAGACCTCTAATATATATGGTCTCCTTGCATTGGCAAATGAAAACTATTATGTACATCCTCTAGAGTAGCTGTCATTTCACACATGACAAAATGAAAGGTGCTCATCTCTAATTGCAAACATTCCATCAGTGTTATAATCAAGGCCTAATCGATAAATATCATAGGTATGGTCACTACAACATAAAGACCAATTAGCTCTAGTACCCCAAAATTTTCCTCCATCATCCAATGTTTCTCATGAATCACCTCTCGACATTGTATCCATGATGCCATCATGCATAGGTCCTCCTACACAATCATCATCCTCCCATCACTACCTCCATCATCAAATACATATCTTAACTCACCTATCTTATCTATCCTAAGTCACCTTAAAATCACAACTAATCCCTAATCCTTTAATACCCTAGCCTAACCCCTATCTCATTAATATTACCCAAACTATCACACATCCATGTATCCCTAAACATTAACATCTAATTAACCTAATAAACTAACTCCCTTCTAAGTGTTCCCTAACAACCACTTGATCCCCTTTCCTATCTACCCCATCTTACCCATGTAACCCACCCAATCTACCTATCTGACTGACTAGTTTAACTCCTTAGATCATCTAACCTACCTATCACCCCAACACTTACCCATTCTTCTTAGCCTCAACAAAATTGTTAATTGCAAAGATGCCCTTAGTGGTGGTTTTGAAAAAATTGCCACTCCATATCTATGGTTTAGTTTGACCTATAATATCATGACTCCTAATTATGGTATTACAATACCATAGCTGTGGACTTGTGGTATTGCAATACCATGGATTACCCCCTGAAAACTATAAATCACAATGAGAAAATCATAACTGAGGGCAAAACCGACAATCATAGTTTTATCAAAATGATTTTGATGACATATTTTCTTGCAAAAATCCACTTAAAATCCTACCAAAATTGATGAAAAATCATAAAATTACTAAGCTAGGGTTTTTATATTCATTGTAGGTCCAACATCAGCCTCTTTCTAGTACTCACAAACCCTCTCACCATGATGGGAAGCTCAAGGTAGTTGGTCCATTATCTCACCTCAAATCTCAAATCACTAAAATTCAAAAAGTGTAAATGACCTACTTTTGACTCTGTTGTCCTATATAAACCCCTGTATACCCTTAATATCCCATTACTAATACTGATTGTCTCCACTATCATCCAATTGCCAAATTGTTCTTATCTAGTCACTTACAATCCCCTTTATCATTATTTGAGGCATAGAATGGCCAACACCTTACCATATAATCTACCTTACAGTAAGAACTACATCAACTTGAGGACTTTTAGGACTATGTAGGTAGCACCTAGTCCCACTCTTGTGCCTAAGGATAGATCAACCAACATTTATCCCTTTATCACCATCCCATCCTCAGACTAATCGCTTAACAATCACACCTCATTTTAAGCCTCACATATTACAACAAATAGCTCTATATCATCAATCAATAATCATCATCCCTATTATATAATTTTAAGCTTTCCCTAGCATGTATCCTCATTATGGGACTTGTCATTGGCTTGAACCTATCATATTTAAATCAATTTCATCTTATCAATCAAAACATCTTCTAGACATTATTTGTTTGTATAGAACCCATCACTTGAGCTAATTTATCCCAATCACTCTTAAGTAATCTCAATTATCACTATTAATTTGGGCATCCTAACCCCGTATTATTATCCTAGCCTTATCTCACCCTAGGTTTTTTTGTTTGAGTGACCATTTGAGTCAATTTTTCCCTACATGCTCCCTTGAGGGGGAATTATATCTTACTATCATCTAACATCATCTAACATCATGGTTTTTATTTGAAATACAATTAATCCTTTCACTTCACTCCATTCATAATACCCTTTCAAAGAGGGGCAAAATGTATGCACTAAATTATTCTCACCCCACTAATTATACTAAATATGATAATTTATGTTAATTTAGTGTTTGCATATTTATTATCTAAATTAACTAATGAATAAATAACCCCCATCCCATTCCCATATCCCAATACCTTACTCAATCCCAAAATCCAATTAGTCCCTTCATTAAACACCTAATAGAACCTATTACCCACTAACCTACTCCCTAAGCCAACTAGCCAAATTTAAAATTTCAAAAGCATCTACCTACCCAACCACCACCCTATTCTAGCCTCTCCTAAACCCCTAAAACCTATTTGAGATTTATATAATTGGAGGATTCTATAAATCTTCCCCATTCTAGCCCCCTTCTCTAGAATTTTCTAATTCTAGAGACCTCCAAGGAATTAAAAATTCCATGGAAAATTCCTAGCCCTTTATATTAATGGCCCAAATTTGAATTTAAGCCATTGATCTCTCCCTCTATGTATATTTAACTAAGCTCTCCCTCCTCCTCCAAACTAAATTGTAAAATCCATAAAGCCATCATATTTATACTATCTTTCATCCATAAATCTCTCTTTCATCCATCCACAACTACTATCAAGCCCATTCAATCACTTGGCAGCCATTATCAACACTTATCAAGTAATACAAAATTTAAAGTTTTGGACATCAAACAATCCATTTAAAAATCCTAGAGTGGATCCATAAGGAGGTAAAATTATGGTGATAATTTTCTTATTATTTTGATTATCTCTTTTATCCATTCCTATTAGTGTGATTAAGTTTTATGTTTTTATTACTAGAATTAGTAATATATCATGGATCTAAAATTTAGTGCACATACATTAATGAAATAACCATGCATCTTAATTAGAACCTACCATGCATCTTCATTATAACCTTTTACATCAATTACAACATTAAATATCAAATATCAACACTCAATGATAATTCTCAACAATATCTCCCTAATCAATGACAATGTTCAACAGAAACATGCACCGATAATATACTTGAAGCTCCAACTTATCTATTTTTCAACAAAATGGAAGGTAGTAAAGGAAATAATATGGATTTTTATTATATATAATTATTGAAGAGACAATAGGTAGTTAATATAATTATACAACAAATAGTACCATCTAAACATTTTAGGTTAATAGTAATACCAATAGTATGACCTAAGAACCTATCTATGTTGGGCATGCTTTAGACATGGGGTTTTAACCCACCTATGTAGATGAGTATAAATATGATAGGAGGAAAAATTATTGTGATCATAATGGTATCCATCCAAAATAATAACCCAACCTCTGTGAAACCTAGTTTTTGGTTTTGTTCAAATGTGCCTATTCTAGTAGGAAGTGTGGTAATAGTGGAACTAACCCTAGATGTAGAAAACATTTGAGTATGTATGAAACCACTGGAGTATCAGTCACATAAATTCTAGTAGAAAAATATTTCATCTATGATATGACCTTAGGAATAATAAAATAAAAATGAATGTAACATTCCCCTTAACATGTCCACAAGTGAGGTTATTTGGTGTGTGAAGGTTGTAACTACTCTATAATGGAAGGTGAGCCAATTTTACACTACCCTACTAGACCGCATGAAAACATTTTATCTTAGGTTTGACACATAATAATCCATTCTATATTATGATTATCTCAAAGAATTTATTTTGAATGAATTTTATATCTTTGAGTTTGAATAATAAAACTTCTCTACTTTGAAATAAACTAGGTAATATCTTAATACGAATGTCCACATGTATGATGTAATTTATGAGACATTTATATCTAATATTTATTATGAGATACAATCATTTTATTCACACACACACACACACACACACACACACACACACACACACACACACACACACACACACACACACACACACACACACATGAGGGTTAATTTAACCCTTCATATGTGTTTTTTTTTAAGATGTTCATGGAGCTAAAGGCGACACTAAAAGTAGTGCTAGAGCTAAGGCACTTATAGTGTAGATATTGGAATTAGCCTCTTCATAGAGACAAAAATTGCCTCAACATCCTCTGTGTTACATAATTTAACTAAAAATATCACACATGACACTCAAAATATTTATAATTTACCAACTATGAGTTTGAATTCCATAATAATGATAAATATTCAAGGCAAAACATACAATCATTACTCAAATCTTCTAAAATCTAGCATGAATATCATGATGTGTGTGTTCTAAAATTATTGTGGCGGTGAATATATTAAATTATCATTTTTTATATATTATATGTGAAGCCTCTACCCATAATATATAGGATTGTTAGGTAATTGACAAAATTCATGAGGTGCACAGGAGAGGAACACGATAGACATCTATAATGCCTTCAAATTTAAAATGTTTGATATTGTGGTGAATGACCTTATAGAGGAGTAGGTGGTGGATGAGATGGAGGCATTTATCCCACATATAAATTTAACAAGTGCATTTTACTAGACCATTACCAAAGGGATTGGCCAAAGTTTTTTACTTTTGGGTATTTTTGAAGACAACATAGGATATAGGAATTCCTTGACCTCTATAAGAATATAGTATAATATGGTAACACTAAAAAATGAGTGGGAATGATTTGGATTGTATATACAAGTGATAAATGTAAACCAAATGAGTTAGGTGAAGAATACATTAGGCCCCCAAGGTTAATATCAAAAAACATAATTATGAAACTACTTAGCCATATAAAAAAGAATCACCTAGACAAAAGATCCATCACATAGATAATCCATCATCTATTAACTATCCTAATGGTCTCAGCCAAGAAGCTCATGCTACAAGAGGTAGTGGATGTGATCTGAAACATGCAAGGAAAGATTCAACATCCAAAGGATATGGAAGAAAAGGCCTGAGAATATCTTCAAAAGAGAACCATCGCAAGAGGTTGATGACCTCTTATAATTATGCGCCCTTTTTTATTATAGGTGTTATTCCCCTAATAAAAAATTGGTTGATAAAAATAATAATGAGTCCAAATGACGAACCTATAGAGTTGTGCCTAACAAGGGTACTTATAGTTAGGACCATTCAAAAAAATCTATTTAATCAATAATTTTTAATCAAGGCCACCATTGATGGATTTGAGGTTTGTGACATCATAATTGATATCGGGATTTGAGGTGAAAATTTTGACAAAACAATCCTAGCACAAGATGGGTATTCCAACACTAAAAGTATCACCTCATGTTTTATTCATGGAAAACAAGATACATTGAAACCACTTGGAATCCTAAAGAAAATTTTTGCTGATATCACACGTTTAAATTTTAATGTTTATTTTTGAGTTATTAAGTTAGTTGAGATATATAAGCACTTGCCTTACCTTGTAGGCTCCAGTTCTATACCAATAATACAAATATGCAATTCAATTATGTTTTATTTAAGATTGGAAAATGGAGATTAGCTCATTATCATCTATCTAGATAATTATAATATTCCTGATTAAGCTGAAAGCATTGATATGGATGAAGATTTGAATCATATAAACAATATCATCATATAAGGCACATAAAATTTGGAACCTAACATTGAAGGAGTCCTCGACTAAAGCGATGCAAACTCCATTTTTGACACTATCAATGTCACATGTTATGTTTGGGTGTAGGAGACACATGATGTGGTCAAGTAGAAATATGGTACTAAAAAATCATAGTTAAGGCAACTTACCATATGGGATAACTTGAATAACTTAAAGGTTAAAACAAGTCAAAATACAAGAAAAAATATTAGGGTTGCATGCATTACATCCATAATGAGAATATTATTCAGGATCATTATTGGGAATATTGTATCCCTTCCTAATTACAATGGCTTAGAAAGTGCCAATGCATATTTAAATGATATGTACTAATGTTTATCAAAAGAGAAGGACTAACAACATGACCGTTTATCAAAAGAGAAGGACTAGCAACATGACATCTATCTAGATAATTATAATATTCCTGATTAAGCTGAAAGCATTGATATGGATGAAGATTTGAATCATATAAAAAATATCATCATAGAAGGCACATAAAATTTGGAACCTAACATTGAAGGAGTCCTCGACTAAAGTGATGCAAACTCCATTTTTGACACTATCAATGTCACATGTTATGTTTGGGTGTAGGAGACATATGAGGTGGTCAAGTAGAAATATGGTACTAAAAACTCATAGTCAAGGCAACTTACCATATGGGATAACTTGAATAAATTAAAGGTTAAAACAAGTCAAAATACAAGAAAAAATATTAGGGTTGCATGCATTACATCCATAATGAAAATATTATTCAGGATCATTATTGGGAATATTATATCCCTTCCTAATTACGATGGCTTAGAAAGTGCCAATGCATATTTAAATGATATGTACTAATGTTTATCAAAAGAGAAGGACTAACAACATGACCATGTCTACACTTTAAAGTGTATATATGCACATTGGTGGGTGACCCATAGCCTTTTCCTAACAATTTAGATAGCCATAAATGAGGAAATTCACACTTATTTTAAGCAAAAAAATGTCAAGTGTGATTTATATTTTTATAGTGGGAACTCATTCCTAGAAAATCATGTAAATATCTAGAAAAAGGTATGGATGAAAAGTGTGCATCATCTTCTAGTGGGACTACACATCCCTAATTTTTATTGCACATTGGACACCTAAGCTTATGAATATTATGCTATTTTTGAAATGCATTGGGACACAATTGATTGAGAAGAGATGAATGTTGATTTTTTCCAGACCTTTTATTTTTTTCATCCAAGCCTAAACTCACAATAACCTAACAATGGATGTAGTGTGTCATGATGGAAGACAATGATATTATAGTTTAGAGCATACAAAATATTCATAAATAAAAATGTCTTATAATAATATTGAGGTTTTCCAAATAATGAAGCGGTGATCATTATTCTAGTGATAATAATGAGGATGAGGATGTCTAGTTTGAGTAAAGTTGGCACTTCAATAAAAATAATTAAAAAGTGTTTCATAAGGTAAAAAACACACAATTTGAATGTTTTAGATCACTCGAAGGTGGAAAATTCACATAGAGTGTGTGAAATTATGGATCCATGAGGAGATAATATTACATATTACCATGAGACTATGAAGACCACTAATGTAAAAAATTTCATATA
>JARHVA010004849.1:470000-642500 GCA_037957365.1 Torreya grandis | reverse complement strand
AAAATATGGGCCTATTATAAATGATTTAAATCACAATTGAAAATCTTCCAAAAAAATAAAAGCAAGTAAAAGTAACATAACACCAAAAATGGGTAAAATACATGAGGATGACCAAGCTATGCGATTTCTTGAAACCAATCAATTACTTTCCATATGAGGGAATTTTATGATCTAAATAATTATATTGAAGTCCTTCTATTTGTAATTATATTGATTGAGTCATCATACAAGAGAGTCGAAAATAATTTTTAAATGATTAAAACAAGTAATCCAAGATTAGAAAGTGGTGCTTAATTCATAACTTCAATATTCAATCCATTGAAGAGTGTCACACTATGAGCTCTCTACTTGCACATCTTGAGAAGTGGGTACAATTTATCTATCACTATAAAAAGGTAAGTAGATAATATATTATGAACCCAATGATATGATTGGTACTAAAAGTATCACTACTTCCCCCAACAATAAATTATACAAATTAAAAATATTGTTTCAATAACAAATGTAGATCAATGGTGAGCCAATACACTTCATCATTTCCAATGGAAGTCAAAAGAATTTAATTTCTCTTAAAGCATATTTTCAAAATTTGAACTTGAAATTTATACATCATCCATAACCATATGCTAGTGTATGGTATAGTGTAGGCCTTGAGAAATGGATCACCTAGTAGTGTCACTTGGTGTACAAAATCAGACTTTTTAAAGATGCAATCCTTTGTGACATATCACCATTAGAGGGGTGTGATGTTTTTCATGTGGTCAGACATATATTTACAATTCACATGTAGTATATGACTAAATCCTTGAAATGTTTCATGATAGATTGTCATGATCTGAAATACCATATATCATAGTTAGTTTATAAGCTTTTCAGTTATTAGTGCCAGGTAGTGCAATAATCTTGTTAGTTCTAGTAAGAAGTATAATCTTGATAGTAAGAAGTAAATTTAATAACATCCTTATGTCACCATATCATAGTGTGGTTTATCCAATAATAACAAAGATAAAATAATTGAACTAGAAACTAGATGAACACAAGGATATCTATCAATCACCTAAATAAGTTCCTACATATTATACACTAAATAATACTATTGATTTGATCCCTTAACTACCTCTACCTCAAACCTCTTTATATAATGTATAATTTCTAGATAATGAAAAGATCAAGTGGTAGATCCATGAAATCATGGATAATGGACACATCATGCCCAAATCATTTCCTTGCAAAAGCCCAATTGTGTTTGTGCGAATGTTGTGAATCAATTAAAAATATATTAACAAGATTAAAGTGAAGAATTATTATCCTCATATAAATATTAAGGTATTTTTATGCCATATCCATGGTGTAGAAGTCTTTTTAAAAATTAATCTTAAGTTTGGGTATCATCATATTCATGTTAAACCTCTAGACAATTGGAATATAGTCTTAAAAACAAAAGGATTAATTGACTAGTTGGTTACACTTCTTAGGTTAACTCATGTAGTGAATTCATTCATTGAGATGTTGAATGACATCATCAGGACCTCTACCTATGTCATTTTTTTAATCTACCTTGATGATATATTAATCTTTATAAAAAATGGGATAAACATATACACCATGGTAAACTAGTGTTTCACATCTTACAGAAACATATTTTTATGATAACATGAATAAATGTTAATTTTTCATGCAAGAGATAAAATATTTAGGATACATTACACACACAAGGAGTGCATGTATAAATGTAACCAAGATCTAAGTCATACAAGAATAGGAAACACTAAATAACTTTGCATTTGATTCATATCCTATTAGAATAAGAAAATTATAAAAGAGATTTGTGCTTAATTTTTATCTTTTGAACCAAGCTACCAAAAGTGGAACCAAATAAAGTTTCATCTAGTCAACTGCGCAACAAAGATAATTTGATGAACTAGAATTTAGACTCTATTTTGTATTAGTACTTATGTTACTTAACTATAAATTTGGAATATCATCCAATTCATTTTACAATAAAATTTGCTATCATAAATGGGTATTGACAACACAAGTCCTAGAAAAGAGTTAATAAATATTATAATGGATTAAACAACATATGACTGGAATCAAAGATATATTTAGAGTATATACTTATGTTAGATGATGAGGGAGCGATGAGGGATGGTGAGGGTCAATGAGGGAGTGATGAGGGATGGTGAGGGTCAATGATGGAGTGATGAGGGATGGTGAGGGTCAATGAGGGAGTAATTAATGATGATGAGGAATGAGGAAAGATTGATTAGGGATTATGAGGGATGAGGAGGGAGTGATTAGAAATGATGAAGGATGGTGATAGTAAATGAAAGAGAGATTAGGGATGATAATCTTGAGTGATTAGAGATGATGAGAGATAATGAAGGTCAGTGACGGAGTGATTAAGGATGAGAAGTGATGAGAAAGTGATTAGGGATGATGAGGGATGAGGAAATAGTGATTAGGGATGATGAAGGATGGGGAGGGAGTGATTAGGGATGATGAAGATAGTGAGGGTCAACAGAGTAGTGATTATGGATGATAAGGGAGTGATTAGAGATGATTAGGGATAGTGAGGGTCAATGAGGGAGTGATTAGGGATAATGAGGAATGATGAGAGAGTGATTAGTGGTAATAAGGGATGAGTATTAAGTGATCAAGGATGAGGGAGAGATGGTGAACATGTGAAATTAACACAAGGTGGTCATTTTATGTGTGTAGGTCATCAATATCACCTCCACTACCCCAATCACACTAATTTGGATTAAGTTCAAAGTGAGTAGTTTTCAAACTATAATTTTGAGAAACCTAGGACTCCTATAAATTCTAAGAATCAATCTAGAAGGCATAAAAACTTTTAAAATGACTATATGTTTACCAAAAAATGGATACCAATTAAAAAAATTATATACAAAAGTCCCTAGATTTAATACATAGACCCTAAAAATGCTTAAGTAATGATCAGATTAGATTTTGAAAAACTATTTTCTACATTGTAAGGCGTGTAGTTGTGAGACCAAATCTATCAGATGTAGAGTGACCCTAATTTATTATATTTATTAAAATAAATTTAAAGTATAAGTAAATAAATGAATCAATAATATGATCTCATTATCTATTAACTAAGATTCAATTCATCTACATGTTCACTACTTTAGTTTATAAAACAACAATAATGTGATCACACTATTACTTTTATAATAATGTGATCATGTTTTTTATTAGCGCAATCATGTTATACATTAACACAATCACGCTATACATTAGCATGATCATGTTATTTGAATTTGAATTCAAATCTCATGCTTTTTAACTTGGGAATGGCTTGGATTCTCGAGCTCAAGGCTTGGACCTATCAATCTATAGCTGAGTCTGATAGCTATGATTAAAAAAATAATAAAATTCAACTTTTATCACCAAATACACTATGAATTTCAACATAAAAATTCAAAAACTTAATACTATCATTACGAGCACACTCTCCTCTTTTGAAAAATATGATTTTTATAATTTATGAACTAATTTAAGGTTTCAAACTATGTTGATTTCTAACTATACCTTTTTTAGGCTACTACATGTTGTAAACATACATGCCTATACATGTTCATGTAATTTGTCTTTCGTTGATCCAAATGAAAAATATGTTATATGATCATAAGCTAGGCTTAATTCTACAGACATTACAAAAAATGATTTTCATTTTTTTTGAAGTATTTAGGTGCACCACAGAGACACCGATCTATTTTGTATTATTTTTCAGGATCTATTTACTTACAAAATTCATAAAGAAAAGTATTCATTGAAAAATATAAAAAAATATAAGTAAAAAACTAGAAGATCTTATCTAAATTTTCATTGAAGTGTTTCAAAAAATATTAAATGCTACTCAAAAAATGGTGCACCACATGGTCGTCTATCTACTCTATTTCTTTAAAAAATAGGAGTTTCTAATTAATTTTTAAATGTTTGACTTAGTTATACTTATCTATTTTTAAAATAAATTAGTTTTTTGGAAACTAGACTCAAAATTCTATATTTCATGTTCTTACACCATCTTCAAATTTGGAGTGTAGATATCTCAAATTATCTACAGAAGTTTAGATTTCTAAAATTTTAGGAAAATAATGTTCACAGATAGGCCACTTTTTGTCCCCCAACTTTGTGCACTTACCTTCTATTTAATTGATAGATAATACATAGATAACATACACATTAACTATTATTTTTTTCATAAAATGGAAGCTTGTTTCACAAATTTTCAAAGGAAATGTTTAAGTTAGCACTAAAAAAATCAACAATGGGGTCACAACAAAACTATAGGGACACATAGGCTAAACAAGAAAGAGTAACTAATTAATGTGCTAGAGGACCATGCACATAATCAATGTAGAGTAGCATAAAGAGAGAGGATCATAACTTCAAGAAGTTGGTGGATGTGCTCACAAAAATTGACCAAATATTTGGATACATGAGATTTCCAGAGTAAAGGGGCACGAACACATGTAGCACCCAAGAACCCAATTAGGGGAAAATACATAGGTTACATATTGAAAGAGTCAAGTAGGGATGACATCACTAGGATTTAAGGCAAAGGTACAAAAGTGAGTAATGAGAAACAAAAAATAATGGCATGCATCGTTAGGGCAATTTAAATGTCAATGGGTGATATAAATTGACCCTCACAATTCATTTTCACTTTTTATTGAGTGAAAAATGTAAAGCATATAGAGAACCCTAGAGCAAGTGAAATCACATAATTTTTAGGGTAGGGTAAAATTGGATTTAACAACGAAGTGCAGCATGATTGCAAGTGGAATTCATGCAGGAGTTTGGATAAGCTGGATTCAAATGAAGTAGGGTTTGCAGGGAATAGTGTGCACTATTAAAACGACATCAATCAAGCTCAAAGTAAAAGTAAAAATTAAAGGTTCCAAAAGAATTAATAACACATAGTTTGTAGAGTCGAGGGGAGGTGCCATGGTCATCAACAAGGAAATTACATCATAGCAACTGAAGGAAATTACATCATAGCAAAATTACGGATATGCAATTTCACTTACACACAAAACTGAGGTAAAACTATTCTATAGATTTGTAGCTGATAAATTCTAAGGTTACATGCAAAAACTTGTAATATACGAGGCATGTATTAGGAACGTCTTATCTTGATACCCATTTTAGTTCAAGGCATAGTTTCGCTCATGGATTCGCGGCATAATTTGTGATGATCGATAAGCTATCGGATTGTCATTGAAAGATAAAATATGAATCTTCTCCATAATTGGAACTGTTGAAGTCTACTTATACTAGTAATTGTATATCACGCTCGGTATTATTTCCAAAGTGGAAGATATAAAAAATGTCATGTACTTCTGCCCATCAAACATCAACGTGGGGAAATGGAAGTGCTCTCCAAACACTATATATCTTGTCATTTATAGAAGCTACCACAACATTTTTTTACGGCTATTTGGACGGAAGACAATTTATCCAATGTGAATGCACAAAATCACTGCCCCTATAACATAAAAGGGCCGCTCCAAAAAAATATATTTATAATTTGTGTTTAATTATTGAAGTGACTATACACAATAACAAAAGAGCCATATGGTCAGTCAAACGTGTAAGCTATGAAAATTTGTCTATTACTAGACCCCGAGTCCATAGCTTATAAAATTCTTTTTTGTTTTCACCCATAACCACACATGTTATTATAATTTCTTATCTTTTCCCACAAGATAAATCTATCTGTCAAAAGTCATGGTATCTGTTGTCTTTATTATGTAAAAGACAACCCTGGCCAACTAATTTGACTCTAGTCAGAGTTGTGACCTGCTATCCCTTGATGTTTTCTCTGTCCAAATCCACACCGAGACAAATAGAGCAACTGGCCACGAAAATTCACTACCATTAATGAATGGTCTCCAAATTTGACCACGGAAATAGGAGGCGCAGTCAGCAGGGATAAATAAAATATTGTAACCCACTTTTCTTGGAGTCAAAATACAGGTTATAAAAATCGCAATCTCAATTACATCTTGATGATGATGGACATTGTCCTTGATGTGAACAGGTAAACAAACAAAATTAAAATATCAAAAAGATATTTTTTAAATGGAAAGGTTACATGACCACATACGACTTGCTATTTATGAGTGGAACACTAGAGGTCATAGGTAAACAAACAAAATTAAAATATCGAAAAGATATTTTTCAAATGGAAAAGTTACATGACCACATACGATTTGATATTTATGAGTGGAACTCTAGAGGTCATCTCTTTCTTCACCTGTATTAAATTTATCATCTTTTTCAGAAACCACCTCTCTTATCATTTAGTTATATATTTATAGACACAAGTAATAAATTTTTTTATTCGTAATATATTATTTTGATCAATCAACCCAATCTAATAATATTAATATTATATTAATATGTAAAAATAAAAGACATAAATTTAAAATTCTAATAAATAAAATTGTATGATGGATATAGATTTGAGTTATTTTTTTAGGATTATCGAGTTTAAATCTTAGGTTGTTAAAGGTTCGAGTATAATAAATCAGGATAAAAATATGTATTAAATATAGCCATTGATTTGTGAAAAAATTGATTTAGATTGATTTTTTTTTAAAATAGCAATAAATAATGTAAATAAGTAATTAGCTATAAATTAATTAAGACAGGAGATTTAGAGGCTGTAAACTGGGATAAAAGTTATTCTGAGTGTTATAGATAGGAACTAGGTGTCAAAACCCTACTTGGACAGTAGTGCCATAATTGGATAGTGGCGCTAGTGTCTTTTGTGTAAAACTATTTGGAGCTTCTAGGTGCACCTGTGTCTGAGTATGTTAAGCTTGTTCTTATATGCACGAGTTCTGATTCCTTGTATGTGATGTGCTTTTATTGATTTTATATGCAAACCCTAAATTTTCATATTATTAGGTCAGCTGGTTAGCACAATAAACAATGTGTGATGTTAATGAAGTAGGTTGGACATCATCAACACCCTGTTGTGATGAGCGTTGCTTACATACCAATACTCTAAAGACGGATGAACCCTGATGTAGTTCTCCCCACCTAAGTGCTAGTACAAGTGCAAGTGAAGCTAGTATTAATGCTAGTTTGAGTGATTTGAATATTCTCGAGACTGGAAATTTGAGTAATCTAAGCTTAAGAATGATGTCGATGGATGTACGCAAAAATAGGGTAGAATAGGGATTGATAACCTTGATTGTGCACAACTTGTTCTGAGTTTGATTGTACAATTTACATCTGATTTCTATCGAGTAGATAAAGGGCTAAAAGTCATGTATATATATTGTTTTAGTGCTTGTGTGGGTCTTAAAAGAGGTCTAGGCTGACCCTAAGTGGTTGCTCATTTGAAAAGATATCCATTGGTAGCAAAAAGTGGGAAAAGGATAATAGCACCCAAAATGGGACACTAGCGCCATGGGGCGCTAACATCCAAATTATGACACTAGTGTTCAAGTGGCATAACCCAAGGCACTAGGGACCAAGATGTTAAAGTGAGGGTCTAGGATTGCTTTAGGAATGTTTAGGGACATGTGGCCTGCATGAAGGTTGAATAAGTGTCTAAATAGGCCGTAAGATAGGTCTATGGCTAAGCTAGGGATGGGTGGTCTCAAGTAACACTCTTAACACTCAAGTGTCATATTTAGATGATTACATTTGCCCCTCTTTATTATAAATATGTATCAAAGCAAAATGACTAAGATAAAGGAAAAAGAAGTGTAACTAGACTTACCCAAGAGGTGAAACCTGTGAATGTGGATCTAAGTGTGTGAAGCATGCTCCATTGAGTATCTTACAAATAAAACATGTATATATCAGTCTTTACTTAAGAGAAATCAAAAGCAAAGATAAAATTGAGTAAAGAGATAAGAGAGAGGAAATGAACGAATACATCTCACTGGTACGTGAACCAATACATAAACATAGTGACAACTTGTGTGCGTACATGTAGATAGTGATCAATCAGTGAATAACTTGGACTGAACTAATGGCTTGTTCAATCCCCATGTGTGGTTGGCTCATGAACTCAATCCAGTTTTGAATCCATCATTACCCACTCCTACTCGATGGATCATGACCTTGAATAACTTATATTGGGCTGATGATGTGTCAAACCCTCTCATGTAGGTGGTTCAAGAACTCAAGTAAACTATGACTCTATCATTTCCTACCCATGTGTAGTAGATGTATCTGAAACTAAAACTTTGTGATGTAACTGAAGATGTGTAAGTATAATTATAACTATACATGTTATTTCTATGACCACTCAAGAAATCTAAAATATAAAATGGTTTTGGGCCACTTATAAATATTAGGCAACTTTGGGCCACTCAAGAATGCCAACTATTACATATGCAGTAAGGCATCAATCTATTGTGTAACTTAGAACATGGTGTTTGGTGTGTAAAACATAGAGAATGACATGGAATTTGCCATTTCATCTGATCAATTGATGTAGAAGTGAGCACATGAAAGCAATGCGATGTGCACATGACCCAAATATGATATTTGAATATATGGATTATGGATTAAGTTTTAATAATATGTATCTTAGTATATTTAAACTAAAATGTGCATAATAATGTCACATACGATGCCCCCAACATGAGTAAATTGGTATGAATCTAATTTAAACTAAGCCAAAATTAGTAATCTATAATTGAACCTGTGCAAACCTGAAATGTACCTACTATACTTTTGTAGTCAATCTAGAATTTTATGAAATTGAGGCTACTAGACAGTAGCACCATATCTTGGATAGTAATGCTTTTAGCACTAGTGTCCCAATTTTGGTGTTAATATCTAACTATTTTGATTTTTGTGCAACTAAAATTGGTCTCTATGTCACTATTTTCCACTATGTTTTCTTGAAACTGATTTTTATATTTTACGCTTGTGTGTTAAAAATTGTATTCTATGCACATTCAGATAGCCTGATCTCTGTGATAAATCCATATGAATACCCCCTCTTTAGAGGGGAGTTATTGAACATGTGCAAGAATTGAAATTAAAAGAAGAATCTCTGTAAAATGTGTTTTAGCTGCAACATATATGATATCTACGTAATAAACCAATATAATGTGCATATATACCATTAGAATGTAAGCTAATCCGAGCATAACTTTGTATATTATAATATATTTTAGAACTAGCATTCACAAGGCTATCAAAATAGATATAACAATGTCTATGAATATCATATTTGAGTAATAACTGAGTAGCTACCTAGGGGGATGGGTCATGATATCCATCATGAAACCCAAGTAGGAATGGGAGATGCACGAGGTCTCTCATGGAATTTAAAATTGGAGTGTGTAAGAAGAAAGAAACAATTGTTATGGCCATGACACATACAAGAAAGCATACATATAATACACATGAACAACACAAAGTAGGCTAAGGGGCCACAATACAAGGGACATGGGCACATGTCACTAAATCTAAGAAAATATGACATATAAAGGCATGTTCAAATGTCCCCGTACATAAATAGAAAGCAAGTTGACTTAGAGTCATGTGGAAGGACATGATCAAATGTTTGCATAAATAATAAGGAAGATACACATAAGAACATGGGCACATGTCCAAAGCATACATATAATGAAAATAAGTAGCATAGATGTATAGAGCATTATCATATTTGAATGCCGTTGAATAGAAGAGGCATAGATACATAATCAAATCTAAACTAGGAAAGCTAGAAATAAAAGTATGTATGCACATGTGGTATAGATATGTAAAATAAAAAAGATATACATAAAGTGAGTCTAAAGTAGTAGTAGTCAGAAGTTTTGTTGAAAAGTTGTAGGATAATAAATATCAAGATATAACAATGCTAAATTTGTGATGTAGAGTTTAGAAAGATGTAACCTGGTAATTAAAACTGTGTATAGGATGCCCCCAAATGGGTGAATGTACCAAATGAAGAACCTATGTATCTGTGTATATGTCCCTAGTGGGTAGATAGTAGCAAATATAGATATATGTAGTGCACTTGGGTCTTGTAACTATCTGAAAACACTCGAAAATCATAAGTGAAGCATGAATGTATGATAAAAACTAACTATACTAAGATAACTAGCATATGTAGTGTCTAAAAAATATTAGAGATGTAAACATGACAATGCATACAATCTATAATTTATGTTTTCTGAGTAAATATTTGAATTTTTTTGTGTCTTTACATATTACATTATTTTATTTTTATTTTTTGGATATAAATTATGTACAAGTAACATTAGAAAATGAAACTATATACAAGGAGAAAGAGTGAATGGGAATATGTACAATAAAGGAGGAACATACTAACCGATAAGTCTCATGGGAGACTCACTATCAATGTGGCATGTGTCAAAAATAGGAATGGTAACCGCTCATAGAGTGAGATTGATATGTTGGAGTTGAATTGAGTTATAGTGTGAATATGAGTATTGTTCATTATCAACATCAGAATAATCATAATAACTTGGAATGCTAGTGTGTGATTTCTATTGTATTTGGATGACAATATGGAATTGTCTCATGCTTTGGAGTTAACCTTTCTGAATTATCATTTGATTTAGAGGCTATTTTGAATAGAAAGCCTATTTTGAGTATACTATTTGGCTTAGCATGATTTTGATTTTGTAACTTAAGTTCTTACTCTTTTTGTACCATTTCTTGTGTATCTAAACTTTTTTGTTTGATAAATTGTATATGTGAATGATTTACCTTAGGATGTTTAATAAATTTCAGTCCTTGTTGACCAACATTATCAACAACTAGAATTGGGGTAATGATGTCTTGGGAATATTTGCCTAACCCTTGACCTTGATAATCAATTTTTTGTAGATACTTTTGACCAAACCCATACTACTTTAAAAGTGAGAACTCATTTTGGAGATGTATATTTGTATCTTTTACTTTCTTTACTTATGCTTGTTGTATAGTTTCCTGCTCTAATTGTGCTTTGGGACATTTTGTTGTTTTGGTTTATGCTTTGCTAATGAGTTTTATACTATTTCTGAATTTGATCCTTTTTTAATATGTTCCCATATCACTATGGATTACTTAACTAATTTATCTTATATAGTTTCCTCATTGTCAATGATGTGTTGTATATGTTTTTTCAATGCCAAACATGAATATGTGTGATGACTATGCATTCTATGGTATACACAATAATATCTGGATCTCCTCACAAGATGCAAAATAGGTAGGTTGATAAACTTAGATTTAATCATTTGATTTAAAATCTCACTTGAACTTCCATTTAATATTTGAATACTTTTTGAATCATTAGTTTTATATGCACTTTGTTGTGATTTTTTTTGATATGTAACATTGCTTGCCACAAATTGAATATGTGAAGATGAATATACATGATTCATACTAGTATGCACTAGAAAATTTTATCTTGTAATTTGATTTTCGAATATTATAATCTTTTCATGTAATAGTTGATTTTGAGTTTGTAATTTTGAAATTAATCTTATCATACTAATAATTTGATCCCTTAGAGTCTCACAAGTGAAAACCCTAGTTTATTTTGATTGAACATGTAGGCACATGCCCTGTATAGAAGAGGTAGAGGCGTGGTTAGGTTGAGTATGAGCTGTAGTAATAATAGTATAGGCTACATCATCTCATGGAGGAGTGATAACATGGACCTAGTTAGAGGGAAAGTAGCTATCACCCTCATAGAGATGAGGAAGATAAGGATATTCTTTCTTGTGCATAAGATATGACATTGAAAATTCAAACCTAGTTGTTAACTTATGTAATATATCCTTTATGTATGTAAGGATTTGTTTCTTAATTGAATTCTACATAAGAGAACAATAACATGCTATAGATAGAATGAAATATGACATACATTTTAACTGATATAAAACATGTAGATATCTGTTAATGTCATCTTTGAATTCATTCCAAATGAAAGGAAATAAGTATGCGAATGAAGATAAAAGAACTTTGTATTAAAGAGTGATAAACTTCATCTGTCATTACTATCATGATTTTATAAAATGCAAATCAAAAAACACATGGATGTAAAATCTAAATATGTGTCCTAGAAGGCTGGAAGCATAAACCCTAGGGTTATATAGGGTTAGGTTTTATACATTTTTCCAAGTAATTCAAGTTCACCAAATGTTTTAACTTTTTTAGGGTTATGGAGTTTACATTATAGGTTGTTAAAGGGTCTAAGTATAGTAAATCAGGGTATAAATATACAATAAATATAACCATTAATTTGTAATATAATTGACTTAGTTTTATCTTTATAAAAATAATAATAGATATTATAAATAAATACTTAGCTATAAATTGACATAAATGAGAGATATAGAGGCTAAAAACTAGGAAAAAAGCTATTTAGAGTGTCACAGATAGGTTTCAAATGTCAAAACCCTTCTTAGATAATAGTACACTAATTGGATAGTAGAACCATGTGGTACTAGTGTCCTTATTTTAGCATTAGTGTCCTTTGTGTATAACTATTCTAAGCTTTTGGGTGTACTTGTGATTGAGTATGTCAAGCATGTTCATGTGTGAACAAGTTTTGATTCCCTATACGTGACTTGTTTTGACTAATTTTTAATGAAAAACCTAAACCTCCATATTTATAGGTTATCTGATTGGCACAAGTAGTAAAGTGTGATGTTAGTGGGGTAGACTAGACATCTTGAACATTCTATTGTGATGAGAGTTGCCTACATACCAATAATCTGAAGAGGGATTAAGTTTAATGTAGTTCTCCCCACCTAAGTGTTGATGCAAGTGAAGGTAAAGATTATATGAATGCCATTTTGAGTGCTTTGAATATTTTTAAGATTGGAAATGTGTCTCAACTTAGGAATGTTGTATATGGTTGTATTTATAAGTAAGGTAGAAGAAGGATTGATAACCTTGATTATGCACAACTTATTCTGAGTTTGTATAATTTGCATCTAATTTCCTTCTCACAAATAAAGGGATAAAATCAATGTACATATATAGTTCTAATGCTTATACGGGTCTTAAAAGAGGTCTAAGTCAACCCTAGGTGGTTTCTCATTTAAAAAGATCAATGTTGGTAACAAAAGGTGGGAAATAGACAATAACACCCAAACTAGGACACTAGTGCCATGAGGTGCTATTGTCCAAATTATGGTGCTAGTGTCTAGGTGACATAACTTGAGGCACTAGGGGCTAAGATGTTAAAGTGAGGGTCTGGGGCTACTTGAGGGATGCTTAGGGATGTGTACGACATTCATGAAGGCTATATAAGTGTTTAAATAGTCCCTAAGATATGTCTAGGGCTAAGCTAGGGATGGGTGGTCTCAAGTAACACTCTTAACACTCAAGTATCATTTTTAGATGATTATATTTCCTCCCCACTCCCTTTTATTCTATAAATGCAACAAAGTGAAATGACTAGAAAAAAAGGGTGGCAAATGTAATCATTTAAAAATGATGCTTGAGTGCTAAGAGTGTTACTTAATACCACCCATCCCTAGCTTAGCCATAAACCTAACTTAGTGTCTATTTAGACACTTATCTAGCCATAAGATAAAGTAAAAATAATTGTAGTGAACTTACTTGAGAGTCAAAGCCTATGAATATGGATCTGGGGATCTGAAGCATGTTCCATGCTGTATCCTAAAAATTAAACATGCATAGATCATTCCTTAAGAGATATTAAAAGTAAAGATAAAATTGAATAAAAAGATAAGAGAGAGGAAAATAATGGATACACCTCACTAGGTATGTGAATCAATGCATAAACTTAGTGATAAACTATGTGTGTGCGTGTATATAGTGATCAATCAGTGAATAAATTGTATTGAGTTGATGGCTTGCTCAATCACCATGTGTGGGTGGCTCAAAAACTCAATCCAGTTTTGAATCCATCATTTCCCACTCCTACTTGGTGGATCATGACTTGTGAATAGACTGGATTGTAATGATAGCATGTCTAACCATCTCATGTAGGTGGCTCAATAACTCAAGTAGATTATGACTTCATTATTATTTACCCATGTATAATAGATGTATCTAATACTGAAACTATGTGATGTAGCTAAAGATGTGTAACTGTAATTAGAACTATATATTTTGGCTTTACAACCACTCAAGAACTATAGAATGTAAAATAACTCTAGGTCACTTGGGAATACAAGGTAGCTCTAGGCCACTCAGGAATGCCAACCACTACAAATCGAGTAAGGTATCAATCTGGTGTGTAACTTAGAACATGGTGTATAGTGTGTACAATGTAGAGAATGGCATCGAGTTTATCATTTTATCTAATCAATTGATGTATAAGTCAGCATACAAAAGCAATGTGTTGCACACATGCTACCAAATGTGATATTTGAATATATGGATTTTGATTGAGTTGTAATAATCTATATCTAAGTATCTGAACTAAAATAAAAATGATCATGTCATGCATGATTCCCCAATCTAAGCAAACTGGTATGAATCTAAGCTAAACTGAGCCAAAAATGGTAATCTATAACTGAACCTTTGTAAACCTGGACTATAACTACTATATTCTTTTGGCCAATTTGGAATTTTTAAAAATTGAAGCTATTGGACAGTAACATCATATCTTGGTTAGTAATCCTAGTGGTGCCAGTGTCCCAATTTGGGTGTTAATATCCAACTATTCTAATTTATGTACAACTGAAACTAATCTCTATGTCACTATTTATCACTGGATTTTTATGAAATTATTTTATATATTCTACGCTCATGTGTTGAAAATTGTACTCTAAGTGAAATTAGATAGCTTGATCTTTGTGACAAACCCATGTGAATGACCCTTATTTTGAGGTTATTTGTTGAACTTATTCAATAACTAATCTTAAAAAAATAAGCTTTACAAAATGTGTGTTAGCAAGAGCATATATGATATCTGCATAATAAACTTTTATAATATGTATACATAACATTTGAATGCAAGCTAATCTAAGCATAAGTTTATAGTGTATGATGTATATTAGATATAACATTCACAACGTTGTCAATAGAGATATAACAATGTATATGAGCAACAAATTTCAGTAATAATTGAGTAGATACCTAGGGGGATGGGGCATGATGTCCATCATATCACCCAATTAGGAAAGGGATATACATGAGGTCCCTCATGGAATCTATAAATGAAGTGTTTAAAAAGTAAGAAACAAGTGTCATAGCCATGACGTATACAAGAAACCATACATACAACACACATCAAGCATGTAAAGTAAGCCAATGCGCTATAGTACAAAGGACATGGCCACATGTCACTAAATTTGAGAAACCAAGATATACAAAGACATTTTTAAATGTCCATGTATGCAAACAACAAGCAAGTTGGCTTAGACACATAGAAGGATATGTTCAAATTTTCAAATACATAATCATGAAGGCACATAGAAGGACATGTGCACATGTCCAAAGCATACATTTAATAAATAAAAAAAGTGGCATAGAGCTATATAGCAATGACATATTCAAATTATATCAAATAGAAGAAGCATAGAGACACAATCAAGTCTAAACTAGAAAATATAAAATTGAAATTATGTATGAAGATGTGGTACAAATATGTATAAGAGTAAAGATGTACATAAGGTGAGTTTATAATTATAGTAGTGGGAATAAAATATGATAAGGTGTAAGATGATCAATATTAAGATATACAAATACTAAATCTATGTTGTAGAGTTTAGAAAGATGTAATCTAGTTATCAAAAATGTGTATAGGATGCTCCCAAATGGATGAATGTATCAAATGTTGAACCCATTATCTGTGTATATGCCTCCAGTACATAGTAACAAATATGGATCTATGTAGTGTACCTAGGTCCTATAACTATCTTTAAACACTTGAAAAGAACAAGTGAAGCATGTATGTATTATAGAAACTGATTATAGTAAGATAACTACCATATGTAGTGTCTAGTAAATATAAGAGATGCAAACATGACAATGCATACAATCTATAATTTATGTTTTTTGAGTAAATATTTAAATGGTTTTGTGTTTTGACATATTACATTTTTTTTTTTTTTTTTAGATATAAGTTATGTATAAGTAGCATGAGAAATGTAATTATATACAAGGAAAAAGAGTGAATTAGACTATGTATAAGAAGGGAGGAACATCCTAACTGATGAGTTTCATGGGAGACTTACTATCAATGTGGTCTATGTCAAAAATATGAATGGTAACCTCTCGTATAGTGTGATTGATGTGTTGGAGTTGAATTGAGTTACAATGTGAATGTGAGTATTATTCATTATCGATATAATAATAATAATAATAATAATAATAATAATAATAATAATAATAATAATAATAATAATAATAATAATAATAATAATAACCTGGAATGCCAGTATTGATTTCTATTGTATTTCGCTGATCACAGAGAATTGCCTCATATTACGGAGTTAACCTTTCTGAATTATCTTTTGTAATATTAATTATAATTGTGCCCTTTGAAACTATGCTTATTATATGCATATGGTGCTTTGGAGGATCTTTTAATAGAAATCCTCTTTTGAGAATACTTGTTGGCTTAACATGATTTTGACTTTGAAACTTAAGTTCTTATTCTTTTTATAATATTTCCCATGTATTTGGACTTTTTGCCTTGATAAACTATATCTGTGAATAATTTTTCTTAAGATGTTCAATAAATCCTAAGATTTGTTGACCAACACTAGGAAGTATTATAATCGGAGTAATGATGCCTTGGGCATATTTGTCAAACCCTTGACCTTGATAATCAAACTGTTATATACACTTTTGACCAAATGTTTACTACTTTAAAAGTGAAGCTTCATTTTTGAGATGTATATTTGTATATTTTAGTTGCTTTAGCTGTGCTTTTTGTACTGTTTATTACTCTAATTGTGCTTTGTGAACCTTTTATTATTCTGAGTTATGCTTTGGTAACTATTTTTATACTATTTTTGAGTTTAACCCTTTTTTAATATGTTACTTCATCACTGTGGATTGTTTAATTGATTTATCTTGTATCGGTTCTTCATTAGCAATGATGTGATATATATATATATATATATATATATATATATATATATATATATATATATATATATATATGTATATATATATATATATGTATATATATATATATATATATGTATATATATATATATATATGTATATGTATATATATGTATATATATATATATATATATATATATATATATATATATATATATATACATATATATATATATATATATATATATATATATATATATATATATATATATATATATATATATATATATATATATATATATATATATAAACATGACTCTCTGTGATGACCATGCATTCTATAGTATTCACAATAATATATGGATCTCTTTACTAGATATAAAGGAGGTAGGTTAATCAATTTTGCTTTAATCATTTACCTTAGAATCTCACATGAAATTTTATTTGATCTTTGAATACTTTTTGAATCACTCATTGTAGATGCACTTTGTTGTGATTTTTTTTTGATATGTAACATTGATTGCGATAAATTCACTAGGCAAATATGCATATACATGATTGACACTAGTGTGATTGAAGGCTTTTATCTTGTAATCCAAATAATGTTGTAATCTTTTCATTTAATAATTGATTTTGACTTTGTAATTTTTAAATTAACCTGATCATACTATAATTTGATCTTTTAAAATCTTACACTTGTACAAACCCTAGTTTATTCTTATTGAACATGTAGGCACATGCCCTATAGAGAAGAGGTGAAGGTGTGGATAGGGTGAATATGGGTAGTAGTAACAATAGTATAGGTTGCATCATCTTATGGAGGAGTGATAACATGGGCCTATATCACCCTCATTAAGATATATGCATATATGATATAAACTTGAAACCTAAACTATATGTATAGATATGTATGTATTTGTATATATATATAACATGCTATATATATATATATATATATCATACATATATATATGCATATATATATATATTCATATTATTATCATGATTTTATGAAATGCAAATATATATATTTGAATGTGGGTCCTATATATATATATAAAGTTTATGCATTGTTCAAAATAAGTTGAGTTCACTAAATGATTTATATTTTTATTATGGATTTTATATATCTTATATAGTAAATTATATATATATATATATTCATTGATTTATAATAGAATTGATATTTGACAAAAAATAACAATAAATAATGTAAATAAGTACTTAGCTAAAAATTGATTGTGATAGATCTAGAGGTTGCAAACTAAGACATTGTTCTAAGTAGATATTGTCACCCTTACTAAATAAGCACCCTAATTGGATAATAGCACCATGACTAGTGTCCTTTAACACTAGATCATTGTTCTGAGCTTTTAACCTGTGTTTGAGTTTGCTAAGCCTATTCTTGTGTGCAATCAGGTGACTTGTTTTTAATGATTTTATATGAAAATCATTTATGTTGTTAGGGCCTCTAGTTGGCACAAGTAACAAAGTGTGATGTTAGTGAGGCTAGACATTTTGTGATTTGATACCAATACTTCAAAGAATCAAGCCTGATTAATTGACCTAAATATTGGCACTGTAAGTGAAGCTAGTATGATGCAGTGCTTTGAATATTATTGAAATGAGTAATCTGAGCTTAGGAATGTGTCATGTCCCCTTTTTCGTGGACATTGACAGGTTTGATGATTAGCTTATTATGTGACCTTCGTAGGCTAATATGATGGATAGAGGGTCATAATGGAGCTTGGCTTGACTTTGATTCACAGAATTTCTACATTTCGTTTTCATTCAGGGTATTTCAGATGCATTGAGCCTGAGCTCCTACTTTTTAGGGATATTTGATATGCAGTGGAGCACCTTTATTTTGGTATGGTCATGTGCAGAATCACTCCCTGATTCACCTGCTTCGATCGGTTTGAGGATCCGACGTATATTGAGGGAGATATTAATATTTGATTGATTTAATCAAATATTAATTATTTGGTCTCATTAATAATTAATTATTAATTATTAATTATTTGCTCTAATTTAACTTAGAAACCCTACTAATTTAAGAAAACCCTAATTATGGCAAGCATATCTTTTGAGGGTATAAGGGTTTCACATGGAGGTCATTATGATTATGCTATTGATTATTGATTATTGCACATTGAAGAATTTCTTCTGTGAAGACTGAGCCTAGGGTTCAAGGATTCCATCTGCATTGGAGAACGTTCCCTCTTCAGTGTGTGCAATTAAGAGGCTGTGAAATATCAGCTGATCTATTGCCAAAGTGAGAGATAGCTTCATCCAGAAGTTATCACAGAATTTCAGGTTTGAGAGATAACTTCACACAGAAGTTATCACAGATATTCCAGGTATTTATTGCTTTATGTTTTGATTCAATTAATTATACAGCTAGAGATCTACTGTGCTAGAGACAGATATCTTCAGATCAGGGGTTGAAGAAGGGGAAGTTGTGCTTAATTGGCGGCCGTACAGAATCCGTACGGGTTCGTACAGACCAGTGCAGGAACCGACCTCGGCAGGCAGAGGGTTTTCAGTGACCGACATCGGTCGACTGAAGACCGACGTCGGCAGAAATCCGACCAGCAGAGACCGACGTCGGTGAGATATCGACCGACGACGGCGACTGTGTGTCGAAACAGAAGAGCCGAGACTTACCAGAACTCAATTTGCACTTCCAGATTTGCAAAGCCAGGGTTTTCAAGACGGTATTTCGTATTTATATGCATATTAGAGGACTGCAATTGTAATAATTTACAAGGACAAGTGATACAATCTATAATTTGTTATTAAAAGACTATATTATTGTGATCTTTTTGAATTTATTCAACAGCGATTATATCTTGGTTCAGATTTTTTTTGTGTTGCTATATTTCCTGTTTAGAAAGGGACATCACAGTGGTATCAGAGCTTTGGTCTTTGGTATCATAGTTTTGTGTCTTTCATATATCCCTATTTGAAGGGGATATTACAGTGGTATCAGAGCTAAATTCCTGCCATCCTGTTGGGCACATCAGAGCTAAATTCCTGCCATCCTGTTGGGCACATCAGAGCTAAATTCCTGCCATCCTGTTGGGCACATCAGAGCTAAATTCCTGCCAACCTGTTGGGCACATCAGAACTAATGTCTTTCCATCCTGTTGGGTAGTTTGGGTAGATTGAATCAGCGAAGGATCATGATGCTTTCATATACTCAAAAACAATGGGACAATGATATGAAGAAGCTGGAACACAGTTTGAAGCAGTTGGATGAAACCCAGAAGAGGATGATGAAATATCCTACATCCAAAAACAACCCCGCACGGTATATGACAGCGAAGGAGGAGTGGGAGTTAGTCCACCTCGAATTCAGAAGTTGTTGCCTTTTGATCGCTTCGTTAAGCATAGGAGAGAGCACTACAGATCACTTCAACGAAAGAGTAGCATGTCCCAAATATTATGATTATGAGATAGGATATAGTGAAGATGATGATGAGTTAGATGCTTGCACTCAGCGTGTACAGGTGGGCTCAGATGTTAGTGCACTGAGGGTTGATGATCTCTCAACTATGGCAGAGATTGTAGCAGAGTCCCAGGATCCGATTATTGCAGATGATACTCAGGAGATTGCAGTGGACAGTTATGAGGACTTAGGTTCACCGGTTGTTTCTTTCCATATGGAAGAATTAGACAGTGATGCTATAGTTGTTGATACTCCATCTGTTGATATGGGCTGTGGCATTGATTTACAGAGTATGGATGATCATTTGTATATTGAGGTGGTTGGTGATGAGTACATTCCTGCAGTTGTTGCTGAGGAGCACGTTGATGAGGCTGATACACATGTTCAGGATTTGGGAGTACCTGATTCAGATGAGCGGGAGATACCAGTGGAGTCGAGTCTCCAGATTGATTATTCTCACACAGATGACAGTGTGGTACAGTTGGTTGTGCCACCTTTACAGAGAGATCAGTTGGGGTGTGTGGGGGAGTATGTTGATGCTTCCACATATAATTTCTACTGCACTGAACCATTCATGGAGTATTTATGGGATAGTGCAGGTGTTCGTCTGGACTCACATAAGATGACAGAAGGTGTTCTGATCCGAGGTTCTAGTGCTATTAGCCGATTGGGTGAGGGGATTTTACGAACCCTTTATACTATGTCACCTTACAGGGATGTTGAGGTGATGTTTTTTGAGCCGAGATTGGAGCCATCCATTGAGTCCCAGTTAATAGTGTGCCAGTAGCAGAGTTTGGGGGTTCTTACCAGCATCATACGGTGAGGTATGCTCCTTATTTTCCTTTGCATTTAGAGATTAGTTTTGGTGTCAGTGACTCAGGGACCTATGATTGTCATATCCACGGTCCAGTTGGGTGTGGGTATCAGTTAGACAGAGACTTGAATTTTGACAGAGTGGATGTTTTAGTTGGCTTGAGTTCCACAGTGTGGTTTCTTCCACCGGCATCTACAGTTGGTCTTCAGATAGGTTTTTATCGGTTGCTGATTTTGATACTGTTGATGCTATTGCTGTTGATGATTTATTCACATAGGTTGATTGGTGACATGATGAATGTTACACAATTGTTTCCTTGGGATCCAGGTGGATCGAGTAGTTCATTGTTCCGAGATTGCTTGGGGACAAGCAATTTTCGGAGGGGCGGATTGTCATGTCCCCTTTTTCGTGGACATTGACAGGTTTGATGATTAGCTTATTATGTGACCTTCGTAGGCTAATATGATGGATAGAGGGTCATAATGGAGCTTGGCTTGACTTTGATTCACAGAATTTCTACATTTGGTTTTCATTCAGGGTATTTCAGATGCATTGAGCCTGAGCTCCTACTTTTTAAGGATATTTGATATGCAGTGGAGCACCTTTATTTTGGTATGGTCATGTGCAGAATCACTCCCTGATTCACCTGCTTCGATCGGTTTGAGGATCCGACGTATATTGAGGGAGATATTAATATTTGATTGATTTAATCAAATATTAATTATTTGGTCTCATTAATAATTAATTATTAATTATTAATTATTTGCTCTAATTTTAAATTAGAAACCCTAATGCTAATTTAAGAAAACCCTAATTAGGGCAAGCATATCTTTTGAGGGTATAAGGGTTTCACATGGAGGTCATTATGGATTATGCTATTGATTATTGATTATTGAAAATTGAAGAATTTCTTCTGTGAAGACTGAGCCTAGGGTTCAAGGATTCCATCTGCATTGGAGAACGTTCCCTCTTCAGTGTGTGCAATTAAGAGGCTGTGAAATATCAGCTGATCTATTGCCAAAGTGAGAGATAGCTTCATCCAGAAGTTATCACAGAATTTCAGGTTTGAGAGATAACTTCACACAGAAGTTATCACAGATATTCCAGGTATTTATTGCTTTATGTTTTGATTCAATTAATTATACAGCTAGAGATCTACTGTGCTAGAGACAGATATCTTCAGATCAGGGGTTGAAGAAGGGGAAGTTGTGCTTAATTGGCGGCCGTACAGAATCCGTACGGGTTCGTACAGACCAGTGCAGGAACCGACCTCGGCAGGCAGAGGGTTTTCAGTGACCGACATCGGTCGACTGAAGACCGATGTCGGCAGAAATCCGACCAGCAGAGACCGACGTCGGTGAGATATCGACCGACGACGGCGACTGTGTGTCGAAACAGAAGAGCCGAGACTTACCAGAACTCAATTTGCACTTCCAGATTTGCAAAGCCAGGGTTTTCAAGACGGTATTTCGTATTTATATGCATATTAGAGGACTGCAATTGTAATAATTTACAAGGACAAGTGATACAATCTATAATTTGTTATTAAAAGACTATATTATTGTGATCTTTTTGAATTTATTCAACAGCGATTATATCTTGGTTCAGATTTTTTTTGTGTTGCTATATTTCCTGTTTAGAAAGGGACATCACAGTGGTATCAGAGCTTTGGTCTTTGGTATCATAGTTTTGTGTCTTTCATATATCCCTATTTGAAGGGGATATTACAGAATGTTATAGATGGCTATATGTAGAAGTAGGGTAGAATAGAGATTGATAACCTTGATTGTGCATAATTTGTTCTAAGTTTGTTTGTGTAATTTACCTCTGATTTTTATATAGTGGATAAAAGGCTAAAAGTCATGTATATGTATTGTTCTAAGCTGACCTTAGGTGGTTGCTCATTTGAAAATATATTTGTCAGTAACAAAAGGTAGGTAAAGGATAATAGTTCCTAAATTGGTACACTAACGCCATGGGGTGTTACTGTCCAGATTATGCCACTAGTGTTCCGCTAGCAAAATTTGAGGCACTAGGGACCAAGATGTTAAAGTGAGGTCTAGGACTACTTTATGAATGTTTATGGATGCATGTGACATGCATGAATGCTGGATAAGTGTCTAAATAGACCCTACAAAAGGTCTAGGACTAAGCTACAGATGAGTAGTCTCAAGTAATAATCTTAGCAGTCAAGTGTTATTTTTAGATGATTACAATAGCTTTAAAATAATGTCGAAAAAAGAACTATTAATCTAGGTAGTATGTAACAAATATAAGATAAATATTTTAAGATTATTATTTTTGAAAAGAAAATTAGATAATTATATTTAAAATATCTATATTAATTACTTATAAATCTTGTAATTATAACTTTTTTTCTTTTAAATTCATTTTAGACATTTATTATGCTCATACAAATAAATTCATGAGAAAGTTTTGTAAAAATAAAATATACACTTGCATTAAAAATTAAATATGTTGAAAATTACTATTTTATTAGAAAAATTAGTTTTTTTTTAATAATTAAAAATGGAATATAATCTAACCATTTAAAACTTTTTCAATTTTATAGAACTAACTCCCCCTATCTAATAAACTATGTAAGTAGGGACTTACAAATCACTTAGGGTCTTTAATCAATACAAGGTTCAAGTTTCATAAAATATTTAGCCTAGATCACGGGTCGGGATGCAGTGGTAGAGTTGGGGCTTACCACCGAACCCCCTCGAGTTTGAGCCCTGCTCCCCGTCCATTGCCTCCCAAATTTACCCCCCATCATAATAATAATAATAATAATAATAATAATAATAATAATAACGACGACGACTAAAAACGACAGTACTTTAAAATCTCAACACTTATTTTTTTAGTAAGGTGTTGCGAGACAAAAGCATGGCCACAATAGTTTGTGGTAAGAAGCGCATTACGGTAGACATCAAAATTATCTGAATGAAATATTTTAAAACAATTAAAAAAATCCGTTCTTTCCATTTTTAAGATTATATATACACATACATCGTATAAAGCTGTCTGATAAGCTGAGTTACATCAGAGGAGATGGCACATAAATTATTTGATCCTGTGTTTCAGCGGACGGGGACAAAAATATGGCAATATCCTGTAAACAACACACTTGGATTAACATTGAAAACATGTAAGCATCACACTTTGTTTTTATGTATATAATGTGTTTGAACTTTGAAGAATGGCCTTGGCTCACTGAATTAAGTATATCCAGATCGTTCAGTTTCTTATACCCGCTTCTGCAACAAGGATAGACTTGCTCCTACAACACTAAAATCAGCAGCTACAGGTAACACTTGACAATTGATAACTGAGGAGAGCAGAGCACATTTCATTTTTTAATTTGTGAGTGTGTTTGTTTACAGTGATTTAATACTCCAATATCATATAAAATATTTCTGGGTACAACTGCATAGATTTTGATTCCAGCTTCTTTTCACTTTTTTTTGGCAATGGGTCAGTAGAAAGTACCCGACTGAGGAAACTTCAAATTCTATGGAGTTGTACTCAGAAACCCCATACATATTTTATTTTAATTACACGAGGTTGGACTATGAGGCTTACTTAAATCTACAGTGAATATGAGTTTACAGTTTGGTGATAGATTAATTTAGTGTGAACTGAAGTGAATAATTAATCTGGTGGGTTAAGTGCCTCATCAGGATCAGCTGAAAATACACAAAGTGCTTTTCAAATTAGTTTCCTACCAACAGCTGATGAGATTGAGATACAGCAGGATCAAAAGCTTGAGGTAACTTCTTTCTAAAATGTAATCAAAATGTAAGCAATTTTCTTTCAAATCTTCAACTCAAATTTTATTGTGCCTCACTTTGACATTTAAATTTACATATATAAAAATATATGATTTATATTAGAATCACATTTTTATTTTAAAAAATTTGTTATGTACTTTTCATAGCATGTACACGTTAGCGATATAGAATCGGTAATAGAGACGATCTGGCACATGTTCCAATCAATGGAAGATGGAGAAATTTCAGTTTCTCCGTATGACACTGCATGGGTGGCACTCGTTCCATCTTTAGATGGGTGTGGAAAGGCTGAGTTTGGTGAGAGTTTGGAGTGGATAATCGATCATCAGCTGAGAGATGGGTCATGGGGAGATCCACGCTTTTTTGACGTTGCTGACAGAATTCTTAACACCCTCGCTTGTGTCATGGCTCTTAAAACCTGGAACGTCCATCCCCAAATCCTCGAGAAAGGTATTTACCGAATGTCTAAATAGATTCCTAAACAGATCTGTCAATTTCCCATGATGCAGAAAAATGATAAATCGTATGACCGTTTTTAAACATATATATCAATAAGTATACTCTTGCAGGATTGAGTTTTCTTCGGAAATTTATTCCAAGAATAAAGGACGACGAAGCTGAAGTTTATAATCTTGTTGGCTTCGAGATTGTCTTTCCGCCTCTAATGGAAGAGGTTCAAATTATGAATTTGGACCTTCCTTACGGTGTTGAATTCCGCACTAAAATCGACGAGAAAAGGAATTTGAAATTGAAGAGGTAATACCTAACTACTCTTTATTGGTTTTACAGTAAAACAAAATGAGTATTTTGTACAGAGCTTTTCATGTCACTTTGCGGAGGAAGAGCATTTTATGTCACTTTCAAGATCTACTCCGAAGCAGACCTTTTTGTCACTTTCAAGAGTTTAAATAGATTGGATAAAAGAAGGAAACTATCGAATAGGATGATTTTTGGGAAAAAATTGTGTATAATCTCATATTTATTTGAATTATTACTTTCGATTCATTATTAAAAATAAATTATACATAGAATTTTAGTGACTTATTTTAACATCTTTTAAGTACAAGAAAAAGCTTTATAAAAATCTAACATATTTAAATATAATGAGACCATCTTTAGGTATAATAGAAAATCTTAAAAAGAAAAAAATAGGTCTGAAAGTTTATGATGATAAATCAAAGATGGCAATTTGAAATGTATGGGATTTCAAACTTCACATCAATTTTTTCCCAAAAAACACTCTATTTTAATTTTATATATTGTAAAAATATTAAAATTCTTACAAATTTTATCAATTCTATGTTAATTTTATATATTGTAAAAATATTAATTTTTTTAAAAAATTATTAATTTATATTATAAAATAAGTAAATCATATATAACTAAGTTTATTAATTAATATATTATATTTTTTCAAAATAAATTTATAATGTGATTAATTAAAAATTGAGTTCCAATTTATAACTAAAAAATTATCATCACTATCATGAGTTGGGTTGATTGTCTTAAGTATATTTCGTTGGCATGAAATCTTTAATTGTAATGGTCTTTTAATAAGAAAATGTTTTAGCAAAAATTTTAAATAAAGAGTGTAGATAAGGATAATTTTTTTTTTTCATAATTTTTATATTAAATTGATTTGTACTATTCAATAAATAATATAAAATATATTTTTTTAAATTTTATTATGTAAAATTATATTTATTAGTTTTCTTTTATGATTTTAATCACCACAATTATTTTAGGTTCCATTTTTCTAACTTTATGTAAAGTGATATTTATTAATTTCTATTTCCCCCCATAACTTTAATCATGGCTCTTTTAAAATGAGGTGTCTTAGAAATTAATAAAATTATTATATATATATATATATATATATATATATATATATATATATATATATATATATTTCTAATATTATTTTTTCTTTAATTTTCAAATTCTTTTCAAACAAAATATTTAATAAAATAAATTATAATTTTAAAAAATATTAAAATAATAATTATTTAAAAATTTAATTGAAAAATAAGAGATGATAAAATCATGAGTCAAATAATTTATCAATAACTGTTTTTTTAAGAAAAACTTAGATTACTAGAATCAAAATTTATTTATTTAAATAGACGAAATGAGAATTTAGATTAAAATAAAATTATAAAATTTAATTTGATTTAAGAATTTATTGACAAAGCTATAATTATAGATATCATTATAAACATGTCTTACATCATTATATGATAAATATATTATAAGAAAATATGTTTTACTTTTAATTTGATTGAAATTCACATATGAAATAAACTAATTTTTAACAAACTATTTACAGTATGAATAAAATCGAATAATATAAAACATAAATTTATAATTAAAATTAAATTATAAAATCTTAATAAGTTTAGTAATTAAAATCTAAATTTTGGAAATGTTAACTTATTAATATTTAAAATTAATATAGATATAATTTTTATAATAATGTGGTCTTATATGTTTTAAAATTTAAGAATATATAAAAATAATTAGAAATAAATAATATTAATTATGAATTTACTTTCTTTTTAATACCTTCAGGACAATAAATGCAATGACATTCCTGCTGATAAGCAGGTGATTACAACAACAAATATATTTTTTAAACTTATTTTGCCATACCTAAATGCAGAATACCAATGGATGTTTTGCACAACCATCCATCGACATTATTGCATTCTGTGGAGGGACTGCGTGACAGAGTGGAGTGGGGGAAACTCGTCAAATTACAATCATCCAACGGATCCTTGCTATTTTCCCCAGCCGCGACTGCATGCGCTCTAGCCCACACCGGGGATCCCAACTGTCTCTCCTATCTCAAATATGTCACAAAAAAGCATAATGGAGGAGGTGACTGACTATATTATCATTTAAGCTAATTGATTTTTTAATTTTGAAATGGCATTAGAAAAGTAGTTAAAAATTCAGTTAAGCTAATTGATTTGTTTCACAACAGCTCCAAATACTTATCCTGTGGATTTATTCGAACATTTATGGATGCTTGATCGCTTGGAACGCCTCGGGATTGCTCGATATTTCCAAAAAGAGATCACGGACTGCCTTCGATATGTCTACAAGTAAATGATACAAATTTACTAGAATTTGATTGACCTCAAATTGTCTGCTCAGTCTGATCTGAACTAATTTTCAAAAATTTATCAATATTATTCGAAAGTCAATACCATACAGTTGCCAAGCAATTTTGGAATATAATTTAAAATTTTGATATGGAGATTGCAGGTATTGGACAGATGAAGGCATTGGGTGGGCAAGGGACTCTCCAGTTAAAGATGTAAATGATACGTCCATGGGTTTCAGACTGTTTAGATTACATGGATTCCATGTAACTACCAGTTAGGATATATAAAAGCACTCTCACTAACATTGTGTTTTATTTAAGCCAAGCCATTGTGGGTGTTAAAATTAACAGTTGAACTTGTTTTACAGAGGCGTTCTCTCATTTTAAGCAAGCTGATAAATTCATCTGCTTCAAGGGACAGGTGAGCCAATCTGTTACAGGAATGTATAACTTATACAGGGCCTCCCAGATTTTGTTTCCTGTTGAATTCATATTGGAAGAGGCCCAAATATCTAGCAAGAATTTTCTCGAGGAGATGCGAGCAAAAAACCAGATCAGTGATAAGTGGATTATTTCCAAGGGATTGGTTGGGGAGGTAGGGTAACAATATTAAACCTACAAGTCACAAAGTTTTTAGAGTCCGTAAAATTATATGAAAACACTATTCTGAAAAATTTATAGAAGAAATTTTTAAAGAATAGTTGAGATCACATTCTATAATGTATTAGAGATCTTAATGATATGATTATGTAAAGATTTTTTAATTGGTGAAGGGCATCTATTTTATCAAATAGACTAAAAATTATTTTAACGTAAACACTAAGTAAAAATAGTCCTACATTAATATTTAGTCCTACCTTAATATTGTATCTTGAAATGTTGATCAAAAAAGATCTTATACAGTTTTTTTCAAAAACCAGTTTCCAAATAATATTATATATTTTTCCATGTTTTCTCTTCAAAGTGTTCTCACCAAATTTGATGTCAGGTGAATTACTCTCTGAATTTTCCATAGTATGCCAGTCAACCACGGATCGAGGCAAGGATGTACATTGAACACTACGGTGTAGATGATGTATGGATCGAAAAATCACTCTACAGGTAGAATAACAGAAACCCATGGATTTAAAATTATAAATGCAGAGCCCGTCTTCATTAGCCACATGACTAGTAATTTGTGTTTCTACATTTCAGAATGCCGTTTGCGAACAATAAATCATATCTGGATCTAGCCAAGGCAGACTTCAATCTATGTCAATCCATCCACAAGAAAGAACTTAATGCAATAATTAGGTAGAGTTCTACCTCTACGAATCAATATTCGGTTTCATATCTGGAGTGAACTAATAGAAGTTTTTGATTGACGTCTCTGTGCTTAACAAATACACTTTCCTGAAAATGGCGAAAGTTTTTTTTTTCTTGAGAAATCTATGTTTCCGACTAAATTTTGTAGTCATCATCAAGATGAATCACAAAGTATGGTCCCCACAATTTTTTCTTCAAATTTTCAGAAATTGTGTTTCTTTAGCATTAAGGACCGACGAAGCTTGAAGTCCTTAATCTCTGTGTTCTCATTTCTGCAGATGGTCCAGAGAATATCAATTCCAGGATGTGGGATTAGCGCAGGATTCAATAGTAAGATGTTATTTCTTAGATGTTGTAGGTCTTGTTAGAAAGTCAAGTTGTATTGGAGTTAATTTATCCACTCCTTTTGTCATGCAAGCAGTTAGCTGCAGTTAACAAGTAGTTAAGCAATCAGTTAGTAAACTGATAGTTGAGCAATCAGTTAGTTTACATTCGATTAGTTAACTGAAAGTTAGATATGAGTTAGTTTAAGCACTTAACAATCAATTAGTTAAGTAGCTAGATGATTAGTTAATCAATTAGTTTATTTTTGGATTCAAATCTATTTAAAGACGCCTTGGGCGCACATTCTAAGCAAAGAAAAATTTGAAGATCAATAAAATCTCTTTTCTTCAAGAATTTGCAGTAGCAATTGAGTTCTTTCTTATTTATTTGTTTGAGTTCTTGTTTTGTATGCTCTCTATATTCTGACAAATTGGTATCAGAGCACAGGTTGTGGCAGAAGCCCTTGGTTAAGAAAGCAGCCAACAGGGAGGCGACAAGAAGAAAGGAGAATGAAGCAGTCGGGCATAGGAATTGCCAGCAGGTAGTGCAGAGACCAACATCGGCAGTCAAACAACTGACGTCGGTCGACTCCAAGACCGACATCGGCAATATAACCGACGTCAGCACTATCAGCTAACCGACCGCGATAGTGTAACCGTCATCAGCGACTGTGTGTCAGAAAAAGCGACCAAAAAGTCATTCCAACATGAAAAATGGCAATGTATAATAGTATTTCACAGCCTCAAATTCCTATTTTCGATGGTAAGAATTATGATTTTTGGGCAATTAAGATGAGAACTTTATTTTGCTCACAAGATGTTTGGGATGTTGTAGAGAGTGGTTTTGTAGAACCATAGGACGAGGCAGCCCATCTAGCATTAAATCAAACACAAAAGGACCAACTTAAAGAGAATGAGAAGAAAGATGCAAAAGCTTTATTTCTCATCCAACAGGCATTGGATGAATCTATATTTTTTAGAGTTGCAATAGCAACAAGATCTAGAGAGGCATGAAAGATCTTGGAGAATACCTATAAAGGTAATACAAAGGTAAAAATTGCTAAATTACAATCTCTTATGAGAACTTTTGAAAATTTGCAAATGAATGAATCAGAATCTATACACCAGTTTATGGGTCAAGGTTTGAATATAGTGAATCAAATTAGATCTAATGGAGAATCTATCACGGATCAGAAGATTATAGAATAAGTACTTAGGTGTTTACCTAGTAAATTTGATGCTATAGTTGTAGCTATTGAGGAAATGAAGGATTTGAAAAAATTATCTGTAGATGAATTAATAGGTTCTTTGTTAACACATGAATCCAGAATGAATAGAAATAATACTTCTCTTGAGAATGCCTTCAAGTCATAAGTATCAGTTGGCATAGGAAGACGAAGAGTAAGGTCAAACTTCAGAGGAAGACGCAGAGGCAGATATGGAAGGAACAATTCAGATGAAGGTGAGAATAGTAATCAAAACTATAGTAGTAGAGGATGTGGATACAATCACTTCCAACAATGTTCAATGTTATTACTGCAAGAAATATGGTCATTATGCAAGTGACTGCAGAAATAAACAAGGATATGTGTACAAGAAGAATGCTAATTACATAGGTGAATCTAGCTCTAATCCAGGTGAATCTAGTTCTAATGCTGGAAGCATGTTTCTTACTTGTAATGTTACTCAAAAAAAGGCTAGAGATATTTGGTTTTTAGATAGTGGATGTAGTAATCATATGACAGGGAATAAAGAATTTTTTGCTAGTCTTGATGATTCTGTAAGATCAGAAGTGAAATTAGGAAATGATATCACTATAGATGTCATGGGTAAAGGTGTCATAAATGTTTTGGCCAAGAATGGTGAAAGAAATTTTATACCTGATGTTTATTTTGTACCTAGACTAAAACATAATCTTTTGAGTATTGGACAGTTAGTGCAGAAAGGTTACAGTGTATCCTTTATGGATAATGTTTGCACAATATTAGACAAGTTTCCAAGTGATAGGTTGATAGGAAAAGTGGAGATGACAAAGAATCGGATGTTCCCACTTCATATTTAGTGCATCAAAGGAGAAGAGGAAGCCCACTTCAAATCCATGCAGCTAGACCAATCATGGTTATGGCACTTAAGGTATGGACACTTACATTTTGGAGGATTAAATTTATTACAGAAGAAAAGTATGGTGAAGGGTTTACCACCAATAGAAAAGCTAGAAAGTTCATGTGACAGTTGTATTCTGGCAAAACAGCATAGAGAGAGTTTTCCAGTAGGAGGCTCATATAGAGCTAAGGTAATATTGGAGTTAGTCCATAGTGATTTATGTGGACCAATGCAGACTACATCATTTGGAGGTAGTACTTATTTTCTAACCTTCATTGATGACTTTAGCAGAAAGATTTGGATATACTTTCTCAAGAATAAGTCTGAAGCCTTTGAAAAGTTTAAAGAATTCAAGGCAATGGTTGAAAAGCAGAGTGGCCGTTATATCAAGGTACTAAGATCAGATAGAGGAGGTGAATATATGTGTAATGCATTTCAAGATTTTTGTAGGTATCATGGAATCAAAAGGAAATTGACTACAAGGTACACCCATAGCAGAATGGTGTAGCAGAAAGGAAGAATAGAACAATCATGGAAATGGCAAGAAGCAAGTTGAAAGCTAAACACTTGTCAAATGAATATTGGGCAAAAGCAATAGCATGTGCAATGTATATTCTGAATAGAAGCCCAACAAAGAGTGTTAGAGACCAAGTTCCACAAGAAGCGTGGAGTGGTAAGAAATATAGTGTATATCACTTCAGAATTTTTGGTTGTGTTACATATTCTCTTATACCATCTAAGTTGAGAAGAAAGCTTGATGATAGAGGTGAGAAATGCGTTTTTATTGGCTATTCTGAAGAATCAAAAGCTTATAAGTTGTATAACCCAATTTCAAAGCAAGTGATTATTAGTAGAGATGTTGAATTTAAGGAAGCAGAAGCATGGGATGGTAGCACCATCACAATTGGAGAAGAAATTCCACAGGATGAATTTTTTGAAGAACAAAATTTGTAAGGTGGACAATCCTCTCCACAAATAGACACAAGCACTCCAACAAGAACACCTAGAAGGTTTGAACAAGGTGAATCTTCTAGTCATGCATGTCACCCTACTCCAAATTCACAAGTAAGTGATGAATCAGATCCAACTCTTGCTACTTCAAGATCAAGAATTAAAGGTAAGAAAATGAGAAGTTTGAGTGAGATTTATAATCAAGAAGAAAAGAAATTATATTTGGTTTCAAATTTTGCTCTTTTCACTCATGACGCTATGTATTATGAAGAATTAGTTAATGAGGAACATTGGCTAAAAGCAATGGATGAAGAGATGAATGTTATTGAAAGGAATCAAACATGGGATCTAACTACTCTACCTGAAGGTAAAGATTGTATTAGAGTTAAAGGGATTTATAAGACTAAATTTGATGCAGATGGAAATGTTGAAAAGTACAAGGCAAGGTTAGTAGCAAAAGGTTTTGCATAAGAACATGGAGTTGACTGTAATGAAACATTTGCACCAGTTGTTAGATTGGATACTGTTAGAATGGTATTATCTATAGCTGCTCAAAATAATTGGTATGTATATGAAATGGATGTAAAATCAACTTTTTTGAATGGTTTTTTAGATGAAGAGATATATGTGAAATAGCGCACAGGTTATGAAGTACAAGGACGTGAAAAAAAAGTTTATAGATTGAAGAAGGCTCTTTATGGTCTCAAGCAAGCACCAAGAGCATGGTACAACAGGATTGATTCTTATATGATAAACAATGGATTTAACAGAAGCAATAATGAGCCTACTTTGTACACAAAAATCAACAAAGAATGTCAGATTTTAATTATGTGTTTATATGTTGATGATTTGATTTTTACTAAAAATTTGTCTGTAAACACTTTTAAATCAGCAATGAAGAAAGAATTTGAAATGACAGATTTGAGACTAATGAAATATTTTTTTGGAATAGAAGTTATACAATCAGAGAAAGGAATTTTTATTTGTCAAACAAAATATGCAAAAGATGTGTTAATGAGATTTAAGATGCTGAATTGTAAACCAGCACCTACACCAGATGATATAGGGACAAAACTTAGCAAAGAAGACCAAGGGTCTAATGTTGATTCCACAATATTCAAAAGGCTAGTTGGTAGTTTGATGTATCTTATAGCTACTATACCAAATATTAGTTATGGGGTTAGTTTAATCTCAAGATTCATGGAGTCACCGAAAGACTCACATTGGCAAGTTGGAAAAAGGATATTGAGATATGTGGCAGGAACTATAGATTCTGGAATTTTATATTCCACAACTAATGATTTTAGTTTGATTGGTTTTACTGACAGTGATTTTGTAGGTAGCGTTGATGCTAGAAAGAATACTTCTGTATATGCCTTTCTTTTAGGCACAGGTGTGGTCACATGGGCATCCAAAAAGCAACCTATAGTGACACTTTCATCAACTAAAGCAAAGTATGTTGCAGCCACATCAGTAGCATGTCAAGCAACATGGATGAGAAGAATATTGAAAGATTTATTACAAGCACATAAAGATTCAACACCAATCTTCTGTCATAACAAATCAGCAATTGCTTTATCAAAAAATCATGTCTTTCACAAGAGGAGCAAGCACATAGATACAAGATTTCACTTTATCAAAGAGTTAGTGAACAATGGAGAAATCCATTTGGACTTTTACAAATCTAAAGATCAATTGGCGGATATATTTACAAAGGCATTACCAAAAGAGACCTTTGATTATTTGAGACAAAATTTAGGCATTGTAAATGCTAAAATTGTAAGTGGTAGAAATTAAGGGGGAGTGTTACAAAGTCAAGTTGTATTGGAGTTAATTTCTCCACTCCTTTTGTCATGCAAGTAGTTAGCTATAGTTAACTAGTTAAGCAATCAGTTAGTAAACTGATAGTTGAGCAATCATTTAGTTTACATTCAATTAGTTAACTAAAAGTTAGATATGAGTTAGTTTAAGCACTTAACAATCAGTTAGTCAAGTAGTTAGATGATTAGTTAATTAATTAGTTTATTTTTGGATTCAAATCTATTTCAAGACGCCTTGGGCACCCATTGTAAGCAAGGAAAAAATTGAAGATCATTAAAATCTCTTTTCTGCAAGAATTTGCAGTAGCAATTGAGTTCTTTCTTATTCATTTTTTTGAGTTCTTGTTTTGTATGCTCTCTATATTCTGACAGGTCTATTTGAACTCGAGATGGCTCTTGCTAGATTGGCATGGGCACGTTCTACCATACTTATAGCCGCAGTGAGGGCCCTTTTCTCCTCTCGACATTTTTCTCGACATCATAGGCGACAGTTTTTGGTAGCATTTGCAAGGTAATAAGTAAAATATATTGTAAAATTTGATAAATTGGATTTTTTGGGATGAGATATACATATTTAGTTTGAATATTTTGATGGGGTTAGAAATTTTAAACATTTACATGTGATTTAAACCAGAAAATACATTTCTTAGCCTAAACATTCTATTTGAGGAGCTGTTACAAATGTAAAGCCCGACCTCTTTTCTTCTTCTTATTTTTTTGATGACAACCAACTTAACAAATTTTGAGGTCAAAATGAGAAAATTTTATCCTTTTTTTGTTTGGTTCAGGCGTGATGTTTCAGAAATGCAAGGTGATAGTGTAGAAAATGCAAATGCTAAACTGATATTGAAATGTTTGTTCCGTATAATTAACTCCATCTCTACCGATGGTAGTGTCAAGCAGGGTCGTAACATAAATGGTGATCTGACACAGATGGTACTCTTTTGTTCTAAATTATAATTATATAGGTTTTTGGATATATCTATTTTTACAAAAAACCTTATCAACATTTGGGTTATAAACATAGGCCCATTATCATGAGGATGTTGTGTTAATCAATAAACCCTAACACAACACTAGATAATATGCAGTGGCAACATTGGTTGGTGAAGGAGGTGGGGACGGATGAGGAAATGAAGGCTGGTTCAGAAGGTGAGGTGATAGTGGTGTCAGCATCCTTGTTGGTTGGAGATGTCATTTTCCCATATAATTCTCACTTCATCTACCTCAAAAACAAGCTTTCTTCTCTTCTTGAGTGTCTTTCAGCTACCAACTATAAGGTATTTGGCTATTTAAATAATTTTATTGTTATTTATTATTAATTAAAAGAGTGACCTTGTACTATAATATTATCATTTGTGTAAATTTAAATATTTTATAGAAAATATTAGTTAGTTATGCAAAAGTATTCTTATTGAAGATAAAATTAAAAATTTATACATTTATTTACAGATGGAGGAGATATCATCTATTTGGGTGTCTGATATGGAGGTGAATAGTCCAAAGTATAACACAAATGAAATGATGAGAGAAATGGTTTATTATGTACTTGAAGGGCACACTGAAATTCCTGATATGATTAAACATGTGTTTCTTACAATGAGCAAGAGCTTCTATTATGAAGCACATTGCAACAATAAGGAGATGAGCTATCATGAAAAAATGATTCTTTTCAAATTTATAATATAGTAGTTCAATGGAAAGACTGATCTAAAAAATTTCAAAATTTATTCCTTAAAAAAATATATAATATTTAAAGTACGAGCAAGAGTTTCTATTATAAGATTTATTGCAACAATGAAATGGCGACCCATACAAATGATTCATTTTCAATCAATAAAAAATAAACATGCTTTAGAAATTACAAAATATTTTTATTATAAATTGTAAAGTTTCATTCCTTATTGTTAACAAAATCAAAATTTTCATTCATAAAAAAATTAAAATTGTTTGATTCACATTAATATTACACCTTTACTTTTTAGGGGCGGTCAGCTAAAACAAAAGATTAAGTATGGTTTAAGTTCTCATCCATTTTAGCATATGAATCATAAACTATTTTATTTTTAAAGATGATTATATCTTTCCTTCAATAGTGATCAGTTTAAAATGTAAGGATTAAATTCTTTTTTAATTAATTATATTCAAAAACTTATTTATAATACACAAATAATTTAAAATATCGCTATTCAACAATAGTGCATAAATTTAACATATTAAAAACAATGTAGAAATTTAACTACCCATAATTCATAATGGGCCAAGCATTAATATCAACTTGTCACATTTCTATATATTCTTATATTGTTATTAGATAGAATAATAATGAGGTAATGGTTAGTACATGAAGATCATATAAATTTCATTTTTATTGTATGGTTGTGGAGGTTCTTTTTTTGAAATGATAAAGTCTTATTTATTAAATATTCTATTTTGTTATCAATTATTGGTGTGGGTCTACTTATTTTGGGCTCTTGATTGCATATATTTTGTTAATTTAATGGTGATATTTGCATTTATATCTATTGTTATGATTTAACTTTATCTACATACATATTTAAATTATAAGTGGTATCAAAGCTTCGATTTAAGAAAGGTTCTATTACACTTTTTTTCTTTATATATCTAGTTTCATGTTTGTTTTGAACTAAAAAATATTGAAAAAAGCTAATTAAATCTCCATGCAATGTTAAATCCCCTCATGCATGGGTTAAGTGGATGGTAGAAAGATAAGGGTGAGTAAAATTTTCATGATTTAGTTGTGAAGGGGAAAAACCTAGATAATTTCATCATGAAGAACCTAGAAGATCATGAACTTTGATGGATTAAAAATGGTGAAAGAAAAAATATATATTTATTGCTAGTACAAACCCTAGGAAATGGGGAGTTGAGTTAGGGAGATGTCGCAAGGACCTACATAAAATAAGAATGGCATAAAGATGACTCTCACATTGAGGAAATGCACTTTGAGGAGGAAGAAGCCCATACTGTTGAAAATAAAGACATTTTGGAAGAAGTTGTTGAAGTGAATTGGACCCTAGAGACATGCAGAACCATGCAAAATTTGAGAAAACATCCAACCATAATGTACCTTAAACTCCAACCTATGCATTTCTCCACAAAATGGAATGTAGAAAAGGTAGTCATGTGGATATGTCTCAAATAGCATAATCCAAGAGAAAAGAGGTAGTTAATATATTCTACAACAAACAATACCATATAAACTTTTAGGATCAATAGTAATACAAATGATTTGATCTAAGAGCCCAACTCTGTTGGGCATGCTATAAACACATAGTGGTAACACACCTATGCTAATAAGTAACAATATGATAGGAGGAATAATGGTAGACAACCCAAATAATAACCCAACCTCAGTGCAATCCAGTGTTGAAGTTTATGCAAGTGTTCCTATTCTAACAAGAAGTGTGGGTGGTACACATGGAGGTAACCCTAGAGGTATCTAACTTTTGAGGGTGCATGTAACAAACAGTGTGGTAGATTCACAAATTCTAATACCACAATATTTTTTCTATGAAATGTCAATGAGTCTACTAGAATATAAAATAATGGAAATTGCCACTGAGCATGTCCACAATAGTGAGCTTATCTAGTGCATGAAGGGTGTAACCATTCCAAAATGGAAGGTGAGATAGTATTCACCTACCCTATTAGACCATGTGAACACATGGTATTGTAAGTTTTCCCCATACCAAGCCATTGTAGATTATGAATAACTCAAGGAAGCATTTTTGAAGAAATTTGATATCTTTGAGTGGTAATAGTAAAGCATCTTTGCTTTGAAATAAAATAAATAAGATTATACTAAAAGGATACAAATGTATAACATAAAGTTTAAGACCTTGATATCTATGTTCTCTTATGAAATAATTCCAATTTATCCTCCCATAGTGGTTTGTTGTAGGGTTAATTTAACCCTTCATATTTGATTTGTTAAATAATATGTTCTTGGAGACAAAGGAGGCGCTGGAAGAAGTTATAATAGTTGGGGTAGTCAATATTGTAGATATGGGAATTAAGCCCTTCTTGAAGGAAAATTTTTTCTCAGTGGCAGGGTTCACTTTAATAGGTAATGATAGAAAGCCCCCTAATTTTAGGTAGGTGAATCAAATTCTTTCCATTAGTGAATCAAGATACACAGAGAAAGAAAAAATTTGCCTTATATTTTTTGTCATGAGATAACAATGTGGCACGTGACAACATTGTATCACATGATAGTACTGCATCACATGATAACATTACATCATGCAATAGCATTGCATCACATAACAAAATTTTATCATGTAATAGCATGTTATCATGTGATAACATTACATAATGTGGTAGAATTGTGCCATGTGATAGATCTATGTTATGCGATCTCAATGTGTTGCATGATAGGATTATGTTGCATGATACCAATGTGTTGAGTGACACATTGCTATCACATGAAACATTACTATCATGGGACACAATGCTGCCACATGACATTGTGCTACCATGTGATAGTGTTTATGTCGTGTGGTGACTTTGTGTCACTCAGTGTTTTGTCATGTGGTGTCACGCTATCACAGGACAAGTTGCTATCGTGTGGCAAGTTACTATCGTGTGATACTTTGCTACCACATGGTATGTTTCTATTGTGTGATACTTCACTACCACATAACAATATCAAAGTGGTCATGGGTCATACCAACTAGCTATTTTAGATCCCCTCCTTGATTATAAATACCTCTACAGTGAACTCATTTTCACTTTACACTTACAAATTTTTCTCATTTGACTAGTCTTTCCAACTTTACCTAACTACTTCCAACTTTACCTAAATACCTCTATAGGGTTACAATGACTTCCACATCCACAAAAATATGGTGTCAATCATTAGGGGTGTGTGATTATGTTTTCAAAAATCTTGTGTGTCTAGATTTCCTATAAATGTTGGAGCACCTAGAATCCTTTGTTGAATGGGTCAATCAATGTGGGTTTAGAGGACTTACATAGATGCCTCAATATGATTTAACTATGAATAACAACCTTCAAAAATATTTAGTTGGTTATTTTAACCATAGTGATGGTCATTGTTCTATCCAATTTAACAATAAAATAATATCCTTTGGCACATTTCCATTGGATATCCATAACTTAACGACTCTTCCACATTGCAATGCAAGTCTTGTGAGCATGAATATTGTCTTGTTCAAAGAGGATAAGATTTATTTGGAGTCATTATACAAAGTGTCCTTTGACCCATTGGGTGAATGTTAAATTTATTAATTCATTTCCTAAATATAACTGAATCATTTCCTATAAATAGTTTGGTATCCTAATTCAATTACATGTTCTATTTTTTGGGTTTCATTATAGATTCTTAAAATCTAAGGGGGATCCCTATGAAAAAAAATCAACAATCTATTTCTAAAATCTATTATCCATTTCTTTTAAGTAAGAATTATTTTAGAGGGAAGACCATCAGACATTCCCTTTTGGGTAGTTTATTATATTCTTTGTTCTCTCTCAAGTGTTAGATGTGACTGGTGCACAATAATATCCAACAGGATTAGGGTTGAGTTAAATTTGGCATTCTTAAAGGATAGTTGTACCATTTCATCTTCCAACTACATTCTAGCCTTGTATTTTGAGTTCTTGTATGAAATCTAGAATAATTTGATTCCCACTGCCCTTCATAAAAAATGAATGCTAATGATTTGTCAATAAAAAAAGGAGGTAAGTTTGCTTTCACGCGTCTAATTTTTTTGTTTTTTTATTTTTTCTTAATTTTTACATTTTTAACCTATTGTTTGTTATAGATAAGGGTGCATCTTTATGACACAAGAAAACATGCAAAAAATAGAGGTCAGCATGCTCTAGAAGGTTCTAGTGATACTCAGTCCATGGAGTCGTCATTCAATTCATTTCTAATTACGAAACACCTAAGTATTGATTCTATTTTGTTTTCACTTCCAGGTTGTCACAAAATTCTTGTAATCTATTTATCTTGTATTTCAATGGAAAATATAATATTCATATTGGTTTTTTTTTAGTTGACTCTCAAAATGTTGTCATTGAGGATTCTTCCACTCGCCATGATCAATGTTTGCCATTACAACTTTATTTTTTATTTCACGTTTGTTAAGAGTTTCCTGATTAAATAACTAGATCATTTACATGTTTTAAGGGTCAAATAACCAATGTCTCTCCACCACCTAGAATCAAAATGAGAGGGCAAGCACTAGCTCCACCAAGTACTAGAGGGAAAGAGACAACTCCAACAAGGATAGTTAGAGTGGATGAGGCAGTCATGCCACTAGGTAATAACATTAAAAGTTTTAATTTGAACTTCCATCGGTTTTATGTTTTTGACTTTACCATTTTTGAATTTTTTTTGTAGTGCACCCAATGTCTATTAGGATATCAAGAATAATTCCACCTCCCCTACCACCAAACTAGATTCAGAGAAGAGGAAAGAACATCAGCCTCCTTAAATGAAGTAGTGGAACTCTAAAAAAATTTGATTTCCCAACTTTCTATGTTGGTGGTATTTCAGATGGATAGGGTCTTACCGATTTACAGCATATTGATCTCAATGAAGAGTTTAGTGGCATTGAATGTAGGCCCCTGGCTATTGGTGGATTCAGTCCACATGAATTTATTCAAGTTACTAATGTTCTTTCATAAGTGCCTCCTATGGCTACCTTTTCTCTAGCTTCATCCTTTCCACCCCACACTGATAATTTAAATGTTTTTGATGATGCCCTTACTAATTTCTCTTTTGATAATATATTTTCATAAAATCTACTTATTAATCTAACGGATGGTGTGACTGATGAATTTAATGATTTTAAATAATGGGAGATAAGGGCAAAGGCCTTTATCAAAGAAAGAAATGCCCATTATCAAAACCATGACCAAATAATGAATTTAATCTTTCTTGTTCAAAATGAACCATGAAAGATTAATGCTTTGTTCTAGCAAGTTCAATCTGGAGTGATTTCTATTGAGAATGTTTACAATGATATAATTTTAGAGATTATGACAAAAAGGTTGGAAATTTTAAATGGAGAAGCCCAAGCATATTACAATAAATGGGCTAAAGATATCAACTTGGTTACCATTGTACAAGCAAAAAAGGATAAGGTAGTGGTATGTTTTAAATTTATTTATCTATAGCATGTCTTTTTATTATTACAATACCCTGGTATGTGTGTGACCCAAATTAAATATTGATGGTAGGAAAAATATGAATATTTAAAGTAGAAGCAAATCTTCTCAATGTTCATTTTGTTTAGTACAAAATATATTGAGAGGGGAGGGTGAATCAGTATATTAAATATATTATTTATTAATCAAATTCCTTTTATTTAACCACTTAACCACACATTTAAGATATGTGATAAAACTAAAATAATAATATGAAACACGAGAGAGAGAGAGAGAGAGAGAGAGAGAGAGAGAGAGAGAGAGAGAGAGAGAGAGAGAGAGACCAGATTTTTACATGGAAACCCAAAGTGGGAAAAACCATGGAGAACAATCTCAAGTATACCAATGAGCACCAACTCAAATTATAAAATTTCCAAGCACTAACTTATAGGAGCACCAAACCATTTACTGAGCACAAACATAACAACTATTTGTGAGTACCAACCCCTTGCAAATATTTTTGAGCACCAACCCATAGGAGTACCAACCCCTCTTGTGTATAAAATAAACCTATCTATCAATGTTTTTTACTCAATAAAATGATAGAAATATACAATATTCCCTACTTTTCTCTCTTTGAAAATAAATACAAACCATGCACTCTCTTTGATATTAAAAATGGCTTCTTAACCCTCTATTTATAGCTTTCAAAATGAACTTTGGCATTCACCCTTTGTGACCCTTCAATCCTCATGAAAAATGGCACCAAACTTGCTTGACTTGTCGTATCCTTGCATTTGAAAAGTCATATGGTGACCCTTCATAAGCAAAAGCATCCTTTCCTCTTTTGTCTTTATTTTGGTGGCTTTTAATATTCTTCAAAGTGTCCCTTCATGGAAAAATGCACCATACCTTCTTTTGTCTTCACATGGTGACTTTTGGAATTCTTCAAGATGACTCGTCATGATAAAAATGCGTATTGTTCCTCTTTCGAATTTTACCCCGTGACTCGTTGACTTCTCCATGGGCCCTCTTTTGACTTATATGCAACTAAAAATATATTTATTAATATTAAATAAATATTAACACACATTATCCAAGATATGAATATTAAAAAACCATTAAATTCAATGGGGCCTTTATCACCAATAATGCTAGACCTTTGACATCAATGACAATATTTCCAATAATATCCCCCTTTGTCATTGATGGCAATCTTAAATTGAAACTGCCACATCCTAAAACTTGCACATAATACCATCTAAGAAACATAAATAATTCCCCCTTACTATAGCAACATGTAGTTGTTCCCTATACCTATTTCTTCACTTGTACCTATACTTATACTTATTATTCTCCACCCTTGACATTAATGGCAAAGGCCCTACCTAGAGCTAACACATAGCTCCCCCTCAATTGATGTTGAACCTCAATGAAAAGAACTAAAATAAATTACTCCCAAATTCTCATGTAGATACTCAAATGTGTCTTTTGGTAGTGACTTTGTAAAAATATCTGCAATCTACTCTGTAGTACTGATATACTCCATCTTAACCTATTGATCTACAACCTGCTCTCTCAAGATGTGATATCTAATGGGAATATGTTTTGTTCTTGAATACATCACTAGATTCTTCAAAATATTAATATCACTTGTGTTGTCACAAAAACTAGAAATAGTTCATCATATTTTACCTTGATATCTTCCAAAGTTTGCTTCATCCAAAGCACTTGAGTACAACATAATACCGTTATAATATATTTTGATTTAGCTATAGAAAGTGATACTAAATTATGTTTCTTGCTTAGCCATGATACTAAGCTATCAATAAGGAAGAAAGCTCCTCCACTTGTACTCTTTCTATCATCCAAGCACCCTACCCAATCTAAATCTGTATAAGTAACCAAAGTGAAATCTCTACCTGTGCGATACCACAATCCATAATCCAATGTCTCCTTGATATTTCTAAATATTATCTTCACCAACTGAACATGACTATCTTTTGGAGATGACTGATATCTTGCAACCATACCTACTACATGTATGATGTCTGGCCTCGATGCGGTCAAATATAAAAGACTACCAATCATAGATTTATACAAAGATTGATCTGCAATAAGTAAATATTCATCTTTGCTCACCTTATTTCCTATACACATTGGTGTGCTAACTAGTGCACAATCCTCAAAACCAAATTTGTTCAAAATTTCCTTAGCATATTTACTTTAAGATATAAAAATTTCTTTATCTGACTGAAATATTTGCAATCCTAAGAAAAATGACAATTATTCAAGTATAGACATCTCAAATTCTTTTTGCATATTTTTATAATTTTTAAAATCATCTATTCAATGTTTCCTCCAAAAATGATTTCATCAACATATAGCACAACAATAAATTAATTCTCACCTTCTATTTTGATGTAGAGATTACTATCAGTAAATCCTCTCTTGAAACCTTGATCCTATAGGTACTTATCAAGTCTTGCATACCAATCTCTAGGATCTTGTTTCAATCCATGCAATGCTTTCTTCAATCTGCATATATGGTTACTAATATTTGAGAGAATAAATCCCTTAGGCTACTCAATGTAGACCTCTTTTACTAGATTCTTGTTTAGGAAATAAGATTTGACATCCATCTAAAACACTTTGAAATTTATAAATATTGTATATGCAAGAAACATTCTAATAGCCTCTAACCTTTCCACTGGTGTAAAATTTTCTTCAAAATCTATTCCTTCAATTTTAGCATATCCTTTCCATACTAATATTGTTTTATTCTTGGTCACTTCTCCTTTACATACTAACTCTCAAGTATCATTCTTTTCTATCCGATTTAATTCTTCATCCAAAGTCTTAACCCAATGCTTATCATGTCTAGCTTCTGAAAAAGTTCTAGGCTAAATTTTGGATAACAAAGAGAAATTAACTCACTCAGATTCACTTACCATCATTCTTCTAGTGCAAATTCATTCATTTATGTCCCCAATGATGTCACTTTTATTATGATTTCTCTGAACATATTTGGATGTGGTTTTGGTGTCATTTTTCTCCTTCTCATCTTCATCTGATTCTTCAAAATATTCCTCTTCAATGACTTTAGAAATGTCTACTAGATCATTGATTCTTTGGGTTCCATCTTCTATCTTGACATTTGCACTTTCAATAATTTTCTTGGTTATTTTGTTATAAAATTTGTAAGTTTTAATTTTGCAAGAATAACTAAAAAATATATCTTCATCTACTCTAGATTCAAACTTCCCAATTTTTTCATTAGTTTTCTTTATGAATCATCTACTACCAAAAACACTAAAATAATCAACTATTGTTGGTTTATCTTTACACAGCTCATAAGGAGTCTTGTCACTATTAACTCTCAATAATACTCTATTATGAATATGCACTGCTATAGCAACTACCTCTCTCTAATATTTAACTAGTATCTTGGATTCATTTAGCATTGTCCTCACCATCTCTTGAACTATTTTATTTCTCCACTTAACTACTCCATTTTGTTGTGGAGTTATGGGTACTGAATAATCTCTATTTATTATATAGTCTTCACAAAACTCAATAAATTGATCTGACATGAATTATCCTCCTCAATTTGATTTCAAACAATTAATCTTCAAACTAGTTTCATTCTCAACTAATGCTTTGAATGCTTTGAAATATTTGAAAGATTTTAATTGTTTCTTTAAAAATGTTACCCAAGTCACACATAAAAAATCATCAATAAGAAACATGAAATATTTCTCACCTTGAGTACTTTGAGTTCTCATAGGTCCACATAGATCAGTGTGAACAAGCTCTAACATCTGAGTGGTCGAGTACTCTTTTGTTTTAAACCTCCTTCTAACCTACTTCCCATGATAACAAGGCTCACAAAGCGTGTCAGATGGCTTTGTAATATTTGGAGGATTTATGATTGCTTGCTTTTTGATAATGTTGATAAGATTGTCAAAATTTATGTGACTCATTCTCCTGTGCCATCACCAACTTTCATCAATCTGACTCAAACAATATCTTTGACCTTTGATGTCTAATAACATATACAAATTATTGATTATTCTCTAAGCATATGCAATTAACACATCTGAATTTTTTATCCTAATTTGACAACCATTTTCATAAAACTTTAGTTAGGCAATAAATAAAGGGAACAACCTTATAAATCTAGCTAGACAAGTGGAATGAAGAGTCCTTCATGATTTTTACATCAAATATGTAAATAGTTTTAGGAGGGTGTTATTGCATTATGTTTATGTGAAATTTATGTTTATTAATGATGCTAATAAGAGATAATAATTGTCAAAGTATTGTATTGCACCTTTTTTTATGCATTGCTAATAAGAGCTAATAATTGTCAAATTAATGTTTTTTAATGCTTATGATGTCTACGGTAAGTGCGTGAAGTTAATGAATAATTTATTGGACATTTTACATAATTTGATCACATTATTATATAAAACAATTGACTTATTAAATAATGTGATCACGTTATGTAAATTATGGCTCAGTAATTACCAAACCATAATATTATTGCATTAATGTATAACACGATCACGTTAATAGATACCACGATCACATTATTATAAAAATAATAATGTGATCACTTAAATATTATTCTACACATTAAATCAATAAACATGTAGATGGAGTGAAACTTTGTTAATTGATAATGCGATCACATTATTCATAACACGAACACATTCCTTTTATTTTGCACATAAAACTATGTGGATATACACATGAAGTCAACTTTGGATAGAAGCTTATATTTACTACTCTAAATGTTAATTATAAGTTTACATTTATTTCTTTATATTGTTACATTTATTTATTTATAAGTTTAAATTTATTTTAGTAAATATAAGAAAGTAGGGTCACTATGGATATGATAGAGTTGGTCTCACAATTGCATGCCTTACAATGTGGAAAATAATTTTTTAAAATCTAATATGGTCAGTATGTAGGCATTTTCATGGTCCAAGTATTAAACTTAAAGATTTCAAGACATAAGTTTTGTTTTTCATGTCCATTTTTGATAAACATAGTCATTTTTTAGGTTATTGGGCCTTCCATATTGATTCCTAGCATTTTTAGGAGTCTTAGGTTTGTTAAAATTGATGTTTTCAAATTACTCACTTTGAAATTGATTCAAAGTGGTGTGGTTAGTGTATTATAGGTCATATTGATGACCTGTACACATGAAACAACCACTTTTTGTTAATTTAACTTGTTCATCATCCCTCCCTCATCCTTGATCACTTCCTACTCATGCCTCATCACCCCTAATCACTCTATCATTCATCATTTTCCCTAATCACTCCCTCATTGACTCTCATTATCCCTAGTCATCTTTAATCACTCCCTCATCATCCCTGATTACTCCTTTATTGACCCTCACTATCCCTCATCATCCGTAATCACTCACTCTTCATACCTCATCATCCCTCATCACTCCCTCATTGACCCTCACCATACCTCATCATATTTAATTACTCCCTTATCATCCCTAATCACTCCCTTATTAAATTCCCATACATCACTCATCCTTAATAGATCTCTCCATACATCATCATTAATCATTGCTTCATCACCCTCAATCAATTCCTCCTCATCCTTGATCATCCCTAATCACTCCCTTATTGACCCTCACCATTCCTCATCATTTATAATCATTCCGTCAATATCTCTAATCACTCCGTCTTTGACTGTAACCATCCTTCATCATCCCTAGTCACTACTTCATCACAACTTACCATCTCTAATCACTCATTCCTCATACCTCATCACCCATAATCATTCCCTCATTAACCGTCACCATCCCTCATCCTCCCTAATCACTCCCTCATTGACCCTCACCATCCCTCATCATCTCTATTAACTCCCTCATCACCTCTATTCAATTCCTCCTTGACCTCCTCATCCTTAATCAAAATATAAAACATAGGGATCAAAATGATTTCGAGGAAAATTTGAAACATAAATATTTAACACCTATGAAAAAATATGGGCCTATTATAAATGATTTAAATCATAATTGAAAATCTTCCAGAAATATAAATGCAAGTAAAAGTAACATAACACCAAAAATGGGTAAAATACATGAGGATGACCAAGCTATTCAATTTCTTGAAACCAATCAATTGATTTCCATATGAGGGAATTTTATGATCTAAATAATTATATTGAAGTCCTATTCGTAATTATATTGATTGAGTCATCATACTAGAGAGTGGAAAATAATTTTCAAATGATTAAAACAAGTAATCCAAGATTAGAAAGTGGTGCTTAATTCATAACTTCAATATTCAATCCACTGAAGAGTGTCACACTATGAGCTCTCTACTTGCACATCTTGAGAAGTGGGTACAATTTATCTATCACTATAAAAAGGTAAGTAGATAATACATTATGAACCCAATGATATGGTTGGTACTAAAAGTATCACTATTTCCCCCAACAATAAATTATACGAATTAAAAATATTGTTTCACTAACAAATGTAGATCAATGGTGAGCCAATACACTTCATCATTTCCAATGGAAGTCAAAAGAATTTAATTTCTCTTAAAGCATATTTTCAAAAATTGAACTTGAAATTTATACATCATCCATAACCATATGCTAGTGTATGGTATAGTGTAGGCCTTGAGAAATGGATCACCTAGTAGTGTCACTTGGTGTACAAAATCAAACTTTTTAAAGATGCAATCCTTTGTGACATATCACCATTAGAGGGGTGTGATGTTTTACATGTGGTCAGCCATATATTTACAATTCAAAAGTAGTATATGAGTAAATCCTTGAAATGTTTCATGATAGATTGTCATGATCTGAAATACCATATATCGTAGTTAATTTATAAGCTTTCAGTTATTGGTGCTAGGCAGTGCAATAATCTTGTCAGTTCTAGTAAGAAGTATAATCTTGATAGTAAGAAGTAAATTTAATAGCATCCTTAAGTCACCATATCATAGTGTGGTTTATCCAATAATAACAAAGATAAAATAATTGAACTAGAAAATAGATGAACACAACGATATCTTTCAGTCATCTAAATAAGTTCCTACATATTATACACTAAATAATACTATTGATTTGATCCCTTAACTACCTCTACCTCAAACCTCTTTATATAACATATAATTTCTAGATAATTAAAATATCAAGAGGTAGATCCATGAAATCATGGATAATGGACACATCATGCCCAAATCATTGCCTTGAAAAAGCCCAATTGTGTTTGTGCCAATGTTGTGAATCAATTAAAAATATATTAACAAGATCAAAGTGAAGAATTATTATCCTCATATAAATATTAAGGTATTTTTATGCCATATCCATGGTGTATAAGTCTTTTTAAAAATTAATCTTAAGTTTGGGTATCATCATATTCATGTTGAACCTCTAGACAATTGGAATATAGTCTTAAAAACAAAAGGATTGATTGACTAGTTGGTCACACTTTTTAGGTTAACTCATGTAGTGAATTCATTCATTGAGATGTTTAATGACATCATTAGGACTTTACCTATGTCATTTGTTTAATCTACCTTGATGATATCTTAATCTTTAGAAAACATGGGATAAACATATACACCATGGTAAACTAGTGTTTCACATTTTATAGAAACATATTTTTATGATAACATGAATAAATGTTCATTTTTCATGCAAGAGATAAAATATTTAGGATACATTACACACACAAGGAGTGCATGTGTAAATGTAACCAAGATTTAAGTCATACAAGAATAGAAAACACTAAATAACTTTGCATCTGATTCATATCCTCTTAGAATTAGAAAATTATACAAGAGATTTGTGTTTAATTTTTATCTTTTGAACCAAGCTACCAAATATAGAACCAAATAAAGTTTCATCTAGTCAATTGCACAACGAATATAATTTTATGAACTAGAATTTAGACTCTATTTTGTGTTAGTACTTATGTTACTTAACTATAAATTTGGAATATCATCCAATTAATTTAACAATAAAATTGGCTATCATAAATGGGTAGTGACAACACAACAAGTCCTAGAAAAGAGTTAATACATATTATAATGGATTAAACAACATATGATTGGAATAAAATATATATTTAGAGTATATACTTATGATAGATGATGAGGGAGCGATTAGGGATGGTGAAGATCAATGATGGAGTGATGAGGGATGGTGAGGGTCAATGAGGGAGTAATTAATGATGTTGAAGAATGAGGGAAGATTGATTAAGGATTATGAGGGCTAAGGAGGGAGTGATTAGAAATGATGAAGGATGGTGATAGGAAATGAAAGAAAGATTGGAGATGATAATCTTGAGTGATTAGAGATGATGAGAGATAATGAAGGTCAGTGAGGGAGTGATTAAGGATGAGAAGTGATGAGAAAGTGATTAGGGATGATGAGGGATGAAGAAATAGTGATTAGGGATGATGAAGGATGGGGAGGGAGTGATTAGGGATGATGAGGATAGTGAGGTTCAATAGAGTAGTGATAAGGATGATAAGGGAGTGATTAGAGATGACTAGGGATAGTGAGGGTCAATGAGGGAGTGATTAGGGATAATGAGGAATGATGAGAGAGTGATTAGTGGTAATAAGGGATGAGTAGGAAGTGATCAAGGATGAGGGAGAGATGGTGAACATGTGAAATTAACACAAAGTGGTCATTTTATGTGTGCAGGTCATCAATATCACCTCCACTACCCCAATCACACTAATTTGGATTAAGTTCAAAGTGAGTAGTTTTCAAACTATAATTTTGAGAAACCTAGTACTCTTATAAATTCTAAGAATCAATCTAGAAGGCACAAAAACCTTTAAAATGACTATATGTTTACCGAAAAATGGATATCAATTAAAAATGTTATATACAAAAATCCCTAGATTTAATACATAGACCCTAAAAATGCTTAAGTACTGACCAGATTGGATTTTTAAAAACTATTTTCTAAATTATAAGGCGTGTAGTTGTGAGACCAAATCTATCAGATGTAGAGTGACCCTAATTTATTATATTTATTAAAATAAATTTAAAGTATAAGTAAATAAATTAATCAATAATATGATCTCATTATCTATTAACTAATATTCAATTCATCTACATGTTCACTACTTTAGTTTATAAAACAACAGTAATGCGATCACACCATTACTTTTATAATAATGTGATCATGTTTTTTATTAGTGCAATCATGTTATACATTAACACAATCATGTTATACATTAGCGTGATCATTTTATTTGAATTTGAATTCAAATCTCATGCTTTTTGACTTGGGAATGGCTTGGATTCTCGAGCCTAAGGCTTGGACCTGTCAATCTATAGCTGAGTCTAAGAGTTATGATTAAAAATAAAATAAAATTCAACTTTGATCACAAAATACACTATAAATTTCAACATAAAAATTAAAAAAACTTAATACTATCATGAGGAGCACATTCTCCTCTTTCGAAAAATATGATTTTTATAATTTTTTGACTAATTTAAGGTTTCAAACTATGTTGATTTCTAACTATACCTATTTTAGGCTACTACATATTGTAAACATACATGCCTATACATGTTCATTTAATTTGTCTTTCGTTGATCCAAATGAGAAACAAGTTATATGATCATAAACTAGGCCTAATTTTACAGATATTTAAAAAAAATGATTTTCATTTTTTTTAAAGTATTTAGGTGCACCACATGGACAATGATCTATTTTTTATTAGTTTTCAGGATCTATTTACTTACAAAATTCATAAAATAAAGTATTCATTGAAAAATATAAAATAGTATAAGTCAAAAACTACAAGATCTTATCCAAATTTTCACTGAAATGTTTAAAAAAAAATTAAATGCTGCTCAAAAAATGGTGCACCACATGGTTGTCTATCTACTCTATTTTATTTAAAAAATAGGAGTTTCTATTTAATTTTTAGATGTTTGACTTAGTTGTACTTATCTATTTTTAAAATAAATTAGTGTTTTGGAAACTAGACTCAAAATTCTATATTTCATGTTCTTACACCATCTTCAAATTTGGAGTGTAGATATCTCAAATTATCTACAGAAGTTTAGATTTCTGAAATTTTAGGAAAATAATGTTCACAGATAGGCCACTTTTTGTCCCCCAACTTTATGCACTTACCTTCTATCTAAGTGATAGATAAAACATAGATAACATACACATTAACTATTATTTTTTTCATAAAATGGAATCTTGTTTCACAAATTTTCAAAGGAAGCGTTTAAGTTAGCACTAAAAAAATCAACAATGGGGTCACAACAAAACTATAGGGACACATAGGCTAAACAAGGAGTAACTAATTGATGTGCTAGAGGACCATGCACATAATCAGTGTGGAGTAGCATAAAGAGAGAGGATCGTAACTTCAAGAAGTTGGTGGATGTGCTCACAAAAATTGACCAAATATTTGGACACATGAGATTTGCAGAGTAAAGGGGCACGAACACATGTAGCCCCAAGAACCCAATCAGGGGAAAATACATAGGTTACATATTGAAAGAGTCAAGTAGGGATGACATCACTAGGATTTAAGGAAAAAGTACAAAAGCGAGTAATGAGAAACTAAAAATAATGGCATGCATCGTTAGGGCAATTTAAATGTCAATGGATGATATAAATTGACCCTCACAATTCATTTTCACTTTTTATTGAGTGAAAAATGTAATGCATATAGAGAACCCTAGAGCAAGTGAAATCACATGTAATTTGTAATTTTTAAGGTAAGGCAAAATTGGATTTAACAACGAAGTGCAGCATGATTGCAAGTGGAATTCATGCAGGAGTTTGCATAAGCTGGATTCAAATGAAGTAGGGTTTGCAGGGAATAGTGTGCACTATTAAAACGACCTCAATCAAGCTCAAAGTAAAAGTAAAAATTAAAGGTTCCAAAAGAATTAATAGCACATAGTTTGTAGAGTCGAAGGGAGGTGCCATGGTCATCAACAAGGAAATTACATCATAGCAACATGAAAGGAAAAAATGAAGAGGCATTATTGAAAATTACAGACATGTAATTTCACTTACACACAAAACTGAGGTAAAACTATTCTATATATTTGTAGTTGATAAATTCTAAGGTTACATGCATAAACTTGTAATATACGAGACATGTATCAGGAATGTCTTATCTTGATACCCATTTTAGATCAAGGCATAGTTTCACTCATGGATTCACGGCACAATTTATGATGATCGATAAGCCATCGGATTGTCATTGAAATATAAAATGTGAATCTTCTCCATAATTGGAACTGTTAAAGTCTACTTATACTAGTAATTGTATATCACGCTCGATATTATTTCTAAAGTGGAAGATATAAAAAACGTCGTGTACTTCTGCCCATCAAACATCAACATGGGGGAAATGGAAGTGCTCTCCAAACACTATATATCTTGTCATTTGTAGAAGCTACCACAACATTTTTTTACGGCTATTTGGACGAAAGACAATTTATCCAATGTGAATGCACAAAATCACTGCCCCTATAACATAAAAGGGCCACTCAAAAAAAATCTATTTATAATTTGTGTTTAATTATTGAAGTGACTATACACAACAACAAAAGAGCCATATAGTCAGTCAAATGTGTAAGCTATGAAAATTTGTCTATTACTAGACCCTGAGTCCACAGCTTATAAAATTCTTTTTTGTTTTCACCCATAACCACACATGCTATTATAATTTCTTATCTTTTCCCACAAGATAAATCTATCTGTCAAAAGTCATGGTATCCGCTATCTTTATAATGTAAAAGACAACCCTGGCCAACTAATTTGACTCTAGTCGGAGTTGTGACCTACTATCCCTTGATATTTTCTCTGTCCAAATCCACATCGAAACAAACTAAGCAACTGGCCACGAAAATTCGCTACCATTAATGAATGGTCTCCAAATTTGACCATGGAAATAAGAGGCGCAGTCAGCAGGGATAAATAAAATATCGTAACCCACTTTTCTTGGAGTCAAAATATAGGTTATAAAAATCGCAATCTCAATTACATCTTGATAATGATAGATATTGTCCTTGATGTTAACAGGTAACCAAACAAAATTAAAATATTGAAAAGATCTTTTTAAAATGGAAAGGTTACATGATCACATACAACTTGCTATTTATGAGTGGAGCATTAGAGGTCATCTCTTTCTTCATATGTATTAAATTTCTCATTTTTTTCAGAAACCACCTCTCTTATCATTTAGTTATATATTTATAGACACAAGTAATTAATTATTTTTCGTCGTAATATATTATTTTGATCAATTAACTCAATCTAATAATATTAATATTATATTAATATGTAAAAATAAATGACATAAATTTAAAATTTTAATAATTAAAATTGTATGATGAATATAGATTTGATTTATTTTTTTAGGATTGTATTTATTGCATATTTATACTCTGATTTACTATACTTGAGTTCCAAATTTTACCACAGAAATAGGAGGCACAGTCAACAGGGATAAATAAAATAGCATAACCCACTTTTCTTGGAGTCAAAATATAGGGTATAAAAATCACAATCTCAATTACATCTTGATAATGAGTAGACATTGTCCTTGATGTTAACAAGTAACCAAACAAAATTAAATTATTGAAAAGATCCTTTTCAAATGGAAAGGCTACATGACCCACATACCACTTGATATATATGAGTGGAACACTAGAGGTCATCTCTTTCTTCACATGTATTAAATTTATCATCTTTTTCAGAAACCACATCTCTTATCATTTAGTTATATATTTATAGAAACAAGTAATAAAAAAAAATTCTTCGTAATATATTATTTTGATCAATCAACCCAATCTAATAATATTAATATGTAAAAATAAATGACATAAATTTAAAATTCTAATAAATAAATTGTATGATGAATATAGATTTGATTTATTTTTTTAGGATTATTCAGTTTAAATCTTAGGTTGTTAAAGGTTCGAGTATAATAAATTAGGATAAAAATATGTATTAAATATAGCCATTGATTTGTGAAAAAATTGATTTAGATTGATTTTTTTAAATAGCAATAAATAATGTGAATAAGTAATTAGCTATAAATTAATTAAGATAGGAGATTTAGAGGCTGTAAAATGGGATAGAAGTTATTCTGAGTGTTACAGATATGAACTAGGTGTCAAAACACTACTTGGACAATAGCACCATAATTGGATAGTGGCACTAGTGTCTTTTATGTAAAACTATTTGGAGCTTCTAGGTGCACCTGTGCCTGAGTCTGTTAAGCTTGTTCTTATATGCACGAGTTCTGATTCCTTGTATGTGATGTGCTTTTACTGATTTTATATGCAAACCCTAAATTTTCATATTGTTAGGTAAGCTAGTTAACACAAGAAACAATTTGTGATGTTAGTGAAGTAGGTTGGACATCCTCAACACCCTGTTGTGATGAGAGTTGCTTACATACCAATACTCTAAAGAGGGATGAACCTTGATGTAGTTCTCCCCACCTAAGTGCTAGTATAAGGGCAAGTGAAGCTAGTATTAATGCTAGTTTGAGTGATTTTAATATTCTTGAGACTGAAAATCTGAGTAATCTAAGGTTAAGAATGATGTCGATGGTTGTACGCAAAAATAGGGCAGAATAGGGATTGATAACCTTGATTGTGTACAACTTGTTTTGAGTTTGATTGTACAATTTACATCTGATTTCTATCTAATAGATCAAGGGCTAAAAGTCATGTATATATATTGTTCTAGTGCTTGTGTGGGTCTTAAAAGAGGTCTAGGCTGACCCTAAGTGGTTGCTCATTTGAAAAGATATCCATTGGTAGCAAAAAGTGGGAAAAGGATAATAGCACCCAAAATGGGACACTAGCGCCATCGGGCGCTAACGTCCAAATTATGACACTAGTGTTCAAGTGGCATAACCCAAGGCACTAGGGACCAAGATGTTAAAGTGAGGGTCTAGTATTTCTTTAGGAATGTTTAGGGACATGTTGCCTGCATGAAGGTTGAATAAGTGTCTAAATAGGCCCTAAGATAGGTCTATGGCTAAGCTAGGGATGGGTGGTCTCAAGTAATACTCTTAACACTCAAGTGTCATATTTAGATGATTACATTTGCCCCTCTTTTTTATAGAAATGTATCAAAGCAAAATGACTAAGATAAAGGAAAAAGAAGTGTAACTAGACTTACCCAAGAGGTGAAACCTGTGAATGTGGATCTAAGTGTGTGAAGCATGCTCCATTGCGTATCTTACAAATAAAACATGTATATATCAGTCTTTGCTTAAGAGATATCAAAAGTGAAGATAAAATTGAGTAAAGAGATAAGAGAGAGAAAATGAATGAATACATCTCATTGGTATGTGAACCAATACATAAACATAGTGACAACTTGTGTGCATACATGTAGATAGTGATCAATCAGTGAATAACTTGGACTGAACTAATGGCTTGTTCAATCCCCATGTGTGGGTGGCTCATGAACTCAATGCAATTTTGAATCCATCATTACCCACTCCTACTCGATGGATCATGACCTTGAATAACTTATATTGGACTGATGATGTGTCCAACCCTCTCATGTAGGTGGTTCAAGAACTCAAGTAAACTATGACTCTATCATTTCCTACCCATGTGTAGTAGATGTATCTGAAACTAAAACTTTGTGATGTAATTGAAGATGTGTAAGTATAATTATAACTATATATGTTATTTCTACGACCACTCAAGAACTATAAAATATAAAATGGTTTTGGGCCACTTATAAATATTAGGCAACTTTGGGCCACTCAAGAATGCCAACTATCACAGATGTAGTAAGGCATCAATATATTGTGTAACTTGGAATATGGTGTTTGGTGTTTAAAACATAGAGAATGACATGGATTTTTCCATTTCATCCGATCAATTGATGTAGAAGTGAGCATACGAAAGCAATGCAATGTGCACATGACCCAAATCTAATATTTGAATATGTGGATTATGGATTAAGTTTTAATAATATGTATCTTAGTATCTTCAAACTAAAATGTGCATATTCATGTCACATACAATGCCCCCAACCTGAGTAAATTGGTATGAATCTGAGTTAAACTAAGCCAAAATTAGTAATCTATAATTGAACCTGTGCAAACCTGAAATGTACCTACTATACTTTTCTAGTCAATCTAGAATTTTATGAAATTGAGGCTACTAGACAGTAGCACCATATCTTGGATAGTAATGCTTTTAGCACTAGTGTCCCAATTTGGGTGTTAGTGTCTAACTGTTTTGATTTTTGTGCAACTAAAATTGGTCTCTGTGTCACTATTTTCCACTATCTTTTCTTGAAATTGATTTCTATATTATATGCTTGTGTGTTAAAAATTGTATTCTAAGTACATTCACATAGCCTGATCTCTGTGATAAATCCCTATGAATACCCCCTCTTTAGAGGGGAGTTATTGAACATGTGCAAGAATTGAAATTAAAAGAAGAAGCTCTATAAAATGTGTTTTAGCCGCAACATATATGATAGCTACGTAATAAACCAATATAATGTGCATATATACCATTAGAATGTAAGCTAATCCGAGCATAAGTTTGTATATTATAATATATTTTAGAACTAGCATTCACAAGGCTATCAAAATAGATATAACAATGTCTATGAATATCAAATTTGAGTAATAACTGAGTAGCTACCTAGGGGGATGGGTCATGATATCCATCATGAAACCCAAGTAGGAATGGGAGATGCACGAGGTCTCTCATGGAATTTAAAATTAGAGTGTGTAAGAAGAAAGAAACAATTGTTATGGCCATGACACATACAAGAAAGCATACATATAATACACATGAGCAACACAAAGTAGGCTAAGGGGCCACAATACAAGGGACATGGGCACATGTCACTAAATCTAAGAAAATAAGACATATAAAGGCATGTTTAAATGTCCCCGTACATAAATAGAAAGCAATTTGACTTAGAGTCATGTGGAAGGACATGATCAAATGTTTGCATAAATAATAAGGAAGATACACATAAGAACATGGGCACATGTCCAAAGCATACATATAATGAAAATAGGTGGCATAGATATATAGAGAATTATCATATTTAAATGTTGTTGAATAGAAGAGGCATAGATACATAATCAAGTCTAAACTAGGAAAGCTAGAAATGAAAGTATGTATGAACATGTGGTACAGATATGTAAAATAGAAAAGATATACATAAAGTGAGTCTATAGTAGTAGTAGTCAGATGTTTTTTTGAAAAGGTGTAGGATAATAAATATCAAGATATAACAATGCTAAATTTGTGATGTAGAGTTTAGAAAGATGTAACATGGCAATTGAAACTATGTATAGGATGCCCCCAAATGGGTGAATGTACCAAATGAAGAACCCGTGTATCTATGTATATGTCCCTAGTGGGTAGATAGTAGCAAATATAGATATATGTAGTGTACTTGGGTCTTGTAACTATCTGCAAATACTTGAAAAGGATAAGTGAAGAATGAATGTATGATAAAAACTAACTATACTAAGATAACTAGCATATGTAGTGTCTAAAAAATATTAGAGATGTAAACATGACAATGCATAAAATCTATAATTTATGTTTTCTGAGTAAATATTTGAATTTTTTGTGTTTTTACATATTACATTATTTTATTTTTATTTTTTGGATATAAATTTTGTACAAGTAACATTATAAAATAAAACTATATACAAGGAGAAAGAGTGAATTGGACTATATACAATAAAGGAGGAACATACTAACCGATAAGTCTCAAGGGAGACTAACTATCAATGTGGCATGTGTCAAAAATAGGAATGGTAACCTCTCATATAGTGAGATTGATATGTTGGAGTTGAATTGAGTTACAGTGTGAGTATGAGTATTGTTCATTATCGACATCATAATAATCACAATAACTTGGAATGCTAGTGTGTGATTTCTGTTGTATTTGGATGACAATATGGAATTGTCTCATGCTTTGGAGTTAACTTTTCTGAATTATCTTTTGATTTGGAGGCTCTTTTGAATAGAAAGCCTCTTTTGAGAAAACATTTTGGCTTAGCATGATTTTTACTTTGTAACTTAAGTTCTTACTCTTTTTGTAACATTTCCTATGTATCTAGACTTTTTTGTTTAATAAATTGTATCTGTGAATGATTTACCTTAGGATGCTCAATAAATTTCAATCCTTGTTGACCAACATTATCAACAACTAGAGTTGGGATAATGATTTCACGGGCATATTTGCCTAACCCTTGACTTTGATAATCAATTTTTTGTAGATACTTTTGACCAAACCCATACTGCTTTAAAAGTGAGACCTCATTTTGGAGATGTATATTTGTATCGTTTACTTGCTTTACTTATGCTTGTTGTATAGTTTCCTGCTCTAATTGTGCTTTGGGACATTTTGTTGTTTTGGGTTATGCTTTGCTAATGAATTTTATACTATTTCTAAATTTGATCCTTTTTTAATATGTTCCCATATCACTGTGGATTACTTAACTGATTTATCTTATATGGTTTCTTCATTGTCAATGATGTGTTGTATATGTTTTTTCAATACCAAACATTAATATGTGTGATGACCATGCATTCTATGGTATGCAAAATAATATATGGATCTCCTCACTAGATGTAAAATAGGTAGGTTGATCAACTTAGATTTAATCATTTGCTTTAAAATCTCACTTGAAATTCCATTTAATCTTTGAATAATTTTTGAATCATTAGTTTTATATGCACTTTGTTGTGATTTTTTTCAGTATGTAACATTGCTTGCCACAAATTGAATAGGGAAGATGAATATACATGATTCATACTAGTATGCACTAGAAAATTTTATCTTGTAATTTGATTTTCCAATATTATAATCTTTTCATGTAATATTTGATTTTGAGTTTGTAATTTTGAAATTAATCTTATCATACTAATAATTTGATCCCTTAGAGTCTCACAAGTTCAAACCCTAGTTTAGTTTGATTGAACATGTAGGCACATGACCTATATAGAAGAGGTAGAGGCATGGTTAGGTTGAGTATGAGTTGTAGTAATAATAGTATAGGCTACATCATCTCATGGAGGAGTGATAACATGGACCTAGTTAGAGGGAAAGTAGCTATCACCCTCATAGAGATGAGGAAGATAATGATATTCTTTCTTGTGCATAAGATATGACATTGAAAATTCAAACCTAGTTGTTAACTTATGTAATATATCCTTTATGTATGTAAGGATTTGTTTCTTAATTGAATTCTACATAAGAGAACAATAACATGCTAGAGATAGAATGACATATGACATACATTTTAACTGATATAAAACATGTACATATGTGTTAATGTCATCTTTGAATTCATTCCAAATGAAAGGAAATAAGTATGCAAATGAAGATAAAAAAACTTTGTATTAAAGAGTGATAAACTTCATCTGTCATTACTATCATGATTTTATAAAATGCAAATCAAAAAATACATGGATGCAAAATCTGAATATGGGTCCTAGAAGGCTGGAAACATAAAACCTAGGGTTATATAGGGTTAGGTTTTATACATTATTCCAAATAATTCAAGTTCACAAAATGTTTTAACTTTTTTAGGGTTATGGAGTTTACGTTATAGGTTGTTAAATGGTCTAAGTAAAGTAAATCAGGGTAGAAATATGCAATAAATATAACCATTAATTTGTAATATAATTGACTTAGTTTTATCTTTCTAAAAATAATAATAGATATTATAAATAAATAATTAGCTATAAATTGACCTCAATGAGAGATATAGAGGCTACAAACTAAGAAAAGAGCTATTTTGAGTGTCATAGATAGGTTTCAAATGTCAAAACCCTTCTTAGATAATAGCACACTAATTGGATAGTAGCACCATGTGGTAACAGTGTCCATATTTTAGAATTAGTGTCCTCTATGTATAACTATTCTAAGCTTTTGGGTGTAGTTGTGATTGAGTCTGTCAAGCATGTTCATGTGTGAACAAGTTTTGATTCCTTATAGGTGACTTGTTTTGACTAATTTTATATGAAAAACCTAAACCTCCATATTTATAGGTTATCTGATTGGCACAAGTAATAAAGTGTGATGTTAGTGGGGTAGACTAGACATCTTGAACATTCTATTGTGATGAGAGTTGCCTACATACCAATAATTTGAAGAGGGATTAAGTTTAATGTAGTTCTCCCCACCTAAGTATTGATGCAAGTGAAGGTAAATATTATATGAATGCCATTTTGAGTGCTTTGAATATTTTTAAGATTGGAAATGTGTCTCAACTTAGGAATGTTGTATATGGTTGTATTTATAAGTAAGGTAGAAGAAGGATTGATAACCTTGATTATGCACAACTTATTCTGAGTTTGTATAATTTGCATCTAATTTCCTTCTCACAAATAAAGGGATAAAATTAATCTATATATATTTTTCTAATGTTTATACGGGTCTTAAAAGAGGTCTAAGTTGACCATAGGTGGTTTCTCATTTAAAAATATAAATGTTGGTAACAAAAGGTGGGAAATAGACAATAACACCCAAACTGGGACACTAGTGCCATGAGGTGCTATTATCCAAATTATGGTGCTAGTGTCTAGGTGACATAACTTGAGGCACTATGGGCTAAGATGTTAAAGTGAGGGTCTGGGGCTACTTGAGGGATGCTTAGGGATGTGTATGACATTCATAAAGGCCAGATAAGTGTTTAAACTGTCCCTAAGATATGTCTAGGGCTAAACTAGGGATGGGTGGTCTCAAGTAACACTCTTAACACTCAAGTATCATTTTTAGATGGTTATATTTCCTCCTCACTCACTTTTATTCTATAAATGCAACAAAGTGAAATGACTAGAAAAAAAAGGGTGGCAAATGTAATCATTTAAAAATGATGCTTGAGTGCTAAGAGTGTTACTTAATACCACCCATCCCTAGCTTAGTCACAAACCTAACTTAGTGTCTATTTAGACACTTATCTAGCCATAAGATAAAGGAAAAATAATTGTAGTGGACTTACTTGAGAGTCAAAGCCTATGAATATGGATCTGGGGATTTGAAGCATGTTCCATGCTGTATCCTAAAAATTAAACATGCATAGATCATTCCTTAAGAGATATTAAAAGTAAAGATAAAATTGAATAAAAAGATAAGAGAGAGGAAAATAATGGATACACCTCACTAGGTATGTGAATGAATCCATAAAATTAGTGATAAACTATGTGTGTGCGTGTAGATAGTGATCAATTAGTGAATAAATTAGATTGAGTTGATGGCTTGCTCAATCCCCATGTGTGGGTGGCTCAAAAACTCAATCCAATTTTGAATCCATCATTTCCCAGTCCTACTTGGTGGATCATGACTTGTGAATAGCTTGGATTTTAATGATAGCGTGTCTAACCCTCTCATGTAGGTGGTTGAATAACTCAAGTAGATTATGACTTCATTATTATTTACCCATGTATAATAGATGTATCTAATACTGAAACTATGTGATGTAGCAAAAGATGTGTAACTATAATTAGAACTATATATTTTGGCTTTACAACCACTCAAGAACTATAGAATGTAAAATAGCTCTAGGCCACTTGGGAATACAAGGTAGCTCTAGGCCACTCAGGAATGCCAACCACTACAAATGGAGTAAGGTATCAAACTAGTGTGTAACTTAGAACATAGTGTCTAGTGTGTACAATGTAGAGAATGGCATGGAGTTTATCATTTTATCTAATCAATCGATGTATAAGTGAGCAGAAAAATCAATGTGTTGCACACATGCTACCAAATGTGATATCTGAATATATGGATTATGATTGAGTTTTAATAATCTATATCTAAGTATCTAAACTAAAATAAAAATGATCATGTCGTGCATGATTCCCCAATCTAAGCAAACTGGTATGAATCTAAGCTAAACTGAGCCAAAAATGGTAATCTATAATTGAACCTTTGTAAACCTAGACTATAACTACTATATTCTTTTGGCCAATCTAGAATTTTCAAAAACTGAAGCTATTGGACAGTAACATCATATCTTGGATAGTAATCCTAGTGGCACTAGTGTCCCAATTTGGGTGTTAATATCCAACTATTCTAATTTATGTACAACTGAAACTAATCTCTATGTCACTATTTATCACTATATTTTTATGAAATTAATTTCTATATTCTATGCTCATGTGCTGAAAATTGTACTCTAAGTGAAATCAGACAGCTTGATCTTTGTGACAAACCCATGTGAATGCCCCTTATTTTAAGGTTATTTTTTGAACTTGTGCAACAACTAATCTTTAAAAAATAAGCTTTACAAAATGTGTGTTAGCTAGAGCATATATGATATTTGCATAATAAACTAATATAATATGTATACATAACATTTGAATGCAAGCTAATCTAAGCATAAGTTTATAGTGTAATATGTATATTAGATATAACATTCACAACGTTGTCAATAGACATATAACAATGTATATGAGCAACAAATTTGAGTAATAACTGAGTAGATACATAGGGGGATGGGGCATGATGTCCATCATATCACCCAATTAGGAAAGGGATATACATGAGGTCCCTCATAGAATCTATAAATGAAGTGTTTAACAAGTAAGAAACAAGTGTCATGGCCATGACGTATACAACAAACCATACATACAACACACATCAAGCATGTAAACTAGGCCAATGTGCTATAATACAAAGGACATGACCACATGTCACTAAATCTGAGAAACCAAGACATACAAAGACATTATTAAATGTCCATGTATGCAAACAACAAGCAAGTTGGCTTAGACACATAGAAGGATATGTTCAAATTTTCAAATACATAATCATGAAGGCACACAGAAGGACATGTGCACATGTCCAAAGCATACATTTAATAAATAAAAAAATGGCATAGAGCTATTTAGCAATGACATATTCAAATTATATCAAATAGAAGAAGCATAGAGACACAATCAAGTCTAAACTAGGAAATATAAAATTGAAAGTATGTATGAACAAGTGGTACAAATATGTATAAGAGTAAAGATGTACATAAGGTGAGTCTATAATTATAGTAGTGGGCATAAAATATGATAAGGTGTAGGATGATCAATATTAAGATATACAAATACTAAATCTATGTTGTAGAGTTTAGAAAGATGTAATCTAGTAATCAAAACTGTGTATAGGATGCTCCCTCATGGATGAATGTATCAAATGTTGAACCCATTATCTATGTGTATGCCCCCAGTACATAGATAGTAGCAAATATGGATCTATGTAGTGTTCCTAGGTCCTATAATTATCTGTAAACACTTGAAAATAACAAGTGAAGAATGTATGTATGATAAAAACTGATTATACTAAGATAACTACCATATGTAGTGTCTAGTAAATATAAGAGATGCAAACATGACAATGCATACAATCTATAATTTATGTTTTTTGAGTAAATATTTGAATGGTTTTGTTTTTTGACATATTACAAAAAAAAAAAATTCTAGATATAAGTTATGTACAGGTAACATGAGAAATGTAATTATATACAAGTAAAAAGAGTGAATTAGACTATGTATAAGAAGGGAGGAACATACTAATTGATAATTTTCATGGGAGACTTCCTATCAATGTGGTCTATGTCAAAAATATGAATGGTAACCTCTCGTATAGGGTGATTGATGTGTTGGAGTTGAATTGAGTTACAATGTGAATGTGAGTAATAATAATAATAATAATAATAATAATAATAATAATAATAATAATAATAATAATAATAATAATAATAATAATAATAATAATAATCTGGAATGCCAGTATTGACTTTTATTGTATTTCACTAATCATAGAGAATTGCCTCATATTACGGAGTTAACCTTTCTGAATTATCTTTTGTAATATTAATTATTATTGTGCCCTTTGAAACTATGCTTATTATACGCATATGGTGCCTTGGAGGATCTTTTAATATAAATCCTCTTTTGAGAATACTTGTTGGCTTAGCATGATTTTGATTTTGAAACTTAAGTTCTTATTCTTTTTATAATATTTCCCATGTATTTGGACTTTTTGCCTTGATAAACTATATCTATGAATAATTTTTATTAAGATGTTCAATAAATCCTAAGATTTTTTGACCAACACTAGGAAATATTATAATAGGAGTAATGATGCCTTGGGCATATTTGTCAAACCCTTGACCTTGATAATCAAACTGTTATATACACTTTTGACCAAATGTTTACTACTTTAAAAGTGAAGCTTCATTTTTGAGATGTATATTTGTATATTTTAGTTGCTTTAGCTGTGCTTTTTGTACTATTTCTTACTCTAATTGTGCTTTGTGAACCTTTTATTATTCTGAGTTATGTTTTGGTAACTATTTTTATACTATTTTTGAGTTTAACCCTTTTTTAATATGTTACTGCATCACTATGGATTGTTTAATTGATTTATCTTGTATCGGTTCTTCAGTAGCAATGATACGATATATATATATATATATATATATATATATTCATTTCCAAACATGACTCTGTGTGATGACCATGCATTCTATAGTATTCACAATAATATATGGATCTCTTTACTAGATATAAAGGAGGTAGGTTAATCAATTTAGCTTTAATCATTTACATTAAATCTCACTTGATATTTTATTTGATCTTTGAATTTTTTTTGAATCACTCATTGTAGATGCACTTTGTTGTGATTTATTTTTTTGATATGTAACATTGATTTCCATAAATTCACTAGGCAAATATGCATATACATGATTGACACTCATGTGACTTGGAGGCTTTTATCTTGTAATCTAATTTTTCAATGTTTTAATCTTTTCATTTAATAATTGATTTTGAATTTGTAATTTTTAAATTAACTTGATCATACTGATAATTTGATCTTTTAAAATCTTACACTTGTACAAATCCCAGTTTATTCTTATTGAACATGTAGGCACATGCCCTATAGAGAAGAGGTGAAGGTGTGGATAGGGTGAATATGGGTAGTAGTAACAATAGTATAGGTTGAATCATCTTATGGAGGAGTGATAACATGGGCCTAGTTAGAGGGAAAATAGCTATCACCCTCATTGAGATGAGGAGAAGGAGATTCTTTTCTATGCATAAGATATGATATTGAAACTTGAAACCTGAAACTTGGTTGTTAGCTTATGTAATAGATCCCCTATGTATGTAAGGATTTGTTACTTAATTTAATTCTGCATAAGAGAAAAATAACATGCTAGATATAAAATGAAATATGAGATACATTTTAATTGATATAAAACATCATGTACATATGTGTTTGTCATCTTTGAGGAAATAAGCATGCAAATAAAGCTAAAAGACTTTGTATTAAGAAGTGATAAAATTCATTTGTCATTATTATCATGATTTTATGAAATGCAAATTAGAAAATATAGGGATCTAAAATCTGAATGTGGGTCCTAGAAGGATGGAAACTTAAATCCTAGGATTATCTAGGGTTAAAGTTTATGCATTGTTCAAAATAAGTTGAGTTCACCAAATGATTTAAATTTTTTTAGGGTTATGGATTTTAAGTCTTAGATTGTTAAAGGGTCTGAGTATAATAAATTAGGGTATAAATATATAATAAATATAGTCATTGATTTATAATAGAATTGAATTAGTTTGACATTTTTAAAAATAGCAATAAATAATGTAAATAAGTACTTAGCTAAAAATTGATTGAGATAGATCTAGAGGTTGCAAACTAAGACGAAAGTTGTTCTAAGTGTCATAGACAGGATCCAGATATCAGAACCCTTACTAAATAGTAGCACCCTAATTGGATAGTAGCACCATGTGGCACTAGTGTCCTTATTTTAACACTAGTGTTCTTTGTGCATCATTGTTCTGAGCTTTTAGGTGTACCTGTGTTTGAGTTTGCTAAGCCTATTCTTGTGTGCAGGAGTTTTGATTCCTTGTAGGTGACTGGATTTTACTGATTTTATATGAAAATCATAAACTTCCATGTTGTTAGGGCATCTAGTTGGCACAAGTAACAAAGTGTGATGTTAGTGGGGTAGGCTAGACATCCTCAGCATCCCACTGTGATGAGAGTTGCTTACATACCAATACTTCAAAGAGGGATCAAGCTTGATGTAGTTGTTTCCACCTAAATATTGGCACAAGTGTAACCGAAGCTAGTATGAATGTTGGTTTGAGTGCTTTGAATATTATTGAAATTAAAATTTTGAGTAATCTGAGCTTAGGAATGTTATAGATGGCTATATGCAGAAGTAGGGTACAATAGAGACTGATAACCTTGATTGTGCATAATTTGTTCTAAGTTTGTTTGTGTAATTTACCTCTGATTTTTATATAGTGGATAAAAGGCTAAAAGTCACGTATATGTATTGTTCCAGGCCGACCTTAGGTGGTTGCTCATTTGAAAATATATTTGTCAGTAACAAAAGGTAGGTAAAGGATAATAGTGCCCAAATTGGTACACTAACGCCACGGGGTGCTATTGTCCAGATTATGCCACTAGTGTCCCGCTGGTAGAATTTGAGGCACTAGGGACCAAGATGTTAAAATGAGGTCTAGGACTACTTTATGAATGTTTATGGATGCATGTGACATGCATGAATGCTGGATAAGTGTCTAAATAGACCCTACAAAAGGTCTAGGACTAAGCTAGAGATGAGTAGTCTCAAGTAATAATCTTAGCAATCAAGTGTCATTTTTAGATGATTACAATATCTTTAAAATAATGTCAAAAAAATAACTATTAATCTAGGTAGTATGTAACAAATATAAGATAAATATTTTAAGATTATTATTTTTGAAAAGAAAATTAGATAATTATATTTAAAATATCTATATTATTTAATTATAAATCTTGTAATTATAACTTTTTTTCTTTTAAATTTATTTTAGACATTTATTATGCTCATACAAATAAATTCATGAGAAAGTTTTGTAAAAATAAAATATACATTTGCATTAAAAATTAAATATGTTGAAAATTACTATTTTATTAGATTTTTTTTTTTTTTTTTAATAATTAAAAATGGAATATAATCTAACCATTTAAAACTTTTTCAATTTTATAGAAAACTCCCCCTATCTAATAGACTATGTAAGTAGGGACTTACAAATCACTTAGGGTCTTTAATCGATACAAGGTTCAAGTTCCATATAATATTTAGCCTAAATCACGGGTCGGGATGCAGTGGTAGAGCTGGGGCTTACCACCCAACCGCCTCGGGTTTGAGCCTTGCTCCCCGTCCATCGCCTCCCAAATTTACCCAGATTCCAGCTTCTTTTCACTTTTTTTGGCAATGGGTCAGTAGAAAGTACCCGACTGAGAAAACTTCAAATTCTATGGAGTTGTACTCAGAAACCCCATACATATTTTATTTTAATTACACGAGATTGGACTATGGGGCTTACTTAAATCTACAGTGGATATGAGTTTACAGTTTGGTGATAGATTAATTTAGTGTGAACTGAAGTGAATAATTAATCTGGTGGGTTGAGTGCCTCATCAGGATCAGCTGAAAATACACAAAATGCTTTTCAAATTAATTTCCTACCAACAGCTGATGAGATTGAGATACAGCAGGATCAAAAGCTTGAGGTAACTTCTTTCTAAAATGTAATCAAAATGTAAGCAATTTTCTTTCAAATCTTCAACTCAAATTTTATTGTGCCTCACTTTCACATTTAAATTTGCATATATAAAAATATATGATTTATATTAGAATCATTTATTTATTTAAAAAAAATTGTTATGTACTTTTCATAGCATGTACACGTTAGCGATATAGAATCGGTAATAGAGACGATCCGGCACATGTTCCAATCAATGGAAGATGGAGAAATTTCAGTTTCTCCGTATGACACTGCATGGGTGGCACTCGTTCCATCTTTAGATGGGTGTGGAAAGGCTGAGTTTGGTGAGAGTTTGGAGTGGATAATCGATCATCAGCTGAGAGATGGGTCATGGGGAGATCCACGCTTTTTTGACGTTGCTGACAGAATTCTTAACACCCTCGCTTGTGTCATGGCTCTTAAAACCTGGAACGTCCATCCCCAAATCCTCGAGAAAGGTATTTACCAAATGTCTAAATAGATTCCTAAACAGATCTGACAATTTCCCATGATGCAGAAAAATGGTAAATCGTATGACCGTTTTTAAACATATATATCAATAAGTATACTCTTGCAGGATTGAGTTTTCTTCGGAAATTTATTCCAAGAATAAAGGACGACGAAGCTGAAGTTTATAATCTTGTTGGCTTCGAGATTGTCCTTCCGCCTCTAATGGAAGAGGTTCAAATTATGAATTTGGACCTTCCTTACGGTGTTGAATTCCGCACTAAAATCGAGGAGAAAAGAAATTTGAAATTGAAGAGGTAATACCTAACTACTCTTTATTGGTTTTACAATAAAACAAAATGAGTATTTTGTACAGAGCTTTTCATGTCACTTTGCGGAGGAAGAGCATTTTATGTCACTTTCAAGATCTACTCCGAAGCAGACCTTTTTGTCACTTTCAAGAGTTTAAATAGATTGGATAAAAGAAGGAAACTATGGAATAGGATGATTTTTGGGAAAAAATTGTGTATAATCTCATATTTATTTGAATTATTATTTTCGATTCATTATTAAAAATAAATTATACATAGAATTTTAGTGACTTATTTTAACATCTTTTAAGTACAAGAAAAAGCTTTATAAAAATCTAACATATTTAAATATATTGAAAACATCTTTAGGTATAATAGAAAATCTTAAAAAGAAAAAAATAGGTCTGAAAGTTTATGATGATAAATCAAAGATGGCAATTTGAAATGTATGGGATTTCAAATTGCACATCAATTTTTTCCCAAAAAACACTCTATTTTAATTTTATATATTGTAAAAATATTAAAATTCTTACAAATTTTATCAATTCTATGTTAATTTTATATATTGTAAAAATATTAATTTTTTAAAAAAATTATTAATTTATATTATAAAATAAGTAAATCATATATAACTAAGTTTATTAATTAATATATTATATTTTTTCAAAATAAATTTATAATGTGATTAATTAAAAATTGAGTTCCAATTTATAACTAAAAAATTATCATCACTATCATGAGTTGGGTTGATTGTCTTAAGTATATTTCGTTGGCATGAAATCTTTAATTGTAATGGTCTTTTAATAAGAAAATGTTTTAGCAAAAATTTTAAATAAAGAGTGTAGATAAAGATAATTTTTTTTTTCATAATTTTTATATTAAATTGATTTGTACTATTCAATGAATAATATAAAATATAATTTTTTAAATTTTATTATGTAAAATTATATTTATTAGTTTTCTTTTATGATTTTAATCACCACAATTATTTTAGGTTCCATTTTTCTAACTTTATGTAAAGTGATATTTATTAATTTCTATTTCCCCCCTAACTTTAATCATGGCTCTTTTAAAATGAGGTGTCTTAGAAATTAATAAAATTATTATATATATATATATATATATATATATATATATATATATATATATATATATATATATATATAATATTATTTTTTCTTTAATTTTCAAATTCTTTTCAAACAAAATATTTAATAAAATAAATTATAATTTTAAAAAATATTAAAATAATAATTATTTAAAAATTTAATTGAAAAATAAGAGATGATAAAATCATGTGTCAAATAATTTATCAATAACTATTTTTTTAAGAAAAACTTAGATTACTAGAATCAAAATTTATTTATTTAAATAGACGAAATGAGAATTTAGATTAAAATAAAATTATAAAATTTAATTTGATTTAAGAATTTATTGACAAAGCTGTAAGGAGGAGTACAACATGGGTTTGGCCACAGGATTTAGATGGAAAAATTCTTCGGATTGGCCGCCGAGTGGATCCTGGGAGAATAGATTGGAGCTTGATCAGTTATTAACTTCTAGACATTGCAACTCTCTTACTGGTCAGGATGAGCTTGCTTGGGGAGGTTGTTCTACTGGCAGCTATTCAGTCTCGGCGGGGTATCGGTTTCTGCTTAAGCAAGTGTTTGGGGAAGCAAATTTTCCCTGGGGGAAGCAGACATGGAATTCAGTTACTTGGCCCAAATGTTGTTTCTTCTTTTGGATGCTTGTCTACAATAGGTGCCTCACGTGGGACAACTTGTGTAAACGTGGCTTCGAGGGAACCCTCCAAGTGTGTGCTATGTGGTGGGGAGGTGGAAACAGGGTCGCACTTCTTCTTTCTCTGCTCTTTTACCAAGCATCTTTGGCATAGATGGTGGGACGCATGGAGGAGACCCTGCTGCCACGCCACCTCTTTAACCGATTTCTGGAACTGTTTAAGCGCTCCCAATTCCAAAGCACCTGTTCTTCAGGCCGCCTGGCTTGTTGGACCAGCATTCATACTTTGGAATGTATGGTTAGAGCGCAACAAACGCATATTCTGCACCGAGCAGAGGTCTGTCAACACCATTTGGGAGAAGGTTCTGTGACTCCTTACAAGAGTCATTGGCTGCGAAGGGATTCCGCATGGATGGGCTGGGGCATGTGGAGTCGGGCATTCTCTCCAGCATTGCGGGTACTCTATCTAGCGCTCCATCCACTGCCTCACCTCTGCGCTCTTGCCACAGAAACAAATAGGTGCATAAACTCGGTCTGCAGAAGAGGTCGATGGATGCCCCCTTTACCTGGGAAGTTGAAAATTAACACTGACGGATCCTCGAGAGGAAACCCAGGAGAAGCTGGTATTGGTGGCATTGGTCGAGATAGTTCAGGAAACATTCAATTCATTTTCTTTGTTTATAAGGGATGGCATTCCAACAATTACATGGTAGCATTCGCCATCCTCCAGGCGTTACAACAATGCTGTCAACTAGGCTGACAGAGTATTATTTGCGAGTCGGATTCCCAGGTGGTCATTGATTTGTTAAGTAATCGTAGTTTTGATAGAGCTGATTGGCGACTAGCGGTGGTTGTTCAACAGATTCTCCAGTTGAGTACTATGATGGATTCGGTGTGCTTCATGCATATCCCCCTTGAGTGGAATGGGGTTGCTGACTGTTTAGCCAAATGGGCCTCTGAGCAAGGGCCTCAATGGGAAATTTTTGATTATAGCTTGCTGCCTCCGAACTTCTCCCAGAAGCTGAGTCTTCTGATCGAGCAGGACAAGGCGGTGTAATGTACTTTTTTCTGGCCTTCTTGTTTTGAAATAAATTTTTACCCCGGTTAGTTAAAAAAAAAAACTATAATTATAAATATCATTATAAACATGTCTTACATCATTATATGATAAATATATTATAAGAAAATATGTTTTACTTTTAATTTGATTTAAATTAACATATGAAATAAACTAATTTTTAACAAACTATTTACAGTATGAATAAAATCGAATAATATAAAACATAAATTTATAATTAAAATTAAATTATAAAATCTTAATAAGTTTAGTAATTAAAATCTAAATTTTGGAAATGTTAACTTATTAGTATTTAAAATTAATACAGATATAATTTTTATAATAATGTGGTCTTATATGTTTTAAAATTTAAAAATATATATAAATAATTAGAAATAAATAATATTAATTATGAATTTACTTTCTTTTTAATACCTTCAGGACAATAAATGCAATGACATTTCTGCTGATAAGCAGGTGATTACAACAACAAATATATTTTTTAAACTTATTTTAACATACGTAAATGCAGAATACCAATGGATGTTTTGCACAACCATCCATCGACATTATTGTATTCTGTGGAGGGACTGCGTGACAGAGTGGAGTGGGGGAAACTCGTCAAATTACAATCATTCAACGGATCGTTGCTATTTTCCCCAGCCGCTACTGCATGCGCTCTAGCCCACACCGGGGATCCCAACTGTCTCTCCTACCTCAAATATGTCACAAAAAAGCATAACGGAGGAGGTGACTGACTATATCATCATTTAAGCTAATTGATTTTTTAATTTTCAAATGGCATTACAAAAGTAGTTAAAAATTCAGTTAAGCTGATTGATTTGTTTCACAACAGCTCCAAATACTTACCCTGTGGATTTATCCAAACATTTATGGATGGTTGATCGCTTGGAACACCTCAGAATTGCTCGATATTTCCAAAAAGAGATCACAGACTGCTGTCAGAATCAAGAGAGCATGCAAAACAAGAACTCAAACAAATAAATAAGAAAGAACTCAATTGCTACTGCAAATTCTTGAAGAAAAGAGATTTTATTAATCTTCAATTTTCCCCTTGATTACAATGTGCGCCCAAGGTGTCTTTAAATAGATTTGAAATCATACAATAATTAGAAAATAAACTCAAGACTAATTTTAGTCTTTTTATGCAAACTAACTCTCTAACAACTTCTCTAATAGTTTAACTAACTGTTTGTTAACTAACTGAATGGTTACTGTCAGTTTACTAACTGATTGCTTAACTACTTGTTAACTGCAGCTAACTTCTTGCATGACAAAAGGAGGGAGGTGGGAGAAATTATCTCCAATTAATTTGAATTTCTAACACTCCCCCTTAATTTCTACCACTTACAATTTTAGCATTTACAATGCCTAAATTTTGTCTCAAAAAATCAAAGGTTTCCTTTGGTAATGCCTTTGTAAATATGTCTGCCAATTGATCTTCAGATTTGCAAAAGTCTAGATGGATTTCTCCATTGTTTACTAATTCTCTGATAAAGTAAAATCTTGTATCAATGTGCTTGCTCCTCTTGTGAAACACATGATTTTTTAATAAAGCAATTGCTGATTTGTTATCACAGAAGATTGGTGTTGAATCTTTCTGTGCTTGTAGTAAATCTTTCAATATTCTTCTCATCTATGTTGCTTGACATGCTGCTGATGTGGCTGCAACATACTCTGCTTCAGCTGATGAAAGTATCACTATAGATTGCTTTTTTGATGCCCATGTGACCACACATGTGCTTAAAAGAAAGGCATATCTAGAAGTACTCTTCCTATCATCAACGCTACCTGCAAAATCACTGTCAGTAAAACCAATCAAAATAAAATTGTTAGTTGTGGAATATAAAATTCCATAATTTGTAGTTCCTGCCACATATCTTAATATCCTTTTTTCAACTTGCCAATGTGAGGCTTTTGGTGACTCCATGAATCTTGAGATTAAACTAACCCCATAACTGATATCTGGTCTAGTAGCTGTAAGATACATCAAACTGCCAACTAATCTTTTGAATATTGTAGAATCAACATTGGATCCTTTGTCTTCTTTGCTAAGTTTGGTCCCTATAGCAAATGGTGTAGGTGTTGGTTTACAATTCAGCACCTTAAATCTCTTTAACACATCCTTTGCATATTTAGTTTGACAGATAAATATTCTTTTTTCTGATTGTACAACTTCTATTCCCAAAAAATACTTCATTAATCTCAAATTTGTCATTTCAAATTCTTTCTTCATTGCTGATTTAAAAGTGTCTACAGACAAATTTCTAGTAAAAATCAAATCATCAACATATAAACATACAATCAAAATCTGACTTTTTTTGTTGATTTTTGTGTACAAAGTAGGCTCACTATCGCTTCTGTTGAATCCATTATTTATCATATAAGAATCAATCCTACTATACCATGCTCTTGGTGCTTGCTTGAGACCATAAAGAGTCTTCTTCAATTTGTAAACTTTTTCTTCATGTCCTTGTACTTCATAACCTGTGGGCTATTTCACATATACTTCTTCATCTAGAAAACCATTCAAAAAAGTTGATTTTACATCCATTTGATATACATACCAATTATTTTGAGAATCTATTGATAATACCATTCTAACAGTATTCAATCTAGCAACTGGTGCAAATGTTTCATTATAGTCAATTCCATGTTCTTGTGCAAAACCTTTTGCTACTAACCTTGCCTTGTGTTTTTCAACATTTCCATCTGCATCAAATTTAGTCTTATAAACCCATTTAACTCCAATACAATCCTTACTTTCAGGTGAAGTAGTTAGATCCCATGTTTGATTCCTTTCAATAGCATTCACCTCTTCATCCATTGCTTTTAGCCAATGTTCCTCATTAACTGCTTCTTCATAATACATAGGGTCATGAGTGAAAAGAGCAAAATTTGAAACCAAATCTAATTTTTCTTCTTCTTGATTATAAATCTCATTCAAACTTCTCATTTTCTTACCTTTAATTCTTGATCTCAAAGTAGCAAGAGTTGGATCTGATTCATCACTTGTGAATTTGGAGTAGGGTGACTTGCATGACTAGATGATTCACCTTGTTCAAACCTTCTAGGTGTTCTTGTTGGAGTGCTTGAGCCTGCTTGTGGAGAGGATTGTCCACCTTGCAAATTTTGTTCTTCAAAAACTTCTTCATCCTGTGGAATTGGTGCTCCAACTGTGATGGTGCTACCATCCCATTCATCTGCTTCTTTAAATTCAAAATCTCTACTAATAATCACTTGCTTTGAAATTGGGTTATACAACTTATAAGCTTTTGATTCTTCAGAATAGCCAATAAAAATGCATTTCTCACCTCTATCATCAAGCTTATTTCTCAATTTAGATGGTATAAGAGAATATGCAACACAACCAAAAATTCTGAAGTGATATACACTATATTTCTTATCAGTCCATACTTCTTGTGGAATTCAATCTCTGACACTCTTTGTTGGGCTTCTATTCAAAATATACATTGCACATGATATTGCTTTTACCCAATATTCATTTGACAAGTGTTTAGCTTTCAACATGCTTCTTGCCATTTCCATGATTGTCCTATTCTTTCTTTCTGCTACACCATTCTGTTGTGGTGTGTACCTTGTAGTCAATTGCCTTTTGATTCCATGATACCTGCAAAAATCTTGAAATTGATTAGACATATATTCACCTCCTCTATCTGATCTCAGTACCTTGATATAACAGCCACTCTGCTTTTCAACCATTGCCTTGAATTCTTTAAACTTTCCAAAGGCTTCAGACTTATTTTTGAGAAAGTATATCCAAGTCTTTCTGCTAAAGTCATTAATGAAGGTTAGAAAATAAGTACTACCTCTAAATGATGTAGTCTGCATTGGTCCACATAAATCACTATGGACTAACTCTAATAATACCTTAGCTCTATATGAGCCTCTTACTGGAAAACTCTCTCTATGTTGTTTTGCTAGAATACAACTATCACATGAACTTTCTGGCTTTTCTATTGTGGTAAACCCTTCACCATATTTTTCTTCTATAACAAATTTAAACCTCCAAAATGTAAATGTCCATACCTTAAGTGCCATAACCATGATTGGTTTAGCTGCATGGACTTGAAGTGGGCTTTCTCTTCTCCTTTGATGCACTGAATATGAAGAGGGAACATCCGATTCTTGGTCATCTCCACTTTTCCTATCAACTTGTCACTTGGAAACTTGTCCAAAACTATGCAAACATTATCCATAAAAGATACTCTATAACCTTTCTACACTAACTGTCCAATACTCAAAAGATTATGTTTTAGTCTAGGTATAAAATAAAGATCAGGTATAAACTTTCTTTCACCATTCTTGGCCAAAACATTTATGACACCTTTACCCATGACATCTATAGTGATATCATTTCCTAATTTCACTTTTGATCTTACAGAATCATCAAGACTAGCAAAAAATTCTTTATTCCATGTCATATGATTACTGCATCCACTGTCTAAAAACAAAATATCTTTAGTTTTTTCTTGAGTAACGTTACAAGTAAGAAACATGCTTCCAATATTAGAACTAGATTCACCTGGATTAGAACTAGATTCACCTGTGTAATTAGCATTCTGCTTGTACACATATCCTTGATTACTTCTGCAGTCACTTGCATAATGACCATATTTCTTGCAGTAATAACATGGAACATTAGATTTATCAAACCTCTGTGAACCTTGCTAAAACTGATTGTTTCCACGTCCTCTACTCCTGTAGTTTTGATTACTGTTCTCACATTCATCTGGATTGTTCCATCCATTTCTGCCTCTGCCTCTTCCTCTGAAGTTTGACCTTGCTCTTCCTCTTCCTCTACCAACTGATACCTATGACTTGAAGACATTCTCAAGAGAAGTGTTATTCCTATTCATTCTAGATTCATGTGTTAACAAAGAACCCATTAATTCATCTACAGATAATTGTTCCAAATCCTTTGTTTCCTCAATAGCTACAACTATTGCATCAAATTTACTGGGTAAACATCTAAGTATCTGTTCTATAATCTTCTGATCCATCATAGTTTCTCCATTAGATCTAATTTGATTGACTATATTGAACACTTGACCCATAAACTGGTATATAGATTCTGATTCATTCATTTGAAATTTTTCAAAAGTTCTCCTAAGAGATTGTAATTTGGTAATTTTTACCTTTGTATTACCTTTATAGGTATTTTCCAAGATTTTCTATGCCTCTCTGGATCTTGTTACTGTTGCAACTCTAGAAAATATAGATTCATCCAATGCCTGATGGATGAGAAATAAGGATTTTGCAACTTTCTTCTTATTCTCTTTAAGTTGGTCCTTTTGTGCTTCATTTAACACCAAATGGGCTGCCTCGTCTTGCGGTTCTACAAAACCACTCTCTACCAGATTCCAAAAATCTTGTGAGCAAAATAAAGTTCTCATCTTAATTTTTCAAAAATCATAATTCTTACCATCAAAAATAAGAATTTGAGGCTATGAAATACTGTTATACGCTACCATTTCTGACACTTGAATGACTTTTTGGTCGTTGTTTCTGACACACAGTTGCCGATGACAGTTACACTGTCATGGTCGGTCACTGATACTGCCGATGTCGATTATATTGTCGATGTCAGTCTTGGAGTCAGCTGACGTTAGTTGTATGACTACCGATGTCAGTCTCTGCACTACCTGCTGGCAATTCTTGTGCCTGACTGCTTCACTCTCCTTTCTTCTTATCGCCTCCCTACTGGCTGGTTTCCTAACCAGGTGCTTCTGCCACAACCTGTGCTCTGATACCAATTTTTCAGAATCAACAAAGCATGCAAAACAAGAACTCAAACAAATAAATAAGAAAGAACTCAATTGCTACTACAAATTCTTGAAGAAAAGAGATTTTATTGATCTTCAATTTTCTCCTTGCATACAATGTGTGCCCAAGGCGTCTTTAAATAGATTTGAATCCATACAATAATTAGAAAATAAACTCAAGACTAATTTTAGTCTTTTCATGCAAACTAACTCTCTAACAACTTCTCTAACAGTTTAACTAACTGTTTGTTAACTAACTGAATGCTTACTATCAGTTTACTAACTGATTGCTTAACTACTTTTTAATTACAGCTAACTACTTGCATGACAAAAGGAGGGAGGTGGGAGAAATTATCTCCAATTAATTTGAATTTCTAACAACTACCTTTGATATGTCTACAAGTGAATGATACAAATTTGCTAGCATTTGATTGACCTCAAATTGTCTGCTCAGTCTGATCCGAACTAATTTTCAAAAATTTATCAATATCATTCGAAAGTCAATACCATATAGTTGCCAAGCAATTTTGGAATATAATTTAAAATTTTGATATGGAGATTGCAGGTATTGGATAGATGAAGGCATTGGGTGGGCAAGGGACTCTCCAGTTAAAGAAGTAGATGATACATCCATGGCTTTCAGACTGCTTAGATTACATGGATTCCATGTAACTACCAGTTAGGATATACAAAAGCACTCTCACTAAGATTGTGTTTTATTTATGCCAAGCCATTGTGGGTGTTATAATTAACAGTTGAAATTGTTTTATAGAGGCGTTGTCTCATTTTAATCAAGTTGATAAATTCATCTGCTTTAAGGGACATGTGAGCCAATCTATTACAGGAATGTATAACTTATACAGGGCCTCCCAGATCTTGTTTCCTGGTGAATTCATATCGGAAGAGGCCTAAATATTTAGCAAGAATTTTCTCGAGGAGATGCGAGCCAGAAACTAGATCAGTGATAAGTGGATTATTTCCAAGGGATTGGTTGGGGAGGTAGGGTAACAATATTAAACATACAAGTCACAAAGTTTTTACAGTCCGTAAAATTATATGAAAACACTATTTTGGAAAAAATTATAGAAGAAATTTTTTAAGAATAGTTGAGATCACATTCTATAATGTATTAGAATCTTAATGATATGATTATGTAAAGATTTCTTAATTGGTGAAGGGCATATATTTTATCAAATAGACTATGTTAAAAACTAAAGTTAATAGGAGATAATATCTCCAATTGATGTTTAACTACCTCCCTCAGCTCTCATGCATGCACAACAATTTTAGATTAGTTAGAGAATTTGTTTTAGTTTCAGTTTGCATGCAAAGACTAAAGTTAGTCTTCAGTTTGCTTTTCTAATTATTGTTTGCTTTAAAATCTATTTAAGAGACCCATGGGCACAACATTGTAAGCAAGATCAATAAGATCTGCAAGATTCAAGAAAATCAATAAAAATCTTATTTTTTCCATGATTGTTGTAGCAATCAGAGTCTATTTTTATTTTTTGTTCTTATATGCTCTATTTTTCTGACAAATTGGTATCAGAGCCTAGTTAGGAGAAGTGCAGTCAGGTTAAGGAAAAGCATAGCGGTTAAGAGGAAATTCATGCACAGTAGTGCATCATATGAATTTTTGGCACAGCATCAAATCAGAGCTAGCACAACAGTAGCAGTTTGGCGTGAGAAGAAACGCACAGTCTCAAGTTGGCCAAAGTGTTTTGATTAAGAGCACAAAAGAAATTGAAGAGACTATCGTGCAGATCTAGACGTGGAAAGTTACAACCAGCATCTAATAGCAGCAAATGTTGGAAGGAGTGCAGCCAAAAACAAGAAAATCATGCAAACATAGCAGCCAACAGATAAGACAAAATAAGATTGCTACTGTTAGGGTGAAAATAGGCCATCATGGACAAGTAAATTCTAGCCAGTCAAAAAAAATTTTAAAAATTTGCAACCGCTTCAAAAGGCGTTGAAGACTCAAAAAAGATTGTGGCATAAGGGAGCGAGGGCAGCGCATTGTTTACAAGAAGAAAGCTGCCTATGTTGAAGGTTACAGACCGGTCAAGGAAGAATAGTAGCCAAATGCTTGAAAGCTAAGATTTGCCAAGCATAGTCAAAGAAAAGCTTTGGTACAAGGAGAATTTTTTCGTCTCTCAGCGAAAGACATGGCAACGAATAATGATATTTTTCAGCCTCAAATTCCCGTTTTCAATAGTAAAAATTATGATTTTTGAGAAATTAAAATGAGAACATTATTTTGCTCACAAGATGTTTGGGATTTAGTAGAGAATGGTTTTGTAGAACCATAGGATGAGGCTGCCCATCAGGCATTAACTCGAGCACAAAAAGATGAGCTTAAAGAGAACAAAAAAAAAGATGCAAAAGCTCTATTTCTAATCCAACAGGGACTAGATGAATCTATTTTTTCTAGAGTTGCAACGGCAACGAGATCCAGATCGGCATGGAAAATCTTGGAGACTACCTATAAAGGTAATACAAAGGTAAAAATTGCTAAATTGCAATATCTTAGGAGAAGTTTTAAAAATTTGCAAATGAATGATTCAGATTCAATAGACCAATTTATGGGTCAAGTATTGAATATTGTGAATCAAATTATATCTAATGGAGAAATTATAATGAATTAGAAGATCGTAGAAAAAATACTCAGGAGTTTACCTACCAAATTTGATGCAATAGTTGTAGCTATTGAGGAAACCAAGGATTTAGAATAGTTATCAGTAGATGAATTAATAGGTTCTTTGTAAACATGTGAATCCAGAATGAATATGAATAACAATACTTCTCTTGAGAATGCTTTTAAGTCACAAGTATTATTTGGCAGAGGAAGAGGAAGAGGCAGAGGCAGAACGGGAAAGAACAATCCAGATCAAGGTGAAAAAAATAATCAAAACTACAACAATAGAGGATGTGGCAACAATCACTTCTAGCAAAGTTCATAGAGGTTTGATAAATCTAATATTCAATGTTATTACTACAAAAAATATGGACATTATGCAAGTGAATGCAAAAAAAATAAAGAAATATGGACAAGCAGAATGCTAATTACTCAAATGAATCTAGTTCTAATTCTGAAAGCTTATTTCTCACTTGTCATGTTACTCAAAAAAATGCTAGATATATTTGGTTCTTAGATAGTGGATGCAGTAATCATATGACAGGGAATAAAGAATTTTTTGCTAGTCTTGATAATTCTATAAAATTTGAAGTGAAATTAGGAAATGATAACAAAGTGGATGTAATGGGTAAAGGAGTAATAAATGTTTTGACAAAAAATAGTGAAAGAAGGTTTATTCATGAAGTTTATTTTGTACCTAAACTAAAGTATAATCTTATGAGTATTGGACAGCGAGTACAAAAAGGTTACAAAGTATCTTTTATGGATAATATTTGCACAATACTAGACAAGTTTTCAAGTGACAGGTTGATAAGAAAAGTGGAGATGACCAAGAATCGAATGTTCCCTCTTCGAATTTAGTGCATCCAAGGAGAAGAGGAAGCCCACTTCAAAACAATGCAGCTAGACCAATCATGGCTATGGCACTTAAGCTATGGACATTTACATTTTGGAGGTTTGAATTTGTTACAAAATAAAAATAGGGTGAAGGGATTACCACCAATAGAACAGTAGGGAAGTACATGTGAAAGTTGTATTCCGGCAAAACAGCATAGAGAGAGCTTTCCAGTAGGAGCCTCATATAGAGCAAAGGTAATATTGGAGCTAGTCCATAGTGATTTATGTTGACCAATGCAAATTCCATCATTTGGAGGTAGTTCTTATTTTCTAAACTTCATTGATGATTTTAGCAGAAAGACGTGGATATATTTTTTCAAAAATAAGTCTGAAGCCTTTAAAAAATTTAAAGATTTCAAGGCTATGGTTAAAAAGCAGAGTGGCCTTTACATCAAAGTACTTAGATCAAAAAGAGGAGGTGAATATATGTCTAATAAATTTTATGATTTTTGCAAATATCATGGCATTAAAAGGCAACTGACTACAAGTTACACACCACAGCAGAATGATGTAGCAGAAAGAAAGAATAGAACAATCATGGAGATGGCTAGAAGCATGTTGAAGGCCAAACACTTGTTAAATGAATATTGGGCAGAAGCAGTAGCATGTGCAGTATATATTCTGAATAGAATCCCAACAAAGAGTGTTAGAGATCGAATTCCACAAGAAGCTTGGAGTGGTAAGAAGCATAGTGTACATCATTTCAAAAAAATTGGTTGTATTGCATATTCTCTTATACCATCTAAATTTAGAAGAAAACTTGATGATAGAGGTGAAAAATGCATTTTTATTGGCTATAGTGAAGAATCAAAGGCTTATAAGTTGTATAACCCCATTTCAAAGCAAGTGATTATTAGCAGAGATGTTGAATTTAAAGAAGAAGAAGCATGGGATGGTAGCACCATCACAATTGGAGCACCAATTCCCAAAAATGAAGAAGAATCTAAAGAACAAAATTTGCAAGGTGATCAATCCTCTCCACAAGCAAGAACAAGCACTCCAATAAGAACACCTAGGAGCTTAGTACAAGGTGAATCATCTGGTCATGCATGTCATCCTACTCCAAATTTACAAGTAAGTGATTAATCAAATCCAACTCTTGCCACTTTAAGATCAAGATTTAAAGGTAAAAAAATGAGAAACTTGAATGAGATTTATAATCAAGAAGAAGAGAAGGTAGATTTATGTTCAAATATTGCTCTTTTCTTTCATGATCCTATGTATTATGAAGAAGCAGTTAATGAGGAACATTGGATAAAAGCAATGAATGAAGAGATGAATGCCATTGAAAGAAATCAAAAATGGGATCTAACTAATATACCTGAAGGTAAAGATTGCATAAGAGTCAAATGGGTTTATAAGACCAAATTTGATGCAGAAGAAAATGTTGAAAAGCACAAGGCAAGGTTAGTAGCAAAAAGTTTTGCACAAGAACATGGAATTGATTATAATGAAACATTTGCTCCAGTTGCTAGACTTGATACTGTTAGAATGGTTTTATCAATAGCTACTCAAAATAATTGGAATGTATATCAAATGGATGTCAAATCAGCTTTCTTGAATGGTTTTCTAGATGAAGAAGTGTATGTGAAACAGCCACCAGGTTATGAAGTGAATGGACATGAAGAAAAAGTCTATAGATTGAAGAAGGCCCTTTATAGTCTCAAGTAACCACCAAGAGCATGGTATAGCAGGATTGATTCATACATGACAAACAATAGATTCAATAGAAGCAATAGTGAGCCTACATTGTACACAAAAATCAACAAAGAAGGTCATATTTTGATTGTGTGTTTATATGTTGTTGATTTGATTTTCACTATAAATTTATCTATAGACACATTTAAATCAGAAATGAAGAAAGAATTTGAAATGATAGATTTGGGATTAATGAAGTATTTTTTGGGCATAAAAGTTGTACAATCAGAGAAGGAAATTTTTATTTGTCAAACTAAATATGCAAAGGATGTGTTAAAAAGGTTTAAGACGCTGAATTGTAAACCAGCACCTACACTAGTTGCTACAGGGACCAAAATTAGCAAAGAAGACAAAAGGTTTCATGTTGATTTTACAACATTCAAAAGAATAGTTGGTAGTTTGATGTATCTTACAGTTACAAGGCTAGATATCATTTATGGGGTTAGTTTAATCTCTAGATTTATGGAGTCACCAAAAGACTCACATTGGCAAATTGGAAAGAGGATATTGAGGTATGTGGCAGGAACAACAAAATATGAAATTTTATATTCCACAACTAATGATTTTAGATTGATTGGTTATACTGGTAGTGATTTTGCAGGTAGCAATGATGACAAGAAGAGTACTTTTGGACATGCCTTTCTTTTAGGAACAGTTGTGGTCACATGGGCATCCAAAAAGCAACCTATAGTGACACTTTCATCAGCTGAAGCAGAGTATGTAGCAGCCACATCAGTAGCATGTCAAGCAACTTGGATGAGGAGAAAATTGACAGATTTATTAGAAGCACAAAAGGAGTCAACACCAATCTTTTGTGACAACAAATCAGCAATTACATTATCAAAAAATCATGTTTTTCGCAAGAGGAGCAAGCACATTGATACAAGATTTCATTTTATCAGAGAGTTAGTGAACAATGGATAAATCCATTTAGAGTTTTGTAGATCTGAAGACCAATTGGCAGATATATTCACAAAGGCATTAACAAAGGAGACCTTTGATTATCTAAGACAAAAATTAGGCATTGTAAATGCTGAAGTAGTTAGTGGTAGAAATTAAGGGGGGATGTTAGAAACTGAAGTTAACAAGAGATAATTTATCCACTTGATGTTTAACTGCCTCCCTCAACTCTCATGCATGCACAACAATTTTAGATTAGTTAGAGAATTTGTTTTAGTTTCAGTTTGCATGCAAAGACTAAAATTAGTCTTCAGTTTGCTTTTCTAATTATTGTTTGCTTTTAAATCTATTTAAGAAACCCATGGGCACAGCATTGTAAGCAAGATCAAGATGATCTGCAAGATTCAAAAAAATCAATAAAATTTTTGATTTTTCCATAATTGTTGTAGCAATCTGAATCTGTTTTTATTTTTTGTTCTTATATTCTCTGTTTTTCTAACAGAGTAAAAATTATTTTAAGTTAAACATTAATTAAAAGTAGTCCTACATTAATATTTAGTCCTACCTTAATATTGTATCTTGAAATGTTGATCAAAAAAGATCTTATACAGTTTTTTTCAAAAACCAGTTTCCAAATAATACTATATATTTTTCCATGTTTTCTCTTCAAAGTGTTCTCACCAAATTTGATGTCAGGTGAATTACTCTCTGAATTTTCCATGGTATGCAACTCAACCACGGATCGAGGCAAGGATGTACATTGAACACTACGATGTAGATGATGTATGGATCGGAAAATCACTCTACAGGTAGATTAACAGAAACCCATGGATTTAGAATTATAAATGCAGAGCCCGTCTTCATTAGCCACATGACTAGTAATTTGTGTTTCTACATTTCAGAATGCCGTTTGTGAATAATAAATCATATCTGGATCTAGCCAAGGCAGACTTCAATCTATGTCAATCCATCCACAAGAAAGAACTTAATGCAATAATTAGGTAGAGTTCTACCTCAACGAATCAATATTCGGTTTCATATCTGGAGTGAACTAATAGAAGTTTTTGATTGACATCTCTGTGCTTAACAAATACATTTTCCTGAAAATGGCGAAAGTTTTTTTTCTTGAGAAATCTATGTTTCCGACTAAATTTTTTAGTCATGATCAAGATGAATCACAAAGTATGGTCCCCACAATTTTTTCTTCAAATTTTCAGAAATTGTGTTTCTTTAACATTAAGGACCGACGAAGCTTGAAGTCCTTAATCTCTGTGTTCTCATTTCTGCAGATGGTCTAGAGAATATCAATTCGAGGATGTGGGATTAGCGCAGGATTCAATAGTAAGATGTTATTTCTTAGCTGTTGTAGGTCTGTTTGAACCCGAGATGGCTCCTGCTAGACTGGCATGGGCACGTTCTGCCATACTTATAGCCGCAGTGCGGGCCATTTTCTCCTGTCGACATTTTTCTCAACATCATAGGCGGCAGTTTGTGGTAGCATTTGCAAGGTAATAAGTAAAATATATCTTAAAATTTGATAAATTGGATTTTTTGGGATGAGATATACATATTTAGTTTAAATGTTTTGATGGGGTTAGAAATTTTAAACATTTGCATGTGATTTAAACCAGAAAATACATTTCTTAGCCTAAAAATTCTATTTGAGGAGCCGTTGCAAATGTAAAGCCCGACCTCTTTTCTTCTTCTTATTTTTTTGATGACAACCAACTTAACAAATTTTGAGGTCAAAATGAGAAAATTTTATCCTTTTTTGGTTTGGTTCAGGCGTGATGTTTCAGAAATGCGAGGCGATAGTGTAGTGAATGCAAATGCTAAACTGATATTGAAATGTTTGTTCCGTATAATTAACTCCATCTCTACCGATGGTAGTGTCAGGCAGGGTCGCAACATAAATGGTGATCTAACACAGACGGTACTCTTCTGGTTCTAAATTATAATTATAATTATATAGGTTTTTGGATATATCTGTTTTTAAAAAAAACCTTCTCAACATTTGGGTTATAAACATAGGCCCATTATCACGAGGATGTTGTGTTAATCAATAAACCCTAACACAACACTAGATAATATGCAGTGGCAACATTGGTTGGTGAAGGAGGTGGGGACGGATGAGGAAATGAAGGCTGGTTCAGAAGGTGAGGTGATAGTGGTGTCAGCATTCTTGTTGGTTGGAGATGTCATTTTCCCATATAATTCTCACTTCATCTACCTCAAAAACAAGCTTTCTTCTCTTCTCCAGTGTCTTTCAGCTACCAGCTATAAGGTATTTGGCTATTTAAATAATTTTATTATTCTTTATTATTAATTAAAAGAGTGACCTTGTACTATAATATTATGATTTGTGTAAATTTAAATATTTTATAGAAAATATTAGTTAGTTAAGCAAAAATATTCTTATTTAAGATAAAATTAAAATTTTATACATTTATTTACAGATGGAGGAGATATCATCTGAATGGGTGTCTGAGATGGAGGTGAATAGTCCAAAGTATAACATAAATGAAATGATGAGAGAAATGGTTTATTATGTACTTGAAGGGCACACTGAAATTCTTGATATGATTAAACATGTGTTTCTTACAATGAGCAAGAGCTTCTATTATGAAGCATATTGCAACAATGAGGAGATGAGCTATCACGAAAAATTGATTCTTTTCAAATCTATAATATACTAGTTCAATAGAAAGACTGATCTAAAAAATTTCAAAATTTATTCCTTAAAAAATATATAATATTTAAAGTGCGAGCAAGAGTTTTTATTATAAAATTTATTGCAACAATGAAATGGCAATCCATACAAATGATTCATTTTCAATCAATAAAAAATAAATATGCTTTAGAAAATTACAAAATATTTTTATTATAAATTGTAAAGTTTCATTCCTCAATGTTAACAAAATCAAAAATTTCAATCTTAAAACAATTAAAATTGCTTGATTTACATTAATATTACACATTTATTTTTTTAGAGCGGTCAACTAAAACAAAAGATTAAGTATGGTTTATGTTCTCATCTATTTTACCATGTGAATCATAAACTATTTTATTTTTAAAGATGATTATATCTTTCCTTCAATAGTGATCAGTTTAAAATGTAGGGATTTAAAAAACTTTTAAGTAATTATATTCAAAAACTTATTTATAATATACAAATAATTTAAAATATCACTATTCAACAATAGTGCATAAATTTAACATATTAAAAATAAATTAGAAATTTAACTACCCATAATTCATAATGGGCCAAGCATTAATATCAACTTGTCACATTTCTGTATATTCTTATATTGTTATTAGATAGAATAATAATGAAGTAATGGTTAATACATGAGGATCATACAAATTCTATTTTTATTGTATGGTTGTGGAGGTTCCTCTTTTGAAATGGTAAAGTCTTATTTATTAACTATTCTATTTTGTTATCAATTATTGGTGTGGGTCTATTTATTTTGGACTCTTTATTGCATATATTTTGTTAATTTGATGGTGATATTTACATTTATATCTATTGTTATGATTTAACTTTATCTACATAAATATTTTAATTATAAGTAGTATCAAAGCTTCAATTTAAGAAAGGTTCTACTACACTTTTTTTCTTTATATATCTAGTTTCATGTTTGTTTTGAACTAAAAAAGATTGAAAAAAGATAAATTAAATCTCCATAGAATGTTAAATCCCCTCATGCATGGGTTAAGTGGATGGTAGAAGGATAAGGGTGAGTAAAATTTTCATGATATAGTTGTGAAGTGGAAAAACCTAGATAATTTCATCATGAAGAGCCTAGAAGATCATGAACTTTGATCGATTAAAAATGGTGAAAGAAAATATATATATTTATTGCTAGTAGAAACCCTAGGAAATGGGGAGTTGAGTTAGGGAGATGTCACAAGGACCTACATAAAATAAGATTGGCATGACGATGACTCTCACATTGAGAAAATGCACTTTGAGGAGGAAGAAGCCCATACTTTTGAAAAGAAAGACATTTTGGAAGAATTTGTTGAAGTGAATTGAACCCTAGAGACATGCAGAACCATGAAAAATTTGAGAAAACATCCACCCATAATGTACTTTAAACTCCAACCTATGCATTTCTCCACGAAATGGAATGTGGAAAAGGTAGTCATGTGGATTTGTCTCAAATAGCATAATTCAAGAGAAAAGAGGTAGTTAATATATTCTACAACAAACAATACCATATAAATGTTTAGGATCAATAGTAATACAAATAGTTTGATCTAAGAGCCCAACTATGTTGGGCATGCTATAGACACATGGCAGTAACACACCTATGCGAATAAGTAACAATATGATATGAGGAATAATGGTAGACAACCCAAATACTAACCCAACCTCAGTGCAATCTAGTGTTGCGGTTTATGAAAATGTTCTTATTCTAACAAGAAGTGTGGGTGGTACACATCGAGGTAACACTAGAGGTATCTAACTTTCGAGGGTGAATGTAACATATAGTGTGCTAGTTTCACAAATTCTAATACCACAATATTTTTTCTATGAGATGTCAATGAGTCTACTAGAATATAAAATAATGGAAAATTCCACTGAGCATGTTCACAATAGTGAGCTTATCTAGTGCATGAAGGGTGTAACCATTCCAAAATGGAAGGTGAGCTAGTATTCACCTACCCTATTAGACCATGTGCACACATGGTATTGTAAGTTTGCCCCATACCAAGCCATTGTAGATTATGAACAAATCAAGAAAGCATTTTTTAAGAAATTTGATATCTTTGAGTTGTAATAGTAAAGCATCTTTGCTTTGAAAGAAAATAAATAAGATTATACTAAAAGGATACAAATGTATGACATAAAGTTTAAGACCTTGATATCTAAGTTCTCTTATGAAATAATTCCAATAAATCCTCCCATAATGGTTTGTTGGAGGGTTAATTTAACCCTTCATATGTGATTTGTTAATTAATATGTTCATAGAGACAAACGAGGCACTGGAAGAAGTTATAATAGTTTGGGTAGTTAATATTGTAGATATTGAGCCCTTCTTGAAGGCAAAATTTTCCTCAGTGGCAAGGTTCACTTTAAGAGGAAATGATAGAAATCTCCCTAAGTTTAGGTGGGTGAATTAGATTCATGACATTGGTGAATCAAGCTACACAGAGCAAGAAAAAAATTGCCTTGTCTTTTTTGTCATGAGATAACAATGTGACACGTAACAACATTGTATCACATGACAACATTACATCATGTGATAGCATTGCATCACATAACAACATTGTATCATGTAATAGAATGTTATCGTGCAATAACATTACATCATGTGGTAGCATTGTGTCACGTGATAGATCTATGTCATACGATATCAATGTGTTGCATGATAGGATTATGTTGCATGATACCAATGTGTTGAGTGACACATTGCTATCACATTATATAATGTTATCACATTACACATTATTATCATGGGACACAATGCTATCACATGACATTGTGCTACCACATGATAGTGTTTATGTCATATGGTGGCTTTGTGTCACTCAGCATTTTGTCATGTGGTGTCACACTATTGCATGACAATTTGCTATCGTGCGACAAGTTACTATCATGTGATACTTTGCTACCACATGGCATGTTTCTATTATGTGACACTTCACTTCCACATAACAATATCGAAGTGGTTATGGGTCATGCCGATCGGCTGCTTTGGTTCCCATCCTTGCTTATAAATACCTCTATAGTGAACTTATTTTCACTTTGCACTTACAAAATTTTCTCATTTGACTAGTATTTCCAACTTTACATAACTACTTCCAACTTTACCTAAATACCTCTACAGGGTTACAATGACTTCCCCATCCACAAAAATGTGGTGTCAATCATTAGGGGCGAGTAATTGTGTTTTCAAAAATCTTGTGAGTCCATATTTCCTATAAATGTTGGAGCACCCAAAATACTTTGTTGAATGGGTCAATCAATGCGGGTTTAGAGGACTTACATAGATGCCTCAGTATGATTTAACTATGAACAACAACCTTCTAAAATCTTTGGTTAGTTATTTTAATTGTAACGATGGTCATTTTTTTATCCAGTTTAACAATAAAATAATATCCTTTGGCACATTTCCATTGGATATCCATAACTTAACGACTCTTCCACATTGCAATGCAAACCCTGTGAGCATGAATATTGTCTTGTCCAAAGAGGATAATATTTATTTGGAGTCATTCTACAAAGTGTCCTTTGACCCATTGGGTGAGTGTTAAATTTATTAATTCATTTCCTAAATATAATTGAATCATTTCCTATATATATTTTGGTATCCTAATTCAATTAAATGTTCTATTTTTTGGTTTTCATTATAAATTCTCGAAATCTAAGGGGGATCCCTATGAAAAAAATCAACAATCTATTTCTCAAATCTATTGTCCATTTATTTTAAGCAAGAATTATTTTAGAGGGAAGATCATCAGACATTCCCTTTTGGGTAGTTTATTATATTCTTCATTCTCTCTCAGGTGTTAGATGTGACTGGTGCATATTAATATCCAGTAGGATTAGCGTTGAGTTAAATTTGGCATTCTGAAAGGATAGTTGCACCAGTTCATCTTCTAACTACATTCTGGTCTTGTATTTCAAGGCCTTGTATGAAATCTAGAATAATTTGGTTCACACTACCCTTCATAAAAAAATGAAGGCTAATGCTTTGTTAATCGAAAAAAAGGAGGTAATTTTGCTTTCACCGAGTCTAATTTTTTTATTTTTTTATTTTTTCTTAATTTTTACATTTTTAACCTCTTGTTTGTTATAGGTAAGAGTGCATCTTTATGACATAATAAAACACACAAAAAATAGAGATCAACATGCTCTAGAAGTTTCTAGTGATACTCAGTCCATGGAGTCTTCAGTCAATTCATTTCCAATTATGAAACACCCAAGAATTAATTCTATTTCGTTTCCACTTACAGGTTCCCACAAAATTCCTGTAATCTATTTTTATTGTATTTCAATGGAAAATATAATATTCATATTGGTTTTTTTTTTTAAATATAACATTCATATTAGTTTTTTTTTTTTTAGTTGACTCTCAAAATGTTGCCATTGAGGATTCTTCCACTCGACGTGATCAATGTTTGCCATTACAACTTTCTTTTTTATTTCAAGTTTGTTAAGATTTTCTTGATTAAATAACTAGATCATTTATGTGTTTTACAGGTCAAACAACCAATGTCTCTCCACCACCTAGAATCAAAATGAGAGGGCAAGCACTAGCTCCACCAAGTAATAGAGGGAAAGAGACAACTCCAACAAGGATAGTCAAAGTGGATGAGGCAATCACACCACCAGGTAATAACAATAAAAATTTTAATTTGAACTTGCATTGGTTTTATGTTTTTGACTTTACCATTTTTTATTTTTTTTTAGTGCACCCAATGTCTGTTAGGATATCAAGAAGTATGCCACCTCCCCCACCACCAAACCAGATTAGAGAAGAGGAAAGAGCCTTAGCCTCCCTACATGAAGTAGAGGAAATCTACAAATTTTTGATTTCCCAACTTTCTCTATTGGTGGTATTTCAGATGGACAAGGTCTTACTGATTTGCAGCAGATTGATCGTGATGAAGAGTTTAGTGGAATTGAATGTAGGCCCCTAGTTATTGGTGGATTTAGTCCACATGAATTTATTCAAGTTGCTAATGTTCTTTCATAAGTGCCTCCTATGGCTACCTCTTCTCCAGCTTGATCCTTTCCACCCCACACTGATAATTTAAATGTTTTTGATGATGCACTTACTAGTTTCTCTTTTGATAATATCATTTCAAAAAATTTGCTTGTTAATCTAACAGATGGGGTGACTAATGAATTTAATGATTTGAAATAATGGGAGAAAAGGTCAAAGGCCCTTATCAAAGAAATAAATTCATGTTATCAAAACCATGACCAAAGAATGAATTTAACCTTTCTTGTTCAAAATGAACCATCAAAGATTGATGCTTTGTTCTAGCAAGTTCAATCTAGAGTGATTTCTATTGAGAATGTTTACAATGATAGAATTTTAGAGATTATGACAAATAGATTGAAAAATTTAAATGGAGAAGCCCAAACATATTACAATAAATGGGCTAAAGATATCAACTTGGTTACCATTGTGCAAGTGAAAAAGGATAAGGTAGTGGTATGTTTTAAATTTATTTATCTATAGCATGTTTTTTTATTATTACAATACCTTGGTATTTGTGTGACCCAAATTAATTATTGATGGCAAGAAAAATATGAAAATTTAAAGCAAGAAGCAAATATTCTCAATGTGCATTTTTTTTAGTACAAAATATACTGAGAGGGGAGGGTGAATCAGTATATTATATATCTTATTTATTAATCAAATTCCTTTTATTTAACCACTTAACCACACATTAAAGATATGCAATAAAACTAAAACAATAATATGCAACACACGAGAGAGAGAGAGAGAGAGAGAGAGAGAGAGCATATTTTTACGTGGAAACCTAAAGTGGGAAAAACCACAGAGAACAATCTCAAGTATATCAATGAGCACCAACTCAAATTGCAAAGTTTGCAAGCACTAACTTGCAGGAGCACCAACCCCTTTACTGATCACAAACATAGCAACTATTTGTGAGCACCAACCCACAAGAGCACAAACCCCTTGCTAAGATTTTTGAGCACCAACCCATAGGAGTACCAAAACCTCTTGTGTATAAAACAAACCTATCTCTCAATGTTGCTTACTCAACAAATGATAGAAATCTACAATATCTCCTACTTTTATCTCTTTGAAAACAAATACAAACCATGCTCTCTCTTGGATATTACAAATGGATTCTTAAGCCTTTATTTATAGATTTACAAATGACCTTTGGCATTCACCATTTTTTACCCTTCAATCCTCATGGAAAATGGCACCAAACTTGTGTGACCTATCGTATCCTTGCATTTGAAAAGTCATATGGTGACCCTTCATAAGCAAAAGCATCCTTTCCTTTTTTGTCTTTATCTTGCTGACTTTTCGTATTCTTCAAAGTGTCCCTTTATGGAAAAATGCACCATATCTTCTTTTGTCTTCACATGGTGACTTTTCAAATTCTTCAAGATGACTCTTCATGATAAAATACGTCCCATTCCTCTTTCATCTTTTACCCTGTGACTCGTTGACTTCTTCATGGGCCCTCTTTTGACTTATATGCAACCAAAAATATATTCATCAATATTAAATAGATATTTACACACATTATCCAAGATATGAATATTAAAAAAAACATTAAATGCAATGGGGCCTTTATCACCAATAATGTTATACCTTTGACACCAATGACAATATTTCTAACAATATCCCCCTTGGTCATTGATGGCAATCCCAAATCGAAACTACCACATCCTAAAACTTACACATAATACCATCTAAGAAACATACAATAACTCCATCTTACTATAGCAACATGTACTTGTTCCCTGTACCTATTTCTTCCCCTATACCTATACCTATACTTATTATTCTCCACCTTTGACATTAATTACAAAGGGCCTACCTCTAGCTAACACTTAGCTCCCCCTCAACTAATGTTGAACCTCAATGGAAAGAATTAAAATAAATTACTCCCAACTTCTCATGTAGATACTCAAATGTGTCTTTTGGTAGTGACTTTGTAAAAATATTTGCAATCTACTCTATAGTACTAATATACTCCATCTTAACCTGTTAATCTGCAACTTGCTCTCTCAAGAAATGATATCTAATGAAAATAATTTTTTTTCTTGAATGCATCATTGGATTATTCAAAATATTAATATCACTTGTGTTGTCACAAAAAATAGAAACAGGTTCATCATATTTTATCTTGATATCTTCTAAAATTTGATTCATCAGAAGCACTTGAGTACAACATAATAATGTTGTAATATATTCTTATTCATCTATAGAAAGTGATAATAAATTATGTTTCTTGCTTAACCATGATACTAAGCTATCACCAAGGAAGAAATCTCCTCCACTTGTACTCTTTCTATCATCCAAGCACCCTACCCAATCTAAATCTGTATAAGTAGCTAAAGTGAAATCTCTACCTGTGTGATACCGTAATCCATTATCCAATGTCTCCTTGATATATCTAAATATTCTCTTCACCAACTGAACATGACTATCTTTTGGAGATGACTGATATCTTGAAACCATACTTACTACATGCATGATGTTTGGCCTTGATGTTGTCAAATATAAAAGACTACCAATCATAGTTATATACAAAGATTGACCTGCAATAGGTGAATTTTCATCTTTGCTCACCTTATTTCCTATACACATTGGTGTGTTAACTGGTGCACAATCCTCAAAACCAAATTTATTCAACATTTCCTTATCATATTTAGTTTGAGATATAAAAATTCCTTTATTTGACTAAAATATTTTCAATCCTAAGAAAAATGACAATTCTTCAAGCATAGACATCTCAAATTATTTTTGCATATTTTTAAAAAATTATTTTATCATCTATTCAATGTTTCCTCCAAAAATGATGTCATCAACATATACCACAACAATCAATTGATTCTCACTTTCTATTTTTGATGTAGAGATTACTATTAGTAAATCCTCTCTTGAAACCTTGATCCTGCAGGTACTTATCAAGTCTTGCATACCAAGCTCTAGGAGCTTGTTTCAATCCATGCAATGCTTTCTTCAATCTGCATACATGGCTACTAATATTTGAGAGAATAAATCCCTTGGGCTACTCAATGTAGACCTCTTTTTCTAGATTCCTATTTAGGAAGATAGATTTGGCATCCATCTAAAACACTTTGAAATTTATAAACATTATATATGCAAGAAACATTCTAATAGCCTCTAACCTTTCCATTGGTGTAAAGGTTTCTTCAAAATCTATTCCCTTAATTTGAGCATATCCTTTACATACTAATCTTGCTTTATTCCTAGTCACTTCTCCATTTTCATTCAACTTATTTCTATAAAACTATTTTGTTCCTATCACATTATGATGTTTTGGTCTAGGCACTAACTCCCAAGTATCATTCTTTTCTATCTGATTTAATTCTTCATCCATAGCCTTAACCCAATGCTTATCCTGTCTAGCTTTTGAAAAAGTTTTAGGTTAAATTTTGGATAACAAAGAGAAATTAACTTGCTCAGATTCACTTACCATCATTTTTATAGTGTGAATTCATTCATTTATGTCCCCGATGATGTCACTTTCATTATGATTTCTCTGACCATATTTGGATGTAGTTTTGGTGTCCTTTTTCTCCTTCTCATCTTCATCTGATTATTCAAAATCTTCCTCTTCAATGATTTCAAAAATGTCTACTGGATCATTGATTCTTTGGGTTTCATCTTCTTCTATCCTGACATTTTCACTTTCAATAAGTTATTTGGTTATTTTGTTATAAAATTTATAATTTTTACTTTTGCAAGAATAACCAAAAAATATACCTTCATCTACTCTAGATTCAAACTTCCCAATTTTTTCATCATTTTTATTTATGAAGCATCTGCTACTAAAAACACTGAAATAATCAACTATTGTTGGTTTATCTTTCCTTATCTCATAATGAGTCTTGTCACTATTGACTCTCAATAATGCTCTATTATGAATATGCACTGCTATAGCAACTACCTCTCTCTAATATTTAACTGGTATCTTGGATTTATTTAGCATTGTCTTCACCATCTCTTGAACTATTCTATTTATCCACTTAACTACTCCATTTTGTTCTAGATTTCTAGGTACTGAATAATGTCTCTTTATTATATGGTCTTCACAAAACTTAATAAATTGATTTGACATGAATTCTCCTCCTTGATCTGTTCTTAGACACTTAATCTTCAAACTAGCTTCATTCTCAACTAATGCTTTGAATGCTTTGAAATATCTGAAAGATTATATTTTTTATCATATGTGAAAAATCATCAATAAGAAACATGAAATATTTCTCACCTTGATTACTTTGAGTTCTCATAGGTCCACACAGATCAGTGTGAACAAGCTCTAACATCTGAATGGTCGAGTACTATTTTGTTTTAAAACTCTTTCTAGCTTACTTCCCATGCTAACAAGGTTCACAAAGCATGTCAGATGGCTTTGTAATCTTTGGAAGATTTATGACTGCTTGCTTTTTGATAATGTTGATAAGATTGTCAAAATTTATGTGACTCATTCTCCTATGCCATCACCAAATTTCTTCAATCTGACTCAAACAACATCTTTGACCTTTGATGTCTAATAACATATACAAATTATTGCTTATTCTCTAAGCATATGCAATTAACACATCTGAATCTTTTATCCTAATTTCACAACCTTTTTAAAAAAACTTTAGTGCGTGACCTTGATCATACATTTGACTTACACTTAAAATATTATGCTTAAGACCTTCTACATAAAAAACATTTTTAGTTTTAGTTCTACCATTATCCAAACTTAGTGTGCATTTTCTGACAATTCTAGCAGTAGTATTATCTCTAAATTTCACTGTGCCACCATTGATCTTCTTCAAATTTATGAACTTAATTTTGTCTCCTACCATGTGTCTCAAACATCCACTATCAATGAACCATGGATTTTATTTCATTTCTTTCATATAAAGCTATTTGTACCAACATAGATTTTTTAGGTTGTTTCTTCTTCCATGAACCTATCTAAACTTTCTTCTTGATGAATGGATCCTTAAAACTCTGGTCCTTCTTGACTGACTCAAACAAACTTCTATAGTACCGAGCTATGTGTTTGAAGTTATTGTACTTGTAACATATTGTGGCCTCTTCATTAAATCCTAATAGAGAAGCAAAAGAGTTGTGGCTTCTTCTTGACTCTACATGACTTTCCTTCTCCTTATTTCTAAAATTGTTAGCCCTTTTTTGACATTCTATTTTCTTATGACCATATCTATTACAATAAAAATAATAACTATAAAAATAGGACCTATTTGTGTATCTCTAACCTAGTTGCCTTTTGTAGCTCTATTTCCTCTAGTCTTATTTGTTTGAGATGTCCTCTATATTCTTAAATTCTTGCCTTTTTATTTCTTCTTTTGTAAGAGCTTCAGCATAGCTCTTTTCTTTTTTCCTTGTTTGTGAAAATAGTGGCCTCCACTTTCTCTTTTTTAAATCCAATACCTATCTTATCTGACATTGATCTTTGATTTTTTAATATCTTATTCAACATATTAATGCTATTCTCAAATTTTGAATCATTGGCTGCTTTATCATTGATTGCTTTACTTATTTTCTCAAGATCTACTTTTAAAGAAGCAATTTCAATAACATACCTTTCACATTCTTTACTTACTATTTTCAACTGTGCCGTTAGATCTTATTCATTCTTCTTGGCTTCTTCAAAGTGTGTTTTTAGATCTTCAATTATTTTCTTTGACTCCTTTTCATTTTTCTCAATCTGAAACTTTAATCTTTGATTCTTCTTTTCAAGAGCCTTTAACTCTTTTAAGGCACAAACAAGTTCTCCTTCCATATTCACTTTGGCTTCATCATGTTCTTCTTCTTGATCATCTTTAATTTTACTTGCAAAGGCATCTTTATATATGGCCATGAATAGAATCTCTTCTTCTACTGAATCACTAACCCCACTATCTGCAGTTGAGCTAGGATCATTAGAATACAAATTCTTCTTCTTGAATTTTTCTTTGAAATTATTCTTTAATGTAGACTTTCCTTTTTCATTGTCACCATTACCCTTATCTTGGCACGTAGATACAAAATGTCCAATATTTCCACAATTAAAAAATTTGAAAGATAATTTTCCTTGATATTTACCTATGCCTTTTCTTGGCTTACAAATGAATAGATCTTTGTTGTCATCTTCATCATTGCTAGAACTGTCACTTGATTCTTAAGTCTTAGCCTTCTCTTTCTTTCATTTCTTGAAAGTAAATTTTTTTTTTTAGGGTTTCTCTTATTCGATCCACATCTCATATGTCGTAAGAATACCATGTAGCTCATCCATATTCAGCTTCACTAAATTCTTCATCTCTTCAATTTATGAAAATTTTGCATCATATCTCAATGGTAGAGATCTCAAAACCTTTTGAACCATAATTGATTCTTTTAACTTTTCTCTAAGACCTTGAATCTGATTAACTATTTGATCAACCTTCAAAAAATAACTTGCTATACTTTCTTGCTCTTCCATCTTCAAAATCTCAAACTATCTTCTGAAAGTCTGAAGCTTGGCTTACTGAACCTTTCCATCACCTTTGTAAATATTCTCAAGTTTACCCAAGTTTTATGAGTAAATTTACATTACATAACTTTAACAAATTCTGATTCACATAAACCACGTAAAATAACATTTAAAGATTTAGCATTTTTTTCACTTTCATTCTTTTTTGTTGTAGTAGTTACAAGTGTATGTCGCTCTTCATATTCCTTTACCACTGCTTGCCATATGTTGAATCCAAGGGCCAACAAATAAGTCTTCATCCTTATGCTCCAAAAAACATAATTTGTCCCATCAGATAAAGGTGCCTTATTTTTAGAGAAACCTTCACGTGATCCAACCATCGTGCTTTCTTGATCTACCTTCAAGATGTAATTTTTTTTCAAAGGAACATGCTCTAATACCAATTCTTAAGCATGAAATATACTGAAAGATGGGGGGGGTTGAATCAGTATATTATATATCTTATTTCTTAATCAAATTCCTTTTCTTTAACCACTTAACCACACATTCAAGATATGCAATAAAACTAAAATAATAATATGCACCACATGAGAGAGAGAGAGAGAGAGAGAGAGAGAGAGAGAGATTTACATGGAAACTTAAAGTGAGAAAAACCATGGAGAATAATCTTAAGTATATGAATGAGCACCAACTCAAATTACAAAGTTTTCAAGCACCAACACAATAACTATTTATGAGAACCAACCCATAGGGGCACCAATCCCTTACAAATATTTGTGAGCACCAACCCATAGGAGCACCAAACCTTCTTGTGTATAAAACACAACTATCTCTCAATGTTTCTTACTCAACAAATGATAGAACTCTACAATATCTCCTACTTTTCTCTCTTCAAAAACAAATACAAACCATGCACTCTCTTGCATATTACAAATGGATTTTCAAGCCTTTATTTATAGATTTCCAAATGACCTTTGGCATTCACCCTTTGTGATCCTTCAATCCTCATGGAGAATGGTGCCAAAATTGCATGACCCTTTGTACCCTTGCATTTGAAAAGTCATAGGTGACCCTTCATAAGCAAAAGAATCCTTTCCTCTTTTGTCTTTATCTTGGTGACTTTTCCTATTTCTCAAAGTGTCCCTTCATGGAAAAATGCTCCATACCCTCTTTTGTCTTCACATGGTGACTCTTGGAATTCCTCAAGATGACTCTTCGTGAGAAAATGTGTCCCATTCCTCTTTCATCTTTTGCCCTGTGACTCCTTGACTTCTCCATGGGACCTCTTTTGACTTATATGCAAACAAAAATATATTCATTAATATTAAATAAATATCAACACACATTAGCCAAGATATGAATATCAAAAATACCATTAAATGCAATGGGGCCTTTATCACAAATAATGATAAACCTTTGACATCAATGATAATATTTCCAACACATTTTAAAAATGCACACAAAAGTATCTCAAATGTGATTAAATTTAATAAAAAGATGGTTGTGTTAAATAAACAAAACAACACTTTGAAGAAAATCATTAAGGAGCATGGTATGGATCCAAGTGTTTTATTGAACAAAAAATAGATGTAGATCCTACAATTCTTTCACCATGAGATGCAGTGAATGAGGAGAGGGTGATTCTTGCTCAAACAAATGATGTTGTAGAGGATCTTCAGAAGGAAGGAGTAGTATTGTAGAATGCATAGGAAAGTCAAGACAACTTGGTTTCAATGGGTGGTGATGGCAACAACCAAGGTGGTGGATATTTCCAAAAAGAAAAATATTGATATTGTTTCAAAATAGTTTATATTATTTCAAGATAGTTTTAGAATTTATATTATTTAAAATAATTTATTCCATGTTGTTTTGAAAAATACTAGTTTTATTAAAATACATTTTATAGTTGTTTGAAATACTCTTAGTTGTATAATTCTCATATTTTATATATATTAAATGTTTATGCTTTAATTTATATCTTGTATGGTGAAAAAACAAAGTCACTATTATACTTTTATAGTGTTAAATGTATTAATTATATTTTTATAGTGTTGGATGTATTTGTTATACTTATATAATGTTTAATGCATATGTTATACAATTATAGTTTTATATTTGTTATTTCAAAGCATGGTTATAGTGTTATACTATTTTGAATGCTTTGTTATACTATTCTAGTAGTTGTAGCATTTGAATGCATGGCTATATTTATAATGTTCTAAAATTTGTATTTTTTAAAAGTAAATTTTGTTTTGAATTATACTGTTATAAGATTTGTAATATTGAATGCATGGTTATAGTGTTTCATTGTTCTAATAATTTTAGATTTGAATGCATTGTTGTACAGATCTATTAGTTGTAGTGTTTGTCATTTCAATGCTTGGCCATGATGTTATGGAAGTTGTATATTGTTCTCTACTTCTCCTAGTTGTAGATTTGAATGCATTGTTACACTATTCTAGTAGACTACTACCTGTAGCATTGAATGCATTAATTGTGATGAAATTTGGAAATATGTGAACCCAATTTCCATCTATACATGTTATGAATGTGTTATATCTATACATATGCTCTTAAAATTACTATTTTAGACAATTAATAAAATGAAAAACAATCAATCTTGTATGGTGTCATGGGGTGCACTATGCCTTTCTTAACATGATACTTGTATGCTTCACGTTTTCTATTAAAGCAATAAGGAAATGTTCTGTATAATGTTAATGACAATTATTATTGCTACTTAATGAATGAAATGCATTGTAAACAAAATAATATTTGAAATCATAGAATTTTAGTAGGAGCAAAAAAATATCAATTCTAATGTAATGAATAAGATTCATGATTGTAACATCCATAAACCATGAAATAGATTACAAAATTTAATGTATTTGAAGATGAAAGAATAATAAATATTTTCAAAAAATGGTAATTTCTATACTTATCAAATTAGAAGTTGGGTAGCTGAAACAATCCTCGAGAAACTTGCTCACCATTAGTGTGTTTTGCATCTTCCATGTCAGAGCTGTATTCAGTCTCAGTATTCTCATTCTTTGTATTGGTAGTAGTATTAGTCACACCTATTCTTTCCACTAGATAACTCTATGTTGCCACTACTCTATCATATGAAAACTTGTCCATAGAATAATGTGAAACATATGATCTAAAGCACGTCTCTATATTTTTATCCAATTTATTTCTAAGTTTTGACTTGATGAAGGATAATGCACTAAACACTCACTCATCTTCCACAGAACCCAAAATCATTGTTTAAACAAGTTCATATAATATAAAATATTCACTAATACTTTCTTATAATAGGTTGCTTGGATAAACTTTTTTCCATAGATGAAAAATTATACTATTTTTGTTGGGTCACTTAAACACTGAAATCGATCCATCATTGTAATCCCAAACTATGTTAACTAAGACGCTAGTAACTATTTATTTAAAATACCATTAATCTAAAATCCATTACCATTTTTATATCTAAAAAAATACATTACACTTATACCTATGTATTTGTGAAATGATGTGTTGATCTGTTCTTGAATGTTAACATTGTTCCAAAAAATTGGATTCACCACTCCCATGCCCTCTATCAACTCATCCCTTTTAAAACATTCTCTAATTTCTATAGTTAAAGTTTGTAAGATTTTTCTCAATTTAATCCATGTTTTAGACAAAAAATATCATATAGTAAATGTGTCACAGGTACATCTTCAGGCTCTGCTCCCACAATGTCAAGTCTTCTAGAGCTTGTGTACATTGGGATCTGAATGCCATTTAATATGACACAAAGATGATCATGGATATTTAATTTCAAATAACTCTCTAGATTTTGAATATCTATAAAAAATTTCCAAGTTCTAAAAATAGGGCCATGAAAGCTTTCATTCGATGTGTATAATATATCTAAACATTGACATACACATTTTCTCAAACTTATGAAGTCAAAAATATAAATAGATCTCTCTTGGGCATGTTTTATTAAACAATTGATTTCCTTCAACATTGGAAAAATAACACATAATGTGAGTAATGTTTCTAAATATATTAAATGACACAATAATTTTTTTGATTTGTCAACTTCCCTAAGATATTTATACATAAACCTTGTCAAAGATGGATATTCCTCAAAAATTCTGCATAGAGGTTCATACATGGAAATCCATTTGGTTTCAACATCTTTCAATAGTTTTTTACCATATATCACCACAATTACAAATTTTTGAAACTCCATAAATCTTTTTAGGCTGATTGACATGTATGCATGTAAATCATGAATCAACTCTTCCACTTTTGTAACATTTCTAAAAGTGCTAATAATTTTGTATCCCATATTCATCCTATGATCCATGCAATGAATTAGAATCATAAATAGAGAAACTGTATCTGAAGGTGAACAAAAAGAATGATTCTATGTCCCTGCATCATTGATGCAACCTCAGCACCAACACATGCTAACTTTGTGTCTATGGCATAATCATCCATCCTAGTTCTCTCTCTCAAATTGGATATAACCAATTTATGCAATTTTTCTAAATTGTAATTTTCTACCATTTTATGGACAACTAGAAGATAAGATTGCCTTGTATATTTTTCAAAGGTGTACACATGCATGCAAACCCATGCTATGTTGTCAACTGTAGTGACCTCATCGATGGACAGAGACATAAATAGTGATCCTTTAACACATTCTTTCAAATCTTCCTTCTCAACAATGGCTAGACATTTTTCCATTTCCCAAGCACTATTATTTGACCAATGTGACCATGGAATATCTAGAAAACCATTATGTTGAAACAAAATTTTGTAATCTAAAAAATCAAAAATAGGTCTTCCCTTTTCTAAAATATGGAAAATAGTAGAGAACTATACATATTTTGCCCTAAGATTAGACTGCATAGCTTTTCCAAACTGTGCTTTGATGGTTCCCCCTTTTTCAACAAGATATTTTTGTCATTTATGATTATTTTCATATTCACATGCGTATCTTATATTCATACATTCATCCACATTTTTCCATCCATGTGTTATTGTTATCTATTTATCTGGTTGCTTCATGGATATATATAATTTTCCATAGTGTTTCTCGATTGTGTCCAATTTAAGTTGCATTATGTGTTCTTTTCCTAGTTTTTAACTATAAATTGTGCATCTTTATGATGTTGGAAGCTCATTACTATTTTCTAATTTTATAGGTTATATAAATAGAAATTTTTTAGCCTAGTCAACTTGAAAAGACCTTCCTATTGTCCATGTACTTCTCTTCCTCCATCGAATTTTTTGAGTGGAATTTTCAACAAAATTTGGTGTTTGAAAAGAAATACCTTTCTCTTAAGAACTGCCTAGGGGAGTGTGTTTTACTAATGTGCCTAAATCTACGTCTTCTAGGGGTTATATTTCATTATTGAAAGATTCAGGAGGTGAGAAGTTATTAGGATTAATTGTTTCTACGAAAAGAGTGTCAATATCCATGTCGATTTATATATTGAAATGGTTTTATAATTATTTTACATTGAAAAAATAATTGATATTTTTAAAAAAGTTTAAGAATTACCTATATTTGAAGTGCTTACATTTTGGGTCCTCTTTGCTAGATTTATGAAATAAGACATGACATTTTATTTTTATGGTATTTGTTGTGGTGCTTTACCCTTGATGTAATCACTTGAGGCCATAACTTTTTTGTCAGATGGGTAAATGATACAACATGGTAGGTTTGTTTCACACAACACATTGACATTGGGTGATAGGTTAGTTTCCTGCAACACATTGACACTAGGTGATAGGTTGCCTTCATTTGACATAGTGTTTTTAGGTGCCTTGTTATCATTTTTTAATAGAGCATCATTGGGTGACTGGTTACCACAACCTACCATGGTAACATTGGGTGCCAGATTGCTACCATGCATCATGACACCATCGCATGATAGAATGCCATTATAGGGCACTGTGCCATCACGTGGCACTATGTCATCATGTGGAACTATGCTATCACACCACACATTGTAGTTGATAGACATTGTGCTAATGTGTAGTACTTTGCTATTGCATGACATCATTTTACTATACAACACTTTGCCACCGTGTGACACAGTGTCATCGAATGACATAGTTTTATTGCATAATAGAATACTGCATGTCAATCAATTTATGTCATGGTAAATAATGCTAGTAGAGGTCAGGTTACTTAAACTAGTCAGATGATAGAGTGTGACCTCAAGGCTCAAGTCTCAAAATCTTTGCAATCTGGTAAAAAAAGATACTTTGGTGGTAAGTTTGTGACCTCTGCCAACACACACACACACACACACACACACACACACACACACACACACATGGTGAATCACATAGATAACCACATAAATATTGTAAATGGCTGGTGAGTTGACCCCTAAAAAAATTAACATCCCAAAATTTTAGGTGAAAGGGTCATATGTTGCACCCTAAAAAATCACCAAATTCTAATTTCCCAAAACTGAATATGTGTCAATTAATAAATATTCACCACTATAATTTTCCTTGCCCGGTGGTCTCCATGTTAAATGAAATAACTACTAATAGTTTACATGACACTTGAAGTGGTTTATCATGTACCAACTATGACACTGAAGGCCACAATAATAATAACTATCTAAGGCATATTGTTTGTAAGTTAATAAGATTATCTTGTATTTCCTTTATATAGGATGCACCTAATTGTGCTTCAAACATAAGGTATACATACATTACCTCTTGAAATATTTGATGAATTAGAAATAATAAACTTAAAATCTAAAATTTAAATCTAATTTAAATTTAATCATATTTTAGTAGTTTTGTATGATTTAAATTTTCCATTTCATCTATTTTATGAATGACACTAGCAATAGTGGTAGTAATAATCTATAATTCATCACAAAGCATGCAATATTGGTTTATATAACTATGTATAGTAATCCATGTTTGCATTAAAAAATATATCATTTCCTAATTAGTATTAATGATAAATATGAGACTCAGTTTCATGAGCTACATTATAACTTCAATAGTTAAATGGGTCATAGAAAGCACTACCAATAATTTTAAGCACAATATATGAATTACTTTTAGAAAATAAAATATATTTTCATAATTTTACATCAAATTTTTCATAAATATAGATATCATATATTATTTTTTTTAGCTAAAGATCTACAATTTTAAAAATATCAATTTTAAAAGATCAATTTCGACTAGTTAAAATTCATAACCATTGGTCTACATTTCTTGTTTATTGACATGAGATGGAAAGTTGTGTGATAAAGATGGGTGACTAGTGTTGTCTACTATGGTAAGCTTGCATTCAACTAGAAGATCTACACATTCTTAATGAAGGATTTATAGGCACCCCAAATCCTGAATTAGGTGGACATCGTTGAATAGTTCCTCCAGTCCCCTTTGCCCATTTTTGTTAGCAAAACCCACACCCAATCATGATATCCTCACCATGTTTGTTTCATTTTAACCCTTGACCTTGATAAAATTCCCTCTTAATAGACTGTCCTATCTGACCATATTCAAACACCTTAAATAAAAATGAGTTTTAATTAGTGTAGTGCATCTCTACGCCACAGTTTTTTCCCTTTCCCCTACTATTTAGTGTGTGTTTTATTTTTTGCTATATTATTTTATTTTTAATTTGGTTTTGGTTTTTTTAAGAGGTTATATATTAACCATCTAATAGGTACGACAAAAAATATATTTTATGTAAATTTTACCTCACTACAATATTAGAATAAAATAATAATGTTCTCTATTTATTTAATTTTAAAAAAATAATCAATAGGTCCTGAAACATTATTAATATTAGAACATCATTATTTATGTCCATAGCTTTTAGATTTCATTATCAACATATCTTCTTGAAATAGATAATCCATCAAGTATTAGGCCGCCTTGTATCATGGAATGGGATTTTAACTTGAGATGCTTATATTTCATGCATCCTTTCTTAACATTACACCAAAACTTGATGTATTTTATGTTCTCCATTAACCTTAAATTGTATTATGTATTTTTCTTGAGTGTCATCAATTAACCATCTACCAATCCTTTACTAATAAGTAATTATGATATTTATTTGTTGAATGTCTAATGTTCATCCAAAGTTCAAGATGGGTCTATTTGAAGCATGTTATGAAAAGAATCCTATTATCAAATATTTCAATGTTTTTGCAGTTTTTTAGATTATATTTATTTAAATGAGTAGATAAGAAATACATTATCCAAAGAGTGAGTCTTCTATTTTTGTTGGGTACAAATAATAAAGCAAAGTTTATAGGTTTTATAATCATCTCACTGACAATATTTTTGGTCAAGATATGTTAATTTTTTATGAAAGGGGAGTATATGGTCATGAAAACGATAAAGACTATATGTTTAACCCTAAAATGGGATCTAGATTGGCATTGTCTAGATTCATTAAAGTGGTTTATAGAAATTAATGGCACAATGGTGATAATTAGATCCATAACATGCTAATTAAATGTTAAAATTAGATATAATCATACATTGAATTTATTATGCTAAGATAGTCTAAATATGAAAAGTATAACTATGCTAGACATAAAAATGATGTAATTATCTTGTTCAAATGATAATGAAGTTTTAGATCTAGATCAGGCTCAAAGCAGATAGGAAGGTGATTTTGAAATAGTCACTTGATTCTAGATCTGACACCTCTAGCTCTATAGATATTAAAGTCATCTTGGGACGATTGCATCAATGCTACTCTTTGGGTTTGATGCTAGTGTTTGGTACATAATATATATTGAAATAGGATGTAACCACCTGGATACTTCTAGATTTGACTTCATCTTCTCTCTAGTGTATTCAAATTTGGGTCATGGATTGTCACTCACTGTGAAATGGAAAAACCCTAGCTTTCCATATTCAATGTACCATTAGAGAAAAATGGGTTAGTGAGCACACAATGTTGAGCTAACCCCAATAAATCCATTGTTAGAGGGTGTTGATTACATAGCTAATAGTTTTAAGAGAGCCTTAGACTGATGTATTTCTCCCCTACATGTTAGCTTGTGTGTGAATCATACATTATGTGTAAAGAAATTATAATAGTGACCTAACTTGTAACTTAGCAAATCAAGCTCTTGAGATGCTCATTTAGTACTTCATACCTGTAGATGTATTAAACCTATGATTGTAAATAGGGAAGTTTTAATCAATTTAATGCTTGATAGAGTCTTTTTAATAAGTTTCCTTGGTCTCTTTGGTATTTTTTAGGTGAGAAATGAATGAGGTTCGATCTTATATTTATATCAATCCCTTTGGAATAATAAATCACATTAAATCACTTAAGATGATCATTAGGATACATTTCATTTACAATTTTGATGACTTTAGGGAAATGGACCCTTGCATCAGGATAGGACAGCAGTGTTGATGCCATTGTATATCCTAGACATTAGTGTCTAAGGAGCAGGAGAGTATGTATAGATTTAGAACTTGTATAGGTGGAAGATGTGTACATTTTAAGCATTCTCAGCAAGATAAAAGACCTAGGTCGTCAATACAAGACTAGTTAGACTAAGAGATATAGGCCAAGGGTTATAAATATAGAGTATATGTGAGACTTGTAGAAACATGAAAGCTAGATAACTGAGAGGAACAAACAATGTCTAAGTTTTCCAAGTGTACAAGACTAAGGTGCTATATAATCACCAAATATTATCTACATTTTCCCCCCATTTAATATAGTAATGAAATTTCTACTTTAAAGGAAATAAATGTGTACTTAGGTGTGTATGCACACATTGTCTTTATGTGTACCCAATTTGAGTGTTTTTTTGGTGACTAATCTATAATTAAGAGCATGATATAATACAATTTCAATGCATCTAGTATGAGTTCAAAGAACTTTAAATATATTGAAATTGAAAGAGAAAGGTTTAAGAGTACACTTGTGTGTTGATATAATTTCCTTGCCTATGGGAAAGTTATTTCAAAAAAGATATATCATTATAAGGCTATGAAATTGAGACTAGGACAAATACAATTAAATATTTAAATTATGTATATATAGTTGGAGAGAGAGAGAGAGAGAGAGAGAGAGAGAGAGAGTTACATTCCCCCAACTTTGGAGTAAAAGTGAGTTGCCACCTTGCAGTTGAGAAAAACTTAACCATGCAACCAAATGATACTTATAACCTTATGAGGTTAAATGATCAAGTTCAACCTAAAGAATTTGAAATATTGAGATATTTGATCACTGCAACCATACCAAAGGGTGAACCAACTACTGCATCAGATTGGGTCAATAAAAATCCATAAAAGACTAAAATGTATCAGTAGGAAAAAGTCTTTGATATGATAAAAATCCATAAAAGAGTTCTAGAATCTAAAATTGATTTGGATTTTAAAATATAGGCATATGTTGCATATGATATGTACCTTAGACATGTCTCACACTAAAACTATTTATAAAAATAGTACTAATGTATAGAATTCTTCCACAACTATGAATCTAAATCATATAACTATGTGTTTTTACCAATTAAGATAACTATGTAAGTGTGGAAGACATGCTTTCAAATCATGCTCCCACCATATATGGACAAATTTGGAAATTGATATAAGTACCAATGTGGAGGACATGTTTATAAAACATTCCCCCATCATAAACTAGAGATGTTGAATACTAAATAGGTGTGGAGAACATGATTCTAAAGCATGCCCTAACTAATTTTGAAATATGATATAAATACCACATACTGAATGAGTGTGGAGAAAATGCTTGCAAAGGATGCCTCCACTAAATTCAAAAATTGTTATAAGTACCATATAGTGAATGAGTGTGGAGAACATGCTTCCAAATCATGCCCCACTTTATCTAAAAACTATGTCATGTGTGGATAACATGCCTTTATGACATACCCCCACTAATATGCCCCCCTTTTGAGGTGAGGTAAAGATAGGAAATAGTAGTTACCTCATCTTAAAATATAATAGAAATTTATACTTTGTGATTGTAATCATATAGAATATATAAGGAACATGTCTAGGTAAATATATCATTGAAGCATATAGAACCAATGTGATCACATGTAGGCCTAAGATGCTAATAAATATGATGGAAATGTCTAGATAATAATAGTACTAACTCAACAAAAAGATAAGCACACAAACAAGATCACTCAAAATTAAGTCAAAAAGAAATGGTTCAAAGAGACCGAAAACAAGGTTCATGTTCAAATGCTACACAAATGAAGGGACATGACTTAGTCAAATGTCCATAAAATTAATAATGGCATATTGAAATGTCCATACAATAAACAATGACATATGAAAATATCAAATACAACATACATAGGCATGGGGGCTACAAGAAAATAAATATATTCAAATGCTCAAAAATGTAATGTAAAACACTCAAGAAAGTGCATAAAGGAAAGTATAATCAAAGAGCATAAACATGTCATAATAACCCATGGATCAAATGTGTTATAAAAATGTATGTCAAGTGTATATCATAACAAATTATTTGTATAGGTTATAATCATGGATAATAGACATGTGTAATTACATATTTAATTTCAAGCATGATAATGTATAATGATTATTGTATCATATAACCTATGTGTATTAAGATCAAATAAGTAGATTCCCCCAATGTCTATATGACACGAGTAGAGGGAAATCCCAAGATCTGAAATAAAAATGTATCATGTCTCTATGTATACATGTATTAAATTCAACTTTGAGTGTGAGACATATGTGTTTGTAGGAGTAATTGAATAAGTTGTCCATCAATATGAAAGTAACACATAGAAGCCAAGGAGCCAATAAAACATGTAAGTGTCGAAAGTGTTTTTGAAGTTTTGAATGATTTTTTATATTTTTAGTTATTTGTTTTGGAATAAAGAAACGTCAACCTACAATGTCATATAATGGATGGCCATAACTATCTCCATATAAACACTAGAAAATTATACACAACTCTAGATGTCGAACTAACCCCTAAACCACCTTCGGACCCCCTGGGGACTCTTCCATAACCTTTCAACTATAAACTTTGAGTCAAGTTAGCTAACTAGATAAACTGACTCGATAACCCACCTTGACCAAACTTGACCTTACCCTCGACCGTCGATGATCACCCTAATCACCGATGGTTAGGCCTAACTATTGATGGCCATCCTTTAACCACTTGAATAGTCAACTCTAATCAAACTCCAGCTTGTTTTTTATATTTAGCTTGTCTAGTTTGTGTGAGAACCTATGCATGTGAATGCTAAATTTAAAATAATTATTAAACCTCTTGTTAACCTATTATTTCACCTCTCCTTCTTTCCTATAAAAAAGAGGAGGAGGTGAAAGGAGAGGTAATCAAATGATCCAAAATTAATCAATCAATCAATCCATCACTATTTGCATTCAGAAATGGAGCCTCTTACATTAGAACTTTCTTTTTCATGTGTTGTTTTAGTGAACCAAAAAGTATGATAGAGATTTGAAGTGCTTCTATCCATTAGCCAACAACCAACTATCACTACTCTACTAGAATTACCCTAGGATCCACCAATAGATTTCTCAACCACCTTGACCCTTTTTTAGATCAAAAATCATTAAGCTAAGTTCCCATTTTAGTAATTAATTAATTTTTTCCTCTCACAACCAACCTTTGACTCAAACCCACTTTCCAAGTTTTTGTTCTACAACCTCATTAGACCAATTTCTTAAACCAAACTAGAACCCACACTAATTGTCGATGGTCACCCTAACCATCGATGGTCTGTCCATAACCACCGATGGTTACCCAACTGTTGATGGTCACCCTAACCACCGATGGTCACCGCATCCATTGATGGTCACTATGTAGCAAATAAACACCAAGTAATTTTTGTCTACTAGACCTTAGTAGTCAAATACTAATTTCCTTCCCTCTACCTAATCATGGAGCCTTACCCTATTTTTTGGGTCCCACCTGATTCATTTAACATTAATATCAATCTATTTATTTCTATAATTTGGTAAATTTATCTCTTTTAAGCACTTCTTGTATTTGATTTCAGTATCTTTTATCATTCATGCAAGTACTTTATCTTTTGTTTTCATAACTTGATTATTTAAAGGTGTGGATTGCTAGCCTCTAAGGAAGCTTGCACATCTTGGATCTAGATTGTTAGGAAATCCACCATACTATCTAAGCAATCAATCCATTTATTTAATACTTTCTTACCTATAGGTCATTCCTCCCAAGTCAGAGAGGAGTATCTATAACCATCTAGATCAATGCATGCACAACATATCAAGGTCTACTAACCATACCCTTCTTGAGTTTATTTTCTCTTTCCTCCAAAAACTATAATAAAAAATTATTTGAAACATTCTTACACACTCAGTAGGACCCTTAAGTATTTTATCGGGTTCATAGTTTCAACTAGGTGCTTCTTCTTCTTATCTTTCTACTCATATAATGAAATCAAAATTTTATTTTGGGCTTAAAATTGACTACATCCATTATTTTCTTGTTTATTTTAGCTCACATAGCTTAATTAATCAAGTGAATTAATCATAGCTTCACTCTTATCACACAAACAAGACCAAACTACTTACACTTAATCAAGCATAAAAACATTAACATAAGGCCGTACTAGGATTTCATCACCTAGCGGTCACTTTTCCTAGATAGCCTACTTAGATTTCATCACCAAGGGGAAAACCAACTTAGCTCTTTGGTTGAGTATAATATTTGGAAATAAATATATCTTACTTAAGCACCCAACACCCTTATCACTATCATGTGTGAATTGAGGGGGTAGGCCCCAATATCAAGCCATGTATTTATTTATAATACATATCCCTTTGAGAGCCTAAACACAACCTAAAACCAACCATAGACTTCTTCTATAATACCTTATCTACAAGCCAAGTTGAGTAAAAAAATTATTTAAATCTTAAGGCATAATCCACAGGAGATACTAAAAGAAACACTAAGATTTAACATGATTTAATGTGTGTTTCATTTCCTTGACTTTTTCTTATCTTTTCTTTTTTTGAGTTGTGAGATTGCTTGTGTCTTCCTCCTTTCCTTATCTACATGGTTTTCACTAGGTAACTAAGGAACCAAGCAAATTAGGACCCACCTCTTAATCATTCATCTTCCTCTTCTCCCTCATCTATGGAGTACATCTTAGATGAAGAAAGTTCTCCTTATCCTACTATATTCCTACCATCCCTCAGATAGTTGCCTAAGGTGATGCAGATTTCACAACCTTTCTGAATAACAACCCCATATCCCTCCAACATTACCTTAACACCATATCTCACCATACGCCTACTACAGTTTCACCTATTGACCCACCTTATGACATGACATCCCACCTTATAGGTGACACTTTTGTTTCCACCATCTCCACCCAACCTTAGTCACCCAGGCTTCATCCTATACCAATAAACATATTGACACCACCATACAAAACTAACTTACTAAACTAAACAACACCTAAGTTCCTTCTTCCCCAACTAACAACCCTTCTAGTATAGGATTAACCCATCCTATTGGATCTAATACTTCCTTTACCATAGGACTACCATCTACTAGTGTCAGCACCATTCCTTTCATTTCCAACCTACCTACCTCCACTCCATCTCAGAGCTTGGTGGTTCCCATACCTTCCACTCTTCCACCCATCAGTACCAAAGTTACCTCTATCTACTAACCCAACCATACCTCTTACCCAACCTACATTAACCTCTCCACAGGTTCTGATTGCACCAAACCTAAGCTATGTCCCTAACCCACAAGGGTATATACCTCTAACTTCCACCCAACCACCTATCTCAATGTATTCATATGTGGCATCATTCCAACCACCCATATCCACATACCAACATGTGGAAACCTCTCAAATCTCCACCAACTATACATATGTTATAGCTACCCAAATCCAAAAAAACCTACCTTATAACTACAAGGGTGAACAACACCAAACTGACCTTGCCAAAATTTTAATAGACAAAATGACTATTTTGGAGTCATTCAATTCTAGATCTCATAATATTTTATCATATGACCAAATCTGTAATGAACCAATTCACCCATCTATTCCCATTAGACCATATCCTCCGCAATGGGAACTTCTAAAGTTTATGAAGTTTTAGAGTAAGGAGGACCCTCAATAGCACCTGAGAGTATTTAGGCATTCATGTTATATGATTTTCTAGGATGATGCTCTCCTTCTTCATACCTTCCCCATGTCTCTTTAAGGTCTAGATTGGTACATTTCCATTACAAAGCATTCCATTCCCTCTTTTCTTTTGCCCAACTAGCTTAGATTTTTTTCGATAAATTTTTCATAAACATCTCTAAGAAAGTCTCCATCACTTATCTTTAATCCATTCAATAATTTGAGATGAATCCATTGTTGATTTCATAGACCATTGGAGAAGTCTGATAAACTAACTATCCTTCTCTCTATCCTAACCTAAGATGATTGATCTCTTCATTCAGGCATGTGCCAAACACATTTCCTCTAATTTGTAGGTTCAAATATTTAGGACCTTTGATGAGGCTTTTATGAAGCCACAAAAACTAGAGAATAGAACCATCAATGAGGGGAAGTTTAAATTGAGAAAAATGAATTCCACCTTCAAATCAAATAGGACCCCTCCTCCAAACTAAACAATCAAACCAATAATAACTTGAAAAATAAGGGAACCACAAATGTGGCTATCCTTAAGACCACCCCTTTTCTTGTTGTTAACCAATCTAAATCTTCTAATTCCTCCAATAAAAACACTAGGAACCCAAACTAAAACACCTAAAAGCAATATACTCCACTTGGAGTGTCATATAATTTGGTTTTGGAGAAAATTTTAAAGGCCGATATCATACATCTTACCTGATCAAAACTCCTTAGCAATTAGATTCTTCTTGTCTTGTATCTAGTAAGTATGAGGAGAGTGAATTGTGCACCTTCCACCGAGTCATTATACATGACATTAGTAGGTGTAATACCTTAAAGAACGTTGTCTAAACTCTCATCTATAAGGGGGAACTTGTGTTGGATACCCCTAATGTACTCCCAAACCAATCATTTGACATCTTCAGACAACCATTTCCCAACCATGCTCCTTCCACCAATAACCAAAATAAAGCAAAATCCTCTCATAATGATGAGGCCCATACTGTCATATATGGTTCTTAGTGAACTCACTACTAAGAATACCATCAAACAAATCACTTCTTCCCCTACTCGAGTTATTGAGGTAGTGGAGTCACCAACCTCTCCTTTGATATGTGCATCATAGGATGAAACCATTCTTACTTTACCATTTTTATCAATCATACAATAGTCTACTCTTTCTTTAGAGATCACTCCTATGGAAGAAGCTACTTTGCTTACACTTCCCACCAAAGAATTACCTTCCCAGATATTGAACCCTTTTAATAATGAAAAGGATGAGGTAATCATTATTTTCCCTCAACCCCTGGGCCTATCCTTTGAATCCACTATTGGGGGATTCAGACCCATTTATAAACCTTTCTCCAGATTGGTTAAAAACTTAGAATTCATATCCGACACTAACCTAGATTGGGACACCTTTTGGCAACAACTTGGGCTCCCATATAGAACCAAGAAGGAACCTTATTTATTAATATAGCCTATATTTTCTACTATCAAATCCACTATCACCATATCCCAACCATCAGAAACCTATACCCATCAAAATATAACAACACCATCATAACCAAACTCTCCTGAAGTCACTAAATAACCTTTTACCCTTTATAATCAAACCCACCAAGAACCTAGGAATATTTATTATTCATAACATTACTCACCCTAGAGTAAAGTTAGATTTAAGCCCACTACACTGATCAAGCAAACCTAACATAAGCCAACAAAGAAGGTAAAACCACCTAGAAGCCCAAAAACTAAAAATATGCCTCCTCTCTCCACTTTGCCTTCTATTTTGGGACCTCATCCCTTTACCTTAATTGGGAAACTAACCATCCCAATCGAAACCCAACCATCACTTTTGGTTACACCATCACTCCTACTTTTATCCACACCTATTTTCATTGAACCACCCATAAACATACCTCCTATCTCCCAATTGTCTATAAACAAACTACTTACCTCTCAAATGTCTACTCCAAAACCTTATAACCACAAGCTATTAGTTTCTCTACCAAAACTAAAACCATTTGAAAATAACTCTCATTTACCCAAAACCTATACCACCAAGGGTAATCCTAAAAGGGCTTCCACCTCAACTCCCAGAACCATGACCCCTACACCTTTGCCACCTTTACCTAAATCTTATTCAACCATCTTATAGAGGTTATTGGAAGCATCTTGCTTAACCTTGCCACCTATCAGACCATTTGAACCACATAGTCCTAAGCCCTCTTAGTATAATGAAAAATTATTATGTTCATATCATAGGAAACCTAGGCATGACACAAATAAATTCAAAGACCTCTAAGTGATAGTATATCACCTATGTCATGAGGATGTATTATTATCAAATGAACCTCCCATGAACCCAATAATGATCCAAGAACTAAGATCCATCTACCAAAATTTACCTACTCCTCTACTCTCACCTTAAAGTGAAGATGGCAAGCTGAAACAATCCTTTAGCCTGACTCCTCCCCCAATCTATACTATCCATGTGGTCATATGATCACAATCCCAACTTATAAGGGAAAATTAAATGTTTCCATTCCATAGATATATCCCTTTTCCACCACCTAACCTCCTTGCTAACATAAAGAACCTTTAATTTCAACCAAACCCAAAGCGTCCATCTTGAGACCCTCTCATTCTAATCCATCTAAATCAATCCAATGATTAGTTTTGAAATAGCTTCACCAAACACTGGTAAAGATGAGTTTGTATGAACTAATCAATACCTCACTCCATCACTGCTGAGAAATGATAGAGGATTTGTAATCCATAGAGGTCCAACAAGAAGACTCACAACCTCTAGTAGCCTTTGTCAGAGCTCTTCAATTTTCCACCCTTGTTGCTTTTAAGGATTTGGAAATACCTTCCATCCACCTAAATGACCTATATCCTCCCCTCTTTAATACCATGTACATTAGCCAAACCTACATCAATCACGTTATTATTGATCGGGGAGCAAGTATCAACATTATCTCCTCCCACTCATACAACCAACTCAAATTACTCAATAATATCATGTCATAAACCTTAGTGGTGATTCGAACATTTAACCATACCATGGCCATGACTTTAGGAACTATCATCTTTCACAGTCACCTAGGACCCTGCATGTTTCCTAAGCTCTTTTATGTAGTAGAAGGAGAGTTATAATAAAATGTCTTGCTAAGACACCCTTGGATTCATTCCATGGGTTGTTTGCCATCCACCTTACATCAATGCATCAAATTTGAACATAAAGGTCAATTTGTTACCATACAAGTAGACCCAAGTCTTTTCACATCATGTAACATGATGTATCGACCCAATAATGTTCTCCTTCCCCATACAACAAACCTTCACTAGTAAAATATGAAGATCCACCTTCTTCCACCACCAAAGCATCCACTAGTTCATCGACCCCTTCTACCTAAATCCCCAAAACATATGCTTTGGAGTCAACCTTTTAGTGTCTTCCATTGGGGGAGTATCAACTTCTAACATTATAAACTTTTCCTACTCCTTAAGAGTATGGGAATCTTGACCAACAACCTAGCAATGACCCTAATATTAGAACCATTATTCCTTTCAGGCCCTTAACTTATCAAACTAATTTCATCTATGGGGGACTTGATAAACCCCTTAATACTTCTACCACCTCCTTTTCATCTTAACCATCCACCTCTAGCTTCTCCTATCTAGACAAATTAGACATTATCCAAACATACCTTTATAGGCATGATTGGAAAGTATTTGGTCTAGGATGGTATAAAAATGGTCCATACGAGTTGCTTCTAATCATAACCCAAAAACCCCATAAAAATCATGGCCTCAGTTTCATTTCACCTAAACAATAAACTAACCCACATTCCATTACCATCATTGACAAGGAAATCCCATCCTCACCATCCCCTCCACCATCGACAACTACAGATATCAACATCATCCCCCCTAATATTTTTTTCATCAACATGATCAGACTCACATTCATAACTTATCAAAAGGATGGGGCAATCATATCCATTCATTTGACCCATCTTGAGATGATAAGAGATGACTCTCCTATCATTAATATCATTTGGTGTTACGATGATGATTCCATTCTCACCTATCTTGGTGTAGAAGATTCCTCTATCCATAAATATCTTCCTCCTAAGACTTTGACCATGTTGAATAAATCCATAATGGATATCAACTTGGGCACTCTGGATAAACCATGCATTGTTAAAATTGGCCAATTACTAAGTTTTGAAGAGCTTCAAGACTTTCCCTCTTTCCTCTAATACAACATCATAACATTTACTTGTTCTTAAAGTGACTTGCCACGAATCAACCCCTCTATCACTACCCACAACATAGTCACCAATCATGATGCTAAGCCTATTAGACAAAAGCTTTGATAAATGTACCCTCATATAGCCCTTCTTGTCAGATAAGAGCTTCAATGTCTCCTATTCATCAATTTCATTCAAGCCATTGACTATCCCCAATGGGTCTCTAGCATAGTAACTATCACCAAAGCCACAGAGGGACTATGAATTTGCATATAATTTTGTGACCTCAACCTTACTTGCCCAAAAGATGACTTTCCTTTGGCAAGAATTGACAACCAAGTTGATCTTAAAAATAGCCATGAGATGTTATCTTTTATGGATGAATTCTTGGGTTATAATCAGATCTTAATTACCCCTGAAGATCAACACAAAACCACCTTCATCACCCCATGAGGAACTTTCTACTATAGGGTCATGCCTTTTGGATTGAATAAAATTGGTGCAACCTATCAATGTGTTATGACCTACATTTTCCATGAATTTATTCACAAAATCATAGAGGACTATGTTGATGACCTTATTGAAAAATCCAAATGTCCTAAAGATCATTTGGTTATTCTTCAGATAATCTTTGAGAGACTCATCCATTACCATGTCTACCTTAACCCCAAGAAGTGTATTTTTGGTGTCTTATTAGGGAAGGTCCTTGGATTTATATTCTTTATTTGAGGAATCAAATTTTATCCTATTAAAATCAAATCAATCTTAGACATGCCTCTTCTTACCACCTCAAGCAAATCTACATCTTGTAAGGGAAGCTCCAATCCATTTGTTTCTTTATATCTCAGCTCTTAGACTGATGCCAACACTTACATCACCTTCTAAATAAGGATGTATCTTTTAAGTGGAATAACGACTATGAAAAAGCCTTTGACTTGCTTTAAAAGTACCTTTTGTCTCCTCCTATCCTCATTCCTTCCAAGGAAGATCAACTTTTTTACATTTATATCTCCACCACTAACCACTCATTAGGTGTAATATTAGCTCATTGGGATAAACAACATAAAGAACAAGTTGTCTATTACATTATATGGATGCTTGTAGAGTATGAGACTTGGTACACCCATAATGAGAAACTTTACCTCACCTTGGTATTTATGGCCACCAAACTTCACCATTACCTTCTCAACCAAAAGACCTATGTCATAACCAATATTGACCCACTCAAGTATATGCACTACAAGCCATACCAAAACAAATGTATGGCCAAATGGATCATGATTTTCGATAAATTTGATCTTGATTTTATTTAGAAAAGGTTAATTAGAGGGCAATTCATTTTCAACTAATTGGCTGATGCACCATTAATAGACAACCAACCTCTTCCTCTTGAGTTTCCAGATGAGTCCATCATAACTCTCTCTCAAGAAAAATTCACCTCTAAAGTAACCATGTTATTTGATGGATCAAAGTGTCAATGTGGTGGGGGAGCTGGCATTATTCATATTCCCCTTCATGGTGAACCTCTCCTTTATCCTTTAAGCTAAATTTTTAATGTACTAGCAATATGGTTGATTAGAAAGCCCTAATGATATGCATCAAAACTATATTAGCCTTGAGAGTAAAAATGATCAACATCTTTGGTGATTCCCAACTTATGGTAAATCAAATCAATAGATCTTATCAATGCAACAATGATGTTTTACAATAGTAATAATAATTAGCCGATGTACTCTTAGCATCATTTAAACACTATCATATTCAAACCACTACAAGATCTATGACCAAGTTTGCCAACATGATGGATTCCTTCACTTCTCAAATCCCATATGCACCCTCTGAATCTAATCTATCTATCATTATCCATTGACTTACCCAACCATTTTATGTTAAATTAGACTCTCCCACCATATTTAATACGGAGGAGACCTAACCTAACCTTTGGTTTAAACACACCTTTGACTATCTCAACCTTGCCATCATTCCTTTTAGTCCTTCTAAAAATTCTCAAAGAGCATTTATCTAGGGTACCTCACATTATACCATACTAGGGGAATTATTTATAAATTTAGATTTGATGGTCTCCTCTTCCATTACCTACGTAGTCAAGAAGCCTCTCATGCTATTAGGGAAATACATGATGGGATATGTGGGGAACATTTTAGTGGCCTAGCTATCACTAAACACATCCTTTGCCTTGGTTATTACTAGCCAACCCTTAACCAAAATTATAGTGATTATGTGAAAAGGTGTGTCAAATGTCAATAACACACCAATTTACATCACACACCTAGCTATAGTCTTCACATATCCATAGATTTTTGGCCCTTTTTCTCATACTAGGTTTTAGACCTTATTAGAGAAATTAACCCCCATTTTTCACAACATCATTCCATCATCACTACGATCGAATATTTCACCAAATGGGTAGAGGCTATTCCTCTTGTCTTCATAAAGGTTGAAAAGGTTGTCAACTTTATCAACCATCACATCATTTGTCATTTCGATGTTCATCACAAAATTATCACCAAAAATGGCAAATATTTCAAAAACAAACAAATACAAGGTCTTTGTGACATGTTCAATATCAATTTAAGTCTCTCTTCACCTTATCATATACAAGCTAATGGATAGGCAAAATCCTCTAAAATAATTCTCAATAACATGCTGACTAAAATGGTTAATACATCTAGTTAGGATTGGCATTTGCACATCCCCTTTACCTTATGGGCCTATTTTACTAGCATTCAAACCCCTAAAGGTGTTGCTTCCTTCTCTGTAGTGTTTGGATTAGAGATTGACTTGCCTCTCAAAGTCTAAATTACCTCTCTTCACATATCCCTATGAGATCTCATCTCTGAGAGCAATTATCATCAAGAACGTTTATCCCAACTTAAGATACTTGATGAGCATCATTTAGTTGCCCTCACTCATCTTTATGTTTGTCAAGAATGCATCAAACACACTTATAACAAACACCTTAAAAGTGTGATAATTTAATATCGAAGACCTCATCCTCAAACAAAATCAACATGTCACTAATATGGAGAAAAGAAAGGAAGGAAAGTTAGCTTTCAATTGGCTTGGAACTTATATCATAATGCATAAGTATGGATGAATAGCTTACCAGTTATCCTATCTTGAAGAGAACCCATAAGCTAATTCCCTCAGTGCTTTACATTTGCACCATTTCTTTTATTAATGTAGGATCAAACACACCTTTTGTCTAACTTAAGCTCATCCCTTTTTTTCAAATCACATTCATCTCCTTATTTTAGTAAAAACTAATTAAAAATGAATTGTATGATTATTCTTTACAAGCATAGCCTAATATTGAATAATGGGTACCATGTCTCTACCCATGGCATGATTCTCATGGTACTTTTTGCCCCTTTCTTTGAATGAATTCCCATGGTTGTTGTCACCTAAACCTCTTTTCCACATAATCAACCATATTTTAATTTTAGTTTTTATTTCATCAAAGGTGACTCTTTAAGATTATATAAGCAAGTGCATGCCATCAAAAGGAAACATCAAAATAAAAATCAAATTAAACCATATGGGTCACTCTCTAGCATTCAAAGACTGCTTTATCAAAGGACATCCACACAAGTATATCAAAATTGCTCAATATAAGGTAGACTGCCCCCTTGAAGAATAGATATCAAAATCCTTAAACAAAGCACATAAAACTTAGACCATCCCTTGAAGGATGGTTGAGTAAAGCATTTGTAATAGCATAGAATTTTTTTTTGGAAGTTTCCCACATCGATCAACTTCTACCAACCCTTCCAAGTAATAACAAAATATCAAAAGTCCCATTATCAAACTTTAGAAAATAGAAAATTAATTTGGTTAGTCATAATCAGATTTCATATGTATTCTTCCTACATTGATCATTCTACACATCATATGACATGGACTTTTTTATCCTAGCTATTTGGTGACCTAAAAAAGAGGCAAGCTAGTCTTCCAAGAAGGCTCCATTTTCACCTCCTCTCCCTTCATACACTCTATGAGTAAGGGATTTTGAGCTTACTTTACATTTTGTGTTCAATATACCCTTTTAACCAACAAACGAATGCTAATACAAAGCATTCAAAGGGATTATGTTCTTTAAGCTGATCTAAATTCATTTTGTTTTCATCTTTTCTAAAGAAGAAGCATCGTGCCTCCTTATTCTCTCACACTAGTTGATACATTTACTTAGATTGTCTTCTCCTTATCACATATGCTTTTGTTCTTTAATTTACTTTATGTGTTGTACCCTAATCTAAACAAAATGAACATAATCATAACCACATTAGATAATATCATCATCACATCATAAATAAAAATAAACATCATTAGCATAATCACCACCTCCATAAATAAATTCACTATCAACCATCACATTCTCATAATCACATATACCATATCCACCACATGTCTAAATCCAAATGAAGAAGCATGTAATCATTATATTTCTGCATGAACACCATAATCATAAACATCATCGTAACATTATCAACATCCTACCATTTATCACATCCATATAACTATGATCCATAATACATAACCATAACAATAATCACATCATAACCTCATCCACATGAGAATAACCAGTAGCCATAACCATAATCATAATCAATATCATAAACATGATCACCTCAAAAATAAAATTAAATGATGACATCTATAAAATAATATCCATAAAATAGCATAATCATCATCCGAATAATCAAATTACCATCACATAATAATATTGGGATCATCATAGTCATCCATAACCACCACATAAATAACATCAATCCATATCGAACATCATCATGAACATAAATTAAAGAGACATATCATCACATGCCTAGCTAGGTGATTCCACATCAACATCATCATGAGCATAGTCATATCAACATGACATCATCAATGACCAACATGAATAACAAAACCATGAACCACAAACTATAAAAAAATGATCACATATATATCTCATAAAAAATCATCATAGTGTCTATAGAAATATCCATATCTCTCAAAAATATACATCTCATTACATCAGTTCACAGGTTGGTATCAAAATCATATAATGCATCAAAGTATCATATCTAATAACAAAACTATGATCCTAAGGTACCACTACCTCTTGGAGCTTGCCCTTTTGTACCTACTTGTCCACTTATAGATGTGACCCACTAACTTGGTATCATCATGCTAGCACCTCCTACAATTCTAGCCCTGTACTCACCCCATCATGGCTCATCTAGAAAATGTCTGAAGACTAAGGCCTTATAGTATCACAACTCCTCCATAGCCACCATATATCTCTACATTAAGATAATCCCTGCTAGTCTTGCAAATAATGGTACTCCACCTCTTACCTATCAGAGAGAACCTCTCTCCTAAATCACCAAGGCTAGCTAAGACCTAGCTTGATCTCTCTCCTAAATGATATTAGCCACCTGACCCTATGTTGTTGCCAAGATGCTTGTGATGCTACTAGGGATGCCTATCTTGTATCTAGTGATGCTCATGACTAGTCTCTCTTTATGGTCATTACCTATACATCTAGAGAAACCCTTACAATCTGAACCTACTAACCATATCCTTCTTCATCAACATCCATATCCTATTGTCCCCCATCCTCAGGACCATTATCAATTATGACATAGTGTACATGGTAATATGAAATGTATCCATTTATAACACTTGCATCATCCATATTTATCTTAAAAAACAACTCCTCATGGTCAATCAAATCATGCAGTGGCTAAGGAGTAGGTAATGGAAACTTTACATCCTCCCTCCTATATCTTGAAAATCCCCAGGTATATCCTACATGATGACAAGTTGCCTTTGTACCCTACCAAATAGAATCATCTATATCTCATGGTCCATCTACCACATATCCATTTGTAGCTCTGTAGAGATAGAGTATGACTCATATAGTGTGCCGAACTTAGAAACCTGACATAAGGTCTCCAGGTCACATCTCCCATGACTAAGGTATCTATCCATCCCTTATACCAATCTATATCATGTGATCCTCCTCATGGTCCTAAGAGGGCATAGTCACCTTTCTACCTCATGTATCCAACTGTATAATCCATTTTTACAAAACCCTCCCAGGGCAGCCCCATAGGTATCAGCACCCTGATGTGCTCATAAGCCCAACAAAGAAGAACAAACCTAACACTGATCTCATATCTCTTGTGGGCTTTAAATCCCCACAACTCATAAATATGAAAAAGCATCATAGGTGCCCATGAAAACACTATGTGACCCAACCATATCTCCACAAGCACCCCAACAACAAGTATGAGAACCTCCCATTGCTATAATATAGTAACACTACATGTCACCGCTATCATCATCATCATCATGAAAAACCTCCTCACATCCTTATCTATCTGATATAGTGGCATATAGTAAAATCCTCCTGAGTGACACCTCACAAAATTGAGGTCATCTTCATATAGGAGCTCCATCTATCCATCCTACTCATCACTCTTAATGTGGTAAATTGGCTCACCTTGAATGGGTAGCTGTAGTATCCTATAGATGTCCTCAGGTAAGATAGTTATCTCACCTATGGGAAGAAATAAGGTGTTAATTGTAGGGTCTCATCTCTTGACAAGTGCCACTAACATCACTAAATCTTGAGGTATATGCACATAATACCTCATACCTCTGAATCCCACATCCTCCATGTGTTCCCAATCATTATCATTCATCTTGTGTTGAATCTTGTCTAGTATATAGGGCACTCTATCCCTCATCTATATCCATTCCCATTCCTACAAGGTTTGATATCAACAAACTTAGTTCACTGACATACTTTGCCTACAAATTCTACCACTTGCACCTATCCCCTATTCTAATCTATCTAACTCATAACATTTACCTAATGTGACCTATACCTATTACATTACCCCATCATTCGACCTTCTTAATCTATATACTCTACCTTCACCTAACCCCTACCCTAATCCCTTTACCTCACCCTAACACCTTAACCTCAACTCTCACACATTAACTATTACCCATTCAACATTCTCATTCATTTTATTTTATTTAGTTGTTATTTAGCTACTATTTTTTATATGTGTATGATCTATTCTTTGCTTATTTTTGGTCCATGATCCCTCTTCTTTAGGCACTCATGTCTTTCATATTTTAGATCTTGCTTATCTTTCTTTTTGTAATGGGTGGAGTCTCCTTCAAAACCTAGTTTTACCTTTTAACACCAACTAATGCCTATAAAAAATCACTCTTAACAAACTTTTCAACTCATCCATTGACCACCGATGATCGACTATTCCTATAGTCGATTGTTAATAGTTAGCTGATCGACAACTGACAGTTACCATAATGTGGCCTATCAATGATAGAGTATCAACCATAGATGATCAGTAGTGATCGATGATGGTTGAAAATGACCATTGATGATCATTATTAAGTGACCACTTATAATCAAAACCCAAACTCCTACCATTTAAAGATACCTACCAAACCCCACAAAAACTAACATAGACCTCCCAAAACTACCTCTACCCTCCCTTATCTACCTTACCCATATAAATTTGCATCTGACCTACCATTTCAACTCTAAACATACAAATAATTACCCAAGCCCTACACCTAGGTCACACCCACCCCCCCAAAATAGTAAACACATAACCAACTCGACAACAAATCATTTAAATTAACATTCAATTTCACAAATTGAACCATTTTATCAATTCAAAATAGTACCTAACTCATTCCTCAACCACCATTGAGGAGGAACTTTGAGTAACACCACTTGACCTCATATTATCCCTCATCCCCTCTACATCCTTTCTCAATCTCAAATCTCACACACTCAACCACTCACCCTCAACCCTCACCATTTTATCTAACACTACCAACAAGCCAATCATCAAGAGTCAATATGCTTAAATGAGTAAATAGAACCACCAATGATATTTTTGTCTTCACCCTTTTATGGCTGATATGTGATCACCAATGATTAGGGTGACCATTGATGATCAACCCTAAGTGTCAAACATGACTGTTGATGGTTAGCTACTTTAGGGATTTTTCCCTCCTAACCATAAATTTTTAACCATAAAATTTTACCCAAACCTAATCCAACTACCATTTAATGGAGATTCCCTACTCTACCAAAATTTACCATCAATTATTTCAACCTCATCACTTGGAAATTTTGGCTTGAATATCATACATTTTATGATGACCTTACCTTGGTTATTTTTACTCCACCGACTGAATTACCAAGTTGAATATTTTGAACTCACACTACCTTATGTAAACCTAATGAATTTGTGTCCTCACAAGAGTACTTATTACCTAGGATACCCATGAAAGCATTGACCTTGTCTATGAGACTTGATTTTACAAGTGTATCTAAACCATCACATGCGATCATGTATTCTACTTGTCACTTGTCCTTTAATCTACCAACCATGGTAACCTAGTGATTGCACAATCTTGGATATCAACATAGTCACACTTTATACATGTTTTTGTACTTTAATTCCCAACCTATTAACCATCTTTTCATCAACTTACTCACTCATCAAACCCACACCTAATTTTGTTTCACCTCATGAATTTCTAGTTTGAGGGGGAACACCTCCCTCCCTGCTTAGGGCAACCTAACCTTCGACCCATAATATATTTTTGTTTTGTAGCTTGTTGATACAAACTACATAACAAAAAGGGGAAAAATATAGACACTATAAAACCACACACAATGGTTCTAAATTTAGAACTAATCCCTAAACCACCTCAAGACCCCCTAAGGACTTTTTGCAACCTTTTGACTGCAAACCTTGACTCAAGTTAGTTGACTAGCTAAATTGACTGGCTAACCCACCATAACCAAAATTGACCTTACCCTCAACTACTAATGGTCACTATAACCACCAATGGTTAGGCCTAACCATTAATGATCATATTTTAACTACCTGACTAGTCAACTATAGTCAAACTCTAGCTTATTTTTTTTATATTTAGCTTGTCTAATTTGTGTTCAAATTAATTCATGCAAAAGCTAAATTTAAAATGCTTGTTAATCTATTATTTCACCTCTCCTTCCTTCTTATAAAAATATAGGAGGAGGAGGTGAAAGGAGAGGCAATTAATTGATCCAAAATCAATCAATCAATCCATCATCATCTGCATCTAGAAGTAGACCCTCTTTCATTAGAACTTCCTTTTGCAGGTCATATTCCAACAAACTACCAAATGCGATACAAATTTGAAGCACTGTCATCCATTGGCAAATATCCAAGAATCATTACACTACAATAATTACCCTAGGCTCCACCAACAAATTTCTCAACCATATCAACCCTTCTTCAGATCAACAACCAACAAGCTAAGTATCTATTTTTAGTAATTATTTGCTTTGTTCCTCTCATAACCAACCTTTGAATTGAACCCACTTTCCAATTTTTAATTTCATAACCTCATTAGAATAATTTCTTGAACCAAACTAGAACCCACTATAACCACTAATGGTCACCCTAACCATCAATGGTCTATCCATAACTGTCGATGGTTACCCAACTTCCATTGGTCACCCCAACCACTGATGGTCACTGTGTGAAAAATAAACAAGTTATTTTCATCCACCAGACCTTAGTCAAATCCTAATTTCTTTCCCTCTACATGATCGTGAATCCTCACCCTATATTTTGGGACACACCTAATTCATTTGGCATTAATATCAATCTATTTATTTCTATAATTAGGAAAATTTATCTCTTTCAAGCACTTCTTATATTTCATTTTAGTATCTTCTATTATTCATCCAAGTACTTTATATTTCACTTTCAAAACTTGATTTTTTAAAAGTGTGGATTGACAGACTCTAAGGAAGCTCATGCTTCTTGGATATATCTTGATAGGTAATCCACCCTACTATCTAACTAATCAAACCATTTCTTTAGTGCTTTCTTATCTGTAGGTCATTCTTCCCAAGTCAAAGAGGATTATCTATAGTTCTCTGGATCAATACGAGAAAAACATATTGTGTTATACTAACCATACCCTTATTGAGTTTATTTTATATTTCCTCTGAATAATATAAGTGAAATTTCTTTAAAACACTCCCCACCATGAATCTGGTGTAATACCCAAATTACACTATCAAGGAGTATGTATAGTTGTAATATATATCACTATGGTATCAATGGTTCTTTTCATATATAAAATAGGACTCTATTTTTATGAAGCAATCAAGGTATAATAGGAGTAGGGGTTTTTTGAAACCATCATTGAGTGTTGTGTGGTTTCTTTACCATAGTAATAATATGTGTATTTTTGTGTGTTCTAGATATTTGATCATGGTGTGTAGTATAAGATTATGATTTTATGGAATCTAGTGTATGTATTTAATGTAATGGTTTATCAAGTACTATGTGTCTAGTAAAGGGGATGGTTTTTTTTTATGGTGAATGAGACTTAATAGGCTTGACGACTAGTAGTCTAGGTATAAGTTTCTTTTGTTCAAGAGCATGATCATATGGAATTTTAGAAATTATAATTAATTGATTGGTATGAATTTATTTTACATACCCATGCATTGTAGAAGTTACTAATCAAAGAGTGTGTATCCGAGGTCTTTAAAATAACATATCAAAAATGCATGTGGAAGGGATAATTAAGAAATTAGTAACCACATGTGTGGGACCAACCTATAATAGTATGTTAGTATCACTAAGAACCTTATGGGAGGTCCCATCAAATTCTCTAATTAATCTAGTAGAAGGATATAAATCATGCTGAGTATATCGCAAGTGTGAAAGTAATGTCATGGTGCAAACATTTTTTCTTACACCATTATCAATCATAACACTACATATGGTGTGTTTATCAAGGTATGATAAAATGAATAGAGATTGAAAATGAGAGTCATCATCATTAATTTCCCTATCATCAAACGAAATAAAAGGTTTTTGAACCATAAGAGGTATATACTACATGTAAGTACCAATAACCCCATCTAATGGGTGCCTATAATGTGATGGAGAAGGATATGCATTATATGCCACTTGGACTTCTAGTTCCATCTTAGAATGGTATTGAAAATGACTGTTAAACATTTTATGTTTATGGTGATCACTATATTTTGAACCTAATTCCTTTACAAGATCCTCAAATATAAGTTTTTGGTTATCTATTAGATCTTAGATATTGTGATTCAAGGTAAAGGATCTACTTTTGGAATTTTATGGGCCTAGATGATAATCAAATTAAGAATTCACATCATATATTTTGGGTAGATGTCGATTCATATCAACCTTTGTAGGATGAGGGAGAGATATAAGCTAACACTCTAGAAATTATAAGAGTAATGAAGCTATGGACTTAGGTAAACATGTAAATTATCTCCTTAGTGCATTAGATTGGATAAACCATTTAGTTTTCTATGAAAATATGTTAACCATGGTGATTTTTTCCTTTTTAGGTTTAAGAGGTTTTACCTTATAACTTAGTTTAATTGTGAATTTGGTACTAGATGTAGATGCAACTGGTGTGTTTGATACATAATTGAGCTTATTCAATGACATAAGCTTAATTTTGTGGTCTTGTATAACATATAATAAGTCATAAAATGATTTTAACTTATTAAAAATAATGGACTCAAATAAAGGAGGAAGCAAACATTGCTTGAATATTGGCTAGTTTGGTTAGCATTGTTTTTAATCTCAAAACATATTCATTGATAGGTTCATTGATTCCTTGTTTGATTTTGGAAATTTGGTATAAGATATAGATGATGCTGGTGTGTTTGACATATAATTGATCTTATTCAATGACATAGGATTAATTTTATGGTCTTGTACAATATGGAATAAGTCATTGAAAGATTTGAAATTATTATAAAATAATGGACTCATGTAAAGGAGAAAGAAAACATTTCTTGAATATACTTTTCAACTCTATATCTTCCATAAGATTGGTCATTTTGGCTAGCATTATCTTATATCTCAAGACATATTCATTGATAAGTTAATTGGTTCCTTGTTTGATTTTTGTAATTTTTGCATAGGAAACCTTTTTAGAAATATTAATGGAAAATTATGCTAATAACTAGTCTGTAAGAGGTTTAAATTCTTTGATGAATTAGAGAGATAAATTATAGAACCACCTCAAATCACAGTCCTTGAGGCTTCTTGGAAATTGTTTGGTCAAAAGTTTATCATTAGAAGCTTATTCAAGCATGTCAAATAAAATGTTCGATGATTTTATTTAGGATCACCATTGACATAATAAAATGTGAACTTAAGTACAACAAATCCATTTGGTAAAATATGCAAAGAGATTTTAAGCATAAGAGGCTTATGCAACACCTCTTGTGAATCTATGGCTTGAAGTGATTTTAAAGCATTTTATTCAATGTTTGTAATCTTATCTTACAAGATATTTATAACTTGAAGGAATGATTGAACTATAGGCCTTAGTGGGAATTAGATTAGTAATTTGAGTAGTCACCAAAGGGGATGCAAACATGTTTTTAGTGGTAATAATCATTGAAATTGGTATTTGTGTTGAAACAACAACGAATTCCATGAAAGATGTATCAATATTAGTTTTAGGGAATAAATGTTTAAACACATAATCCATGCCCCAACTACATGTAGGTGGATTGATAAGTGTGGGATGAGTTATAGTACCTTCTAAGGATTTACAATACTAGGTGAGACAACCTTATTTTTATCTTGTTTACTTATTTCATCTCTTGTAACATACAAAAATGCATCTATTAAGACATTTTTATTATTGATATGAGTAATCAATGACTCTTTATCTTCCATTTGAAATTAGTTTTTCTTACTTACATTTTCCATTACTTCATAAATGAAAAAATTAAAATTTAGAACAAAGTATATCAATCAAAAAACTCTAATTTATCTTAAGGTTTGATGTTTAAAGATCATTTTCACCAAATGTTTAACCTTAAACTGGGATATATATTGGTGTCGTCTAGATTCATTAAAGGGGTATATAGAAATGAAATGGCATAAGGGTGATAATCAAATCTATAGTAGGACAATTAGATGCTAAACTCAAATATAATCATACAGTAAATTTATTATGTTGAGATAGTATAAATATGGAATGTATAGCTATGATAGCCATAGAAATGACAAACAAGTGATGTACTTATCTTTTTTTAATGTTAATACAGTTCTAGATCTAGAATAAGTTAAAACTAGGCAGGAAGGAGATTCAAGCATAGTTGTCTAATTTTGGGTCTGATACCTTTAGCTTTCTATACATTATGTTAGCCTAGGATGGTTGTGTCGATGTTAATATATATGTTCAACACTAGTGTCCTATATAAAATATATAATAAAAAAGAATCTAACCACCTAGATGCTTCTAGGTTTGGCTTTGTATTTGCTTTGGTGTATTTAGATTTTGGTCATGGATTGTCACTCATGAAATGTAAAAACCATAATCTTACATATTTAATGTAACCTTAGGGGAAAATGGGTTAGTAAAAAAATAGTTTCAAGTTAACCCTAATGATCCCACTATTATAGGGAACTACCTACATAACCAATAGTTTGAAGAGGGCCTCAAATTGATTTAGTTCTCCCCTACATGTTGGCTTGTGCATGAATCATGTAATATGTGAAAATCAAGTACCAAAGAGACCTAAATTTTAACTCAAAAAATTAGGGTCTTTAGATGCTCCTTTAGTAATTCAGACCTTTAGATGTGTTTCACCTATGACTGGTATGTAAATAGGGAAGTTTTGATCAATTGAATGATTGATAGAGTACATTTGATAAGTTTCCTTGGTCTCTTTGGTCTTTTATAAGTGAGGAATGAATGAGGGTTGATATTTTATTTATATCAATCCATATGGAATATAAATTCACATTAAATCACTTACACCAACCATTAAGATAAGTTTTGTTTACAAATTGGATTAATTTAGAACATTCAACACTTGTATCAAGATAGGATAGTAGTGTCAATGCTACTATATATCTTAGACATTAATGTCTATGAGTAGGAGAATAAGTATAGTTTCAAAACTTATAGATATGGAAGATAAGTACATTTTAAGCATCTTGGATAGGATATAAGAGCTATGTTATCAATATAACATTGGTCAAACTAAGATATATAGGCCAAGGGGCACAAAGATAGAGCATATGTGAGACTTATGAAATCAAGAAAGGTAGAGAAATGAGAGGAACAACCAAAGTCTAAGTTTTTCAAGTGTACAAGACTGAGGTGATATATAATCACAAAATATCATCTAAACCATATTAATAAGACTAAATTTATTAGTAATGATGATATTTATGATGATATTATTGATGAGTAACCCACTAGTACTTCAAATCCAAGTTTTACTAGTCCACCAAATAACCCTCAACTACTACTTGTATTCCAAGTTCAAGTCTAACTTAAATTCCTACTTCTTCAAGGAAGGTAATAATATTGATTGAGATCTATTAGGGTACAATAATTAAAACACATGAATAAGGTCAAAGAGGAGATATGGTAAATTGTGTTTTATTTACACAAGCTGATTTTGAAACATCATATTTTTAATATTCATGTACTAATGATGTTAGGGTGCAAGAAATGTATGAATAAATGAATTAAACTCATAACATTTATACTTGATAAATTACTTAAATTCCACATGCTAATAAGTGTATAGATACTAAAATGGTCTGGAAAATTATGTATAATAATGATAGTAGTGTTGAAAGACACAAGGCACATCTAGTTGCAAGAGGCTTCACTCAAAGATATTGTATATATTATGAAGATACATTTTCACTAGTGGAAATACAAGAGACCATTATAATCATGATTTCATGAGTAAATCAAAATAAATGGAGCATAAATCACATGAATGTGAAAAGTGTCTATCTGATTGGGTACTTACAAGAGGAAATATATGTATAATAGTCATAAGGTTTTTTAGTACAAGGTAACTAATATCAAGTCTATAAGTTTAAGAAAAATTTATATCACCTTATACAAACACCAAGAGAATGGTATGCCAAAATTGGTGGATATTTTTCAATAGAATGGATTCAAAATGCAAGAGTGAGGCTAATCGTTCCTACAAGTAAGAAGGTAATGATATCTTTAATGTAATTATGCATTTTGATGATTTGTTGTATATAAAGAGTAATTATAAGATGAAGCATGAATTAAAAATTTCTATGATTAATGAAATTGAAATGAAAATTTTATTTCTCATTAAATACTTCCTAGGGATGGAGGTTCATCAAAATAAGTGTGAAATATTCATTTTTCAAACAAAGTATGCTAGTATCGTTGATTGTAAACTTGTCTCAAATCCAACTATTCATAGACTTATGCTATGAAGAGAGGATGATGATTAAATAATTAATGAGATGGATTATATAAGTTTTCAAAGATGGCCACAATCAAGGATCTACTAGATAAGACTGAATGCAAGAAGAAATTACCTATGTGTAGTAGTGAAATCAAATATGATCTAGAAGAAACTTATTACTCAACAATTGAAAGATTTAAATATTAACATTCGTATCATTATCTATAAATATTTTGACAAGGTAAATTATATAGGTGAAAGATAAACATGTCCTCACTTCCTCATGAACATGGGATTATCTTTCACAATGGCCTAAAATGACACCTAAACAAGCTAACTAAACACGTATAGGGAAAAACCATTAAATAGAATAAAAACATACACTAACACCCCCAATCATATCTTAGGTGGGTAGTAGAATTGGGTCATGGAACAAAAGCATAATAAGATACTCAAGTACAATAAAATTCCTCTTAGAGGAGGATGCCAAAGCTGCCTAAACCCCAAGAAGATCCCATAAATGAAGATACTTATTCTTAGTTAAGGGTTTGGTGAATATATCATCAATTTGCTCCATTTTTTGGATGTAGTAGAGATAAATGACTTTCTCATGGATGAGATCCTTATTTAAATGCATGTGAATCTAGATATGTTTGGTCCATTTATGGAGAACTAGATTCTTATAGATATGGATTGTGTTTTGGGTGTCACAAAAGATGATTGTTGGTTATTAAAACTTGATATCAAACTTAGTAAGAATCCCCTAAATCCAAATAGACTCAGTGGTATCATTAAAATATAATATGTATTCTACCTTTGTTAAATATAAATAAATTGAAATAGGATTCTTACTTGACCAACTAATTATACTTGAATCAAGGGATAAATTATAGCTTGAAGTAGACTTACAATTTTGAATATCACTAGCCCAATCTGAATCTATATAACTAATTAAGTCGATATTGATGCCCTTTCCATAGTGGATCATAAAACTATGAGTACCTTGAATTTAGTGGATAATCCACTTAGCTTCTTTCCAATGTAGATCATGTGGTTCCTACATAAATCTAGAGACCATGCCCACTGCATATGAAATATCAGTTCTAGTGTACTAAGATAGATGAGACTACCAATGAGTTATTAATACAGAGTAGAATAAAACAAAAAAGATGGACAATTAACCTCAAGCTCTACACTAGATATAAAAGGAATTGGAGATGGATTATATTCATCCATGTTAAACCATGCAAGACAATCAAGAGTATACTTGGATTATGCAGTAGTGATCCTAGAGTCAGATTGAGAAATTTTAATCCTAAAAAAGTAATACAATAAGCACAAGTCAATCATTGAGAACCTGTTAGACAAAAAAAATTCACTACTGATATAATGGATGAGGAACTCCGTGTGATCAATATGTCATCCATGTAGAGAACCATAATCAATAATGAATCATCTTGACATAAGATGTAGAAATTTAAATTAGAGTGGTATCTAGTGAACCAAACTAAAAGAAGGAAGAAGTCCATCACGGCATACCAAGATCAAAGAGATTGTTTGTGGCCATAAATATATTGTTAAAGTTTACAAACTAAAGAGGAATATTCTGCAAATCCTTTCAGTTGATCCATGTATATTTACTATTTGAGGTCACCATGAAGAAAGGTAATCTTCACATCCATCTAATGAACATCCTAGTGATGTGATGCAACAATAGTGATAGTGAGTCAAGCTGAGTTCATTTTGGAAACTAGGGAAAACATCTTGGTATAATCAATGCTAGGTACTAGAGAAAAAACCTTTTCTATGAAACATGATTTAAACTTGTCTATCGAACCATATGCTGTAAATTTTGTTTAATAAATTCACCTCCATTGAATAATTTTTATTCCCTTGGGAAGTGGGACTATATCCTAAGTGTTATTCCTTAATAAGGAACCATATTCATCTTCCATAAAAGTATCCAACTTAGGAATGTCTAATGTCTCATGAAACAACTATGGATTAGATGTAGATGTAATAAAAGCATGTGGGGAATTCTATAATTGTGAATGGCTTCACTTGGTGTCAGATGGATCATCAACCCATTATATATCACTTTTCCATGTCTATCTAGCCCAAAGAGGAATAGTGATCAAATAAGAATATAAATATATTCAAGGAGAAGGATAAAAATCCTCATTAGTACTCATATCATCATAACTATAAGAAGAATTTAAATCATCACGAATCTATTCAGGCATATCTGAATCATCAGAACTATCATTAAATATTAATACATCCAAGTAAGGGGGAGAGATTTTGAGTGTGGAATCTAAAGGACCATTTTAAAAATGAACACTCCTCTCAATGAAAAATTCATGAGTGGTGGGATGGACAACCCTATATACCTTAACACCCTCAAGATATATAATGAGGATACAAGGCTTAATATAAGGTTCCATTCCCTTACATTTATTTTTTAGAATGTGGGCCATAGTAGAAGATCCAAACACTTATAAGTTCTTCATTGTGGGTTTGTACCACTCTAATATTCAAAAATAGAGACTCCTTTCAATGATTTGTGTGGAACTCACTTCTAGATATAAAAATCGTAATTGATGGCCTCAACCCAATACTAAGGTGAAAGAGACTTGGAGTGTATGATATAGTTCACCATTTTCTTCAAGGATCTATTTTTGTGCTCTAAAACACCATTCTATTGGGGACTATATAGAAATTTATGCTATATTTCAATCCCATCTAAATTTAAGAATTATTCAAAATAGTTACTGACATAATCAACACCATTATTAGTGCACAAAATCTTGATGGCTTTACTTGACTATTTATATACAATCAAACCTCAAATTTATTATTATGAAAATACACCTAAGTATACCTTGATAGTCATCAATGAAATTAAGCATGTATTTAGTCCCATTGAATGAAAGTTTTGGAAATGGGAAAATAATGTCACTATGGACAAGATCCAATATATATTTAGCTCTCCATGATTTGACCTTGTCATACTTGTCCTTATGATGTTTACCAAGTATGAAACCCTGGTAAACTCCATAAAACTTGAAAAGTATGTAACCCTGAAACCAAGTCATGATGAGTAAATTTATTGAGGTAGAAATAGTTGAGATCACTGAATCACTCATGCCATACTTTACTCACCCCATCTGAATGAGTGAGTAGTGTAATAGAGGGTTGGTCATGAGCAAAATGTGAGAAAGTATATAATCATGATCTTTTATTTTCTTTCCTAAATGCAAAAAATGAGCCATCATTTACTTACATAATAACCACTAAATTTGGTGTGAACCCAAATCTCTTTCCTGAACCAATGTGAGTGATTTGATAATAGATAAGATATTGGTGGATAAAAAGTGAACACATAGAACATCATGAAATGTCCCATCATTAACTTTATTAGATCAAATCCCACTAACTGCAATAGAAGTATCATTACCCAATAAGATGGAAGGTATATAACAAGGATATAAGGATGAGAACATCTCCTATGATGAATCCATGTGGTGCAAGGAACCATAATCAATAACCCATGTTGAAGGATAGAACATAAATTCAACAAGTGCTTTGCCCTTATATTTTCCCTTCTTACTATCATTGGCCTTAGAGTACTCCCATGTTTATGAACTCTTATTGGAATAATCAAGGACATTGATAATGTGCTTCTCAAACATCTTGCTCAGTTGGTCATTCTACTTCTTCATAAATTTAGATTCATCATTCCCAGATTTATTGCATTAGACACATCTGAGTCTCTCTTTCTTGAGCTTCCCATTTCAAGAGGATTCTTTTAATGTTTTGGACATAGAATCATAATTTTTACCCTTTCTTTGGTTTAGATCCTACTTGTTATATTTCTTCTCCTTACTAATATAAGTCTTATATTTGTCATGACTCATAATTAAGGCATGTTATTTAGATTACTTTAATGTGCCAATTTGAATAATCTTGTCTTGTTCCTGAGTCAAGTCAACAACAAACTAATCTAAGGATGACATGGTCCATGTAGCTCTAAGGGAAAATTTGGTAGCATGAAAGGTAGACATGGAGATAAAATAGTTGAAACCCAATTTGGTAAGGATGGAAAGAATAAATAGATCATCCTTTTTGTCATTTCCACATAGTTTTATTTATAACATAAGTGATTTAAATTTTATAAAGAAGTCTTGTATTATATCAAAATTTCATGGGCTCAAAAATATGAGCTCATTCTCTAAATCATGACCCCACGTAATGTCCTACTTTCCAAAGAGTTTTTTTCAATATGGTCCACACTTGTTTTTGAGTAGTAACAGATTCAATATGAAAGATCAAGTTGTGAGCATAGACTTGCACAGTAGACCATAGGCTCCATCACTTTGGTTGTAACACTTGACCTCTTCTACTTTAGGTTTTGATTATGTTTGTGTACCTATAGTGATCTATTATAAACCTTTTCTCCTCAAGAGGATTTGTATTTTGAATTTCTACTTGTGATAGTTGAATGGTGTAAAAATAAAAAATGAACTTAGATCCATGTTGTAAAAATGAAGTATGTACTAAACTTCATGTGTTGGAAGATAGTAATATAAAACCCAACGAATATATATAGCTTCAAATTTACAAGGAATTATAAAATCACCAATGCATATATCTTGAAAAAACTCCCACTTTCAAAAAAATGATTCCTCAGTTGAAATTTATGTGTATTTAAACTTCTAGATGACAAGGGCAATCTCCATTTTACAAAATTTGAAAAAAAATGTGGATGTGAAAAAGTTTGGATTGGGTGTTAAGGTTAATCCCCCACTAGTAATAATCAATATTTTATCCCCTCTATATGAACACACTATATGACTAGGGGGATGAGACATTTTTTGAGTGCAAAGGTTGTAATAGTTTTAGTAGCAAAAATTTTAACTACCAAAGTAGTCAAGAGTTTCAACAATTAGGGTTATGGACTACTCATAGTAGTCAATAGTTCTTATGTCAAAAATTTAAGCTACTAGAGTATTTAATGGTTTTGATAGTGAAACTTAATTTTATTGATGTAGTCAAAAAGTCTAATGTCAGAATTTTTGGCTACTAGTATATTGAAGAGTTTTGCATTGAGGTTTTGGGTGATAGGTGCAGGTGGGGTCTATTGTCACTTCAAGTTACAACCTTTGGAGAAGTTTTTTCAAGGCTTCTCCCTTAAACTAACATAATGGGATCACTTCAAGGCTATGGGTGACCTATGGTTAAAGTGAACCTCTAGAAAGGGCTAGTTACCTTGATAAATCACCTAAACTAAACTAACTCTACTACTCAAATTGCAAGGAAAATGGATAGATAGAGAAGGGAAGCAAGGAATAGACACCAAAAATGTGATCCTTAACTTTATTTCAGCCTACATAATGAAACCTAAAAGAAACTGTAACACTTACACAACTCCCAAATTAGATAGTGCTCAACACACAAGGTGTTGAGGTATTGCTAAAATTAAATCATTGACTCCTTTTTCTCCATTGATATAGGATTTTATAGGAAATTTAGTTACACAATGATCTTCATAATTGATGATAAGATCATATGCAAGATACAAGATTTGCCGATAAATGCACAAAGAACCCAAAAACCTTGATTTCTTCACTACAAATGGATAAGAACAACCTAGGTTAGATAGGATAACCACCCCTCTAGTTTACTCTTCCCATTACTATTGTCCAGGTACAAACCCAACTCCAAAATCTTGATTCCAGTCACTAGACCTCTTTGTGCAAAAAATATTAGACTATGATTCCTCTAGGACATACAGTTTCCAATTGAGTCTTCATTTTCTTATTACACTTTGATACTTTTAGTAAGTTTATATAATAAAATAGATTCAAATCAGTGAATGGGTTTGTGAAAAAATTTGGGGGACAAAAAATGGCCTACCTATGGACATGATTTTATTGAAATTTCAAAAATCAAAACTTCTATAGATAATTTGAGATATCTAGACTCAAAATTTGAAGATGGTGTAAGAACATAAAATGTAGCATTTAGAGTCTAGTTTCCAAAACACTATTTTTTTTTAAAAAAATGGTTAAGTATAACTAGGTCAAACATCTAAAATTTGAATAAGAAATCTTTTTGTCTTTTTTTTTAAATATAGAATAGATAAATGGCCATGTGGTGCACCAATTTTTTAGAAGCATTTAATATTATTTGAAACCCTTTGGAGAAAATTTAGATAATATAATATAGTTTGTGACCTATATTTTTTCAATGCATACTATTTTTTTATGAATATTTCAAGTAAATGGATCCAAAAAAGTGACAAAAGCATGGATAAACATCCATGTAGCATGCCTAACAACCTAAGAAAACAAAAATCAATTTTATTTTGAATATGTGTATAATTAGGCTTAGTTTGTGACCATATAATGTTTTTTTCACTTGTATCAATGAAAAAAATTACATGAACATGTATAGGCATGTATATTTGTGGCATGTAGTGGCATAAAAAAGGTATGGTTAGAAATCAACATAATTTGAAACCTTAAATTAGTTTAAAAAATTATAAAGAACATATTTTTGGAAAGTGCAAAGCATGCTCATCATGATGGTACTAAGTTTTTGAATATTACCATTGAAATTCATAGTGTATTTGGCAATCAAAGTTGATTTTTTTGTTTTTTATCAGAAATCTTGAACTTGGCTATAGATTGATAGGTCCAAACCTTTGGTTTGGGAATCCAAGCGATTCCCTAGCCAAAAGGTGTGGTTTTTGAATTCAAATTCAAATAACATGATCACATTAATAACACGATCATGTTCTTAACATAATTTCATTATTAACCACGTTAATAATGTGATTGTGTTAGTTAAAAATGTGATTGCATTAATAACATGATCACATTATATATTCATAACACCCAAAAACCCAATTTTGTTTTTTACCTCAAATTTTATATATGATCTTATATGTTCTTGATTCCCCTAATAGTGGTTCTATTTCATGTGATACGAGAAATGTCCCTAACCTTTAATAGTGAATTAAGGTGTCGTGGTATCACATTAAACTTCAAAAAAATTATGGGAAATTTAATATGTTAACTTGACTACATATAATTACTTGGTTTTAAGGTGTAATTAATTATACATTTTATGATATATATTATTTTATCAGAAGCTATCATAAAATGCATTTTTAAACATATGGCCAAAACTTCACCTTTGGAGTACCAATCTAGCTATGCATCTAATGTAAATTGGGGCTATTTCAATCCCCTTCAACCTAATTGCATGAATATAAAATATGATTTGGGGGTTGATCAACTGCAATTTCATTAGCTCAATTAAAGCAAAGAAACATTATTTATTCTTATGTAATTTCTACATGTATTGAATGCCATTTTGAGCTTAATAAACTTGAAGTCATCACCTAGTGAATGCAAATAACAATTAATTCAATTATGGAGCTAATTAGGGTCAAAATGAGCCAAATTAATATATTTTAAATTATATATTCAATGTGATTTAGATTGAAATTAACCTTAATGTCATGTCATATATAATTAACCAAAGAGTTGATTCATTTAATCTAGGAGGCATTTCAGGCCAATTTGAACCCCTTCAAGAGCAATATATGATTGATGGAAAAATTAAGTTTGATTATATCATGAAGATATGATTTTGGGAAAAATTAACATCATTTAGACTAAGAATTATCTTTTTGATTGCCCTTTGTACCCTAAACCTAAGCCCTATATATTAAAACCTAAACATCATACCTTAAATTTTAAACCATATAATTTCCCTATTTACCAATTGATTTAGTCCTAAATAACTTAATTTGTATTAGAAATTAGTTTCACATGGCATAGAGTGATTAGAATTTATATACACCATTAAACCTAAAACCTACATGCCCTAATCCCCAATACTTAAACCTAAAACATAAATTTTAAGCCCTAAGCCTTAATCCCTAAACCCTATGCACTAATGCCTTAATCCCTAATCCATAATCCTTAATATATATTAATTATAACATGATCATGTTATTAAATAATATGACCACTTTATTATTAATATAGACAAAACTTGCTCTTAGTGTCCATATTTAACCCCAACCAAGTATTAAGAATAAAACAATCATATTATTAAATAAAATGATCAAATTATTTCATAACCCAATCACAGTATTCTTAATATACATAAAACTCACTTCTCAATGTGTATGTTAAAGTAGAACGTAGTATAAAAAATAACACAATTGCATTATTGAATAACATGATCACATTATATAACATGATCACATTATTGAATAACATGATCACATTATATGACATGATCACATTATTATTATAGACTAAGCTCACTTTTTAATGTCTATTTTTAAGCCAAATCAAGAATTTAATCCCCATAAACATTTTCTACATACTTCTGTAGGACCTGCCGATTGTACTTTTGACCCCACCTTTGAAAAGCTATCAATTATCCTTGATGGGTGATGGATAATGTTTGAAGAAGAGGAATATGTTTAAGAACAAAACACTAGAGGAATTATAATATTTGAGAGATAAAATAAGATACAAATGAAGAAACTTTATGGTAGACAAGGTATAAACCCTAATCCTAATGAACCAAACACCATAGATAATAAGCCAATTAAAAATAATGAATTAAACAATGGTATAATTTATGATAATGAATTTAATACTGATTAAATTGACCATAATAAAATGAATAATAATGGAATTAACAATAATGAATTAGATAATGTTGGAAGTTTACATTCAAAGTTCCAAGTTTTTTATTTTGTTGATGATGAGTCTATGTATGATGCTTCGCCCCCCATGAATGAAGAAAATTTGATAGTAGAAAATAACTATGAAATTAAAAATAAATAAAATTTCATGGAAACATATAATGAAGAAATAAACAATGAAAAAAATTCATCCCACCTCTAAACAAATGAAAGTAATAACGGTTTTGAAACACCCTCTCAATAAATTCCACCATTAACAATTTTTTTTTTATGCACCTAAATTAATCAACAAGTTCATATAGTGTTTAAGAAACACTTCTCATCTTTGGATACTAAAAATCCATTTCATGAGTTGCTGGTTGTGATCTTCTTGAGATCTATGGTGGAGTAGTGACGTTTAACTAAATGAATGTTTCACAAAATGAACATGTAAATGGTTGGTGGGATAAACCATGGTCCTAAATATTTGTAAAGATGAAAGTAATCTGAAATAAGTCTAAGGAATGATTTTCAAAACTTAAATTATAAGCCCTAAGCTAACATGGATATTTACAATGACAAGCTAAACTAAAGTGAATTGATAAAAAAAGAGTAAAAGTAAGGGTAGGGTAGAAAGAAGGTGTTTCTGATCTTTAATCCAAACATTATGATAGAGCTTTAAATTTCATCAAGACATGCACTAAACCAATATATAGCATGAAATTTCATAGGCACAGATCCTACTGTATATTAGGCAAATGTCTAAGGAAAGGTAATGCAAAGAAGAAATCAAGTTCACTTTAAAGGTTTATTTCCACAAGAAAATAGCTCTTGAAAATCTTCAAGAAAAGCAAAAGAGAATGAAATGAACCTAAGATATTTCAATCAAGCCAGTATAAGGAAAAATTCACAACTTTGCATTAACATATGCACATCCAGAATCCATATAAAGCAATTCAAATTTGAATATCAGACTAGATAACTGAGGAAGTAGCCATGATAACAAACACACAGATAAATAGTGGAAAAAATTTGTATCATTCTTTGCTTGTACTATTTGATCTAAGTTTACAAAGTAATTTTGGCTCTAAGAACCTCCTCCCTTTTAAAATTGGCAATACCTATTTATATAGAGAATTCATGAGGCATGTTTGTCATTCTTTGTCAACATGTAATTAGAAAAATGTCATATATAGATGTCCCTTCTATTAAATTCTAGAATAAATGATCTATTCTAATACACTGACCTATAGGCAATGTACTTTACCATCTATAAATGCCTTTATAAAAACAATATTTATTTTCCAAAATATACAATACTAGTTACAAAAGGATATTCCTAGTTCAACTAACTTTGGGACCTTGGTGTTGTTGCAACCTTCTACCTTCTTTGTAGGATATTCATTAAATAATTTTGTTTCTTGATCAGTTAGATGTCAACAATAGGTCTCATGAACAACTCTTTTTCTTGATCTCCCAGGTTATTAAGATCTTTTTAAGATATCTCCAAAGCTTGTTTGATGCTCCCAACATCTCATATCTTTTCCTCAGATAATAGTAGGCCCATGATATTCTTATTATCAATCCCTATCTTTACTTGACCTTGGTTCCTTGATGCATGAATTGAGAAGTTTTATTCCTGAATTCCTCATCAGTGATAGGGCCCAAAATATTAAGTGAGGTGGGATATTTGATTAAGTTGTTCAACATGTGTAGCATTTTATCTTCTTGCTATTTGAGGTATTTGGAAATGTCCTCCATCTACTTGGACCAACAACTTAGGGCTTTGATTTTGTCCACCAATATATCCATAGTCATATTTAAATGGGCTAGGCTGATTGTCTTGAATTCAGGGATTTGATTCTTTGTCAAGGCTTTGATCAAGCCTTTCACTTAATAACTTGAATCCTGCCATTGGCCAGCTTAGCTTGTTACCATGGAATTTTTATCACTTATTACCTCTTGTTTGATTCTAAATAAATTTAAATAATTTAATAAGTCAATCATGGTGTCCTCAAATAGCTTGAAGCTATCTTCTTGGATTGACAAGATAGCTTGTTTTTTAAAACTTTATTCTATTACAAGATGCACTTGCTCATTATAGTAGAGCCTACTTGCAGATGTTCTTATCTTATGATGGGTTGTTGGTTTTCAATGGTCTAAAATAAGCTTTCCCAATTGTTTTCCCCTATATTTATAGCTATGGCATCAAATTATGTGTCTTTGAAAACCCTTTCTTCTATATTTGAATTTAGATAGAGCTCTACATCTTCCCTTGAAATATTTTTTTGGGTTGTCATGGCTATGGGCTTCTCTAGATTTCTTGCTAGTGGTCTACTATTCAATTTTGGATTGAATTATCCTTACACAAGTGATAATTAAACTTCCTTGGTTTGATTATAGTGAACATAGGGTCAAATTAGGGTTTTTGTACTTTTTAGGGATTTATTAAAGTTTTTGTATGATTTAATAGTGGTAGTTATTTGAACTTGTGTAAGCTTCATGACTTATATCGTAATTAGATTGCATACTTATACCCTTGCATTTTTTGAGTCTATAAAATATTTAACTTGACATAATATACTTATGTGGCTTCGATGTGGCATCGTCATGGCATCCGTATTACATTTTTTTAGCAATGTGCTCATTAATATTTAAAAAGTGGCCATTGTCTTTTGAAAATTCCACTTTGATCTTGTACCATAAAATCTATTTACTTAGACCAACGTGGTTCATCAATCTCGATCTGAGAACTTAAATGATATTGGTTGCTTGCTACATTCCCTATGATTATGACACTTTACTTCCACATTCACTCTGATCTTTGTTAAAATGTCAACATTGATCTCACACTCTTGATCTCATTTCAATAGATCAATCACATTCTATCAATCTTGACCTAATTAATTATGCCTCCTAATCCATAGACCATTGATCAAAATGTATACACTCATATGCATACCATCAATATCTGAAAGATGCTCGAGCTTTAATTTTTGGCTCATGGCTATGCCACATGTTATCTTCATTTTCATCCTTGGGATTCTTGAGTTTTCAATGTTTGTTGTGCACCATCTGATCATCTTTTCCTAAGAAAATGTGGTTTGTTGGATCTTGATCTGCAAGGTCAAATTCCATTGGTTACTAAGTCTTCTTTGGCTTTGAGTGTGATGTTTTTCATCCTCTCACTTATCTTGGGGCTCTATTGAAGTCTTGACTTAATACACACCATTAGATCAATCTTACCTGAGCAAATACATATTTTTGATATTTGGAAGATGTTCAAACTTTAACTTAGGGTAGGGGATTTGAATTTTCAACTTTAATCTTACACTATTGGATCTTGATCACTAGAGAAAATATGGACCATTAATCCTACAAATGAAAATAATATTTAAGTTGGGCTTGAGAAAATAAATAATGTAGCATAAAATTTTTGGACTATGCTTTTATTTCGTATTAATAAACATGAGTAAGACCTTATCATAAAATATTTAAGATAGGTTTTAAAACATGATAAAGGGGACCCCAAAATTAATAAAAGACATGGCATAAAGTCTTATGATAAGGCTTAGAATAATAAAAATGGGACTTTGTGGTTAGTTAGATCATGCTAATAATAAAATAGACCAAGGGGCCACATGACATAAAGGGACCAAGCATAATATTTTATACCAAGGTTTGGTCATGTTTGAATCCCCATAAAAATTAGAGCTAAATAGATTTAATTGCAAATAACACTAAATCTACCCAAATTTCTATTGAGATCACTAGTATGAGAGACTTTAGAAATTTTGAGCCAATGAAATGATTTAGCAACAAAAAATGGTGGGAAAATATAAGAGTGAATTTACCTTCAAGAATTATGTAATACATGACTTGAAGACGAATGTCAGGCTAATAACATGAGAGATCAGTCTGTGGATAGCCTTTTTATCCATCTGCATGAAATCATTTGTCCTGATAAAGCATTACAATAGTTCTTTTTTTATTTGTCCTTAAACACCTTGGTGGCATTGCATGACATACCAATAGCTTCAATAATGAATTCCTCAGTCACATTAATTTTGATGTCTTGAATGGTCACTTTTTTCTTATTCCAAGCCTCAACTAAGTCACGGGCAATCTCATGATTGTGTTCGGTGACTCATTCCATGAACTCCGTAAGACCCCTCATTTCAAAATTTTCTAAACTTTTTCTTAGATACAAACTTGACTACAGGATGTGGGTTCCAATCTATCCCTATCTCCTCCCATCACAATGTTGTATGTACAGCTGAAGTGAGAAGGAGGAAGTTTTTGGATGCAACAGATTTAAAAGAGGAAAGAATGGTTTCGGAAGCCTACTAATGAATTGTTATAGAAATTAATCCCCCTTCTATAGAAATGATTATGGATTAGCATAATTAAGATCCAACCCTTTGAACTAAGATCATATATGTACAAAATCATGATGAATTTGACATGCATTAGTAACTTTGGCCTGTAGGGCATTAAGGATGTTGATGGGGATGTTGCTTAAAGTATGATAGTTAATTAAAGAGTGGAGTTCAACTCTAATGTTGGTGAGGAGTTTGGCCACCTATTTCCTTCCCTGTAGATGTGAATAATTTATAAGTGAGACATGTCCTTCATTAGTTGTTTATCATCAACAATGATGTCTTTAATGGTGTGAGAGGGGGTTGTTTTCAACAATATAATGTATGATAATAAACCAAGTTAAAAATTCAGCCACTACTAATTAAGTATTATAATAAGTACATATAAGTTACATACAACTACTATTATGAAACAAATTATATCAAATAATAAAATTATAAAATAATACATATCTTAATAATAAATTACAATTATATAATATTCCACAAAACATGTGAATATCAAACAACTCATTAATATCCAAAAACAAACCTGAGTAAAGTCTTTATCTATTGACTACTAGAAGGGGAGGGAGAGTATCATTTGAGTGATTTTCAACACCAACCATGGACCATTGATCCCCTAAAAAATCTCCCAACAAGGTAATGGCCCTCCCTTCATAACTAGGTAGATAGTGATAATGTAGAAATAGATAAACTTAACTAGAAATCCATGTGTTATAAGATAACTATGTCATGTAACATATCATAAAAAAATGCATTCTAACATGATATCATGTGATACATGCAAACTAAATCAAACTGGTGAAATGATAATGTCCAAACCATAAACACTAATTTGACCAAAGTTTTAATATAATTTTTCACATTGAAAGATTAGTTAATTTCAGACACACAACTCATTTGAATAAATCTAATCTGCCTATTGATTTCACTAAGTACAAAAATTCTATTACACCTACTTATAAAATCTTCATATTTCAAAATTAAAAAGATTACCTTTTGAGTGCCATAGCATGTACAAATAAAAAGACATCATAATCTTTTCAATAATTCATTATGAAAATCTAAATACTATAATTAGTTAATAGATATTTAATTAAGCCTATTAAATCAAATGATTGATTCCATTTAAACATAAAAGATACTAGTAAACATTTAAGTCTTAATCAAAATTTAATGATCATTTATTTACAACCAAACATTCGTATAGGTCCAAATTTACATTAAATACTAACTCAAACATATAGAGTCCATTATCCCCATGACATTCATGTTAAGCGTAAAAAATTCCTTTCATAAAAATCCCAACATAATTACTAATATGTAATCATATAATAATTATTAATACATTAAACAATGTTTGATTTTAGGTAATCTTCAATTTACTTCCACATGTGAATAATATGACACACAATAATTTACATAATGAATCTTTAGATTTCAAACACACAAATATTACCTTTTTAATGCCATAGAATGTACGAATATAATGACATCATAATATTTTCAATAATCCATTACGAACATATAAACACTATAATCAACTAATAGATATTTAATTAACCTTATTAAATCAAACAATGAATTCAATTTAAACATAAATAATAGTAGTAAATATATAAGTCTCAATCAAAATTTAATGATCGTTTATTTACAACCAAACTTTCGTATTGGTCCAAATTTACATTAAATACTAACTCAAACATATAGAATCATGTGTCCCCATGACAGTCACATTTAAACCTTAGAAATTCCTTTATAAAAACCCTAGAATAATTTCGAATATGTAATCATCTAATAATTATTAATGTGTAAAACAATGTTTGATTCTATGTAATCTTTGTTGGTGTAGGATATTTATTATTCTATCTATTTATAATATGGATAATCCCTAAACATGTAGCTTCAACTTGCTTAGGTTATTATTTAGTCTATATTAGTTAGTTTCCACTTGTCTTACCTTCTATGGTATTTAGATACCACTTGTCTTAGCTAAGTGGTTGTTACAAATTTGTTCTCCACTAGTCTAGTCTCAATTAACTCCATGATTGTAGGTGGAAATTGTATGTTCTTTCTCCTATATAAGACACCTATTGTAATTGGAATTATTTATCAATCCAAGAAATTATTGCATATCCTTTTTCATATTTATGAATACAATTAGAGACATTATCATTAGAATTCCTATGTGCTCATTCTATTAGAATATCACATATTTACAAATTATATCATGATATCAAAGCTTAAGGTTCTGATAATGAACATCAAGTTATCTGTTTGATTCTATTATGTATTCTTTGAATTAAATTAAGAATAATTTTCCTATTATTGGAATTGGCTTATGCATGTATTTTATTGGTAGTATAAGCTTAGTTTCTCAAAGATGAGGTGAGGATGCATCAACCAAATTTTTTGCTTTGTCAAGGGTTTAAAACTTCTAGAAGCATTGAGCTGATTTTCCATTCTAAGACATTATAGGCTACTCTTCCAATACTAGGTGTGCTCTTTATCTACAGTCATGGTCATGGGCTCTTGTTCTGATGCATATCTAAATGTTTGCTTTCAGTGTTGGCTCGGTTTTCCTTTTCAGGACCTACTAAAAAATTAAATAAAATTTAGGGTCAAATTGTGAATTTTTCCACTACGTTGAGAAGTTCTATTTCCTAGCCAATGAACTTTCCTTCCCTCTCTCAAAAATATTGTTTGCTTAGCTAGTTCATAGGAGAGGAAGTGTTGTGCATAGTGGTGTTGAATGCCACTCTATTTGGAATCTAATTTTTTTGATTTAAATAGTGGTTTACATGCTAAGAGGATCATTTTTTTTCAAAATGCAATGTTTACCTTCATGAGAGGCATTTATGTTATCTTCCTTATAGATTTGATCATGCACCCAGCCTAATAGGGATAATCCTTGCATTAGTTGAACCTAGTTTACATCTAAGTGCAGACTTGTGGCACTATCAGGCTAAGAATTTAGAATTATAGTATGTTATTTGAAGCTTGGTTTTGTTATATCTCCTATCTATACTATATATATCTCTCAAGGACTATGTATATATTGAAGGGATGCATATTCTCCTCTCAAACTAGCATATCATGGATACATGTTTAAATAAAGGTTATGGATAACAAGATTAGAGCCTTGTAGATAAACTTTGGGGGTGTCATACAACTCCCCTTGCCTTTAATTATTTATGATCTCATTGAAAAGCCAAATCTAAACCTAAATTATGCCCTAAAAGAATTAAAATTAAAGTATTTTTTAATTTTATTTAAAATAGCTTTGTATATTTTTAATTAAAACCCCTTTCAAGAGGATTTTTAAGAAAAAAAAGACACATAGGGGTACATGAGCTAGGTTTGTTTAACTTTAGTTATTGTGAGGAGGTCTAAGGTTCCATGCCAATTCAAATGAGTGGTTACATGCCATGTTTGGTGTTTAAACCTGTCGTTCAAATAAATATTTTTTGAAAATTTAATTAAGTAGACCATTAATGATGGAAAATGTATTTTGTTGTAATGTTTGATTGGTAACTCATAATTGAGTGAATTTTTCTTTAAAAGTGTATCTTTTTGGTCCTCTTTGCATTGGTTTAATTTGTAAAACACACTAAATTTATAAAGTGCCATATACAAGGGGGTTACTTGTCCTATGGGCCCTACTATTTTTTGCATTGTACTTTGTACACTAATTTCTCACACATGGATGAATTTTTGGTTGTTTTTGACATCTCCATTATGAATATGAATTATCCCTCATCACTCTAGTACTGATTGCTCACTTAGATTCATTCTTAGTTGTGCTTGATATCCCATTCATAAGTGTGATTTAGGGGTTCATTATAGTTTATACCATATAGTATTAACAATTCCTTGGTGTCTTCTCTCAGTCAAGATGAATTCATTTGAGAAAATCCAGAGGAGGAAAGTTTAATCTATGGTAGTGGTTCTTCTTAGGAAGATCAATTATGTTTCATGGTGTATGTACATGGAATGTTCACTATCATTTCAAGATCTTATTCCATTATTATATGGACATATTAATGTTTATATTGACTTAGTTTTATATGATGACTTGGATAAATCTTGTGATTATGTCTATGGTCACCTAATGTTACATGTTTCATGGGATATACACCACCATGTGGAGCACATAGAGTGTCCCTCCACTATTTAGAGCACTCTTGAAAATCTCTTTAAGGATCCTACTATATTTTATGTCACATTTCCTTCTCCTCTTACTATTGTCTCCTCAAAGAATGTTTTTCTCTCTCCTCCTGTCTTTATTTAGTTTGATGAAACTTCCATAGTGGACAATGCTCTTACTTCTATTGATCCCTCACTGCAAGATGAGATTCTACCATACTTTAGTTGTCTCATTACAGATTCTACATCTATCATTGTGTAGGTTGTTCCTCTTTTAGAGCCTTCATAAACTTGCATTTTAGAGGACTTTGTTAATTTTAGTGAGTATACACATTGTGAGTATTGACAACTCATATGTTCATATGAAAATTCATCTTATAGATCTTAGTGCTTTATTTACATACCAATTTTCAATTTTTATGGTTGTTGAGCCATGATATCCTCTTCCCATGGACATTCCTTCAATGAATTTTCCATGTCACTCTTCTTATTTGGATTTAATAAGGGTACTTATAAACCCTCCTATTCTCTCCCCTTTATTTTATGCTTCCTTATTCCTATCTTCTATAGTTAGGCTTGTGATTCCTAATCAAAATTTGGCACATTTGAGCACTATCATGGAGAGTTTTGATCATTATATATATATATATATATATATATATATATATATATATATATATATATATATATATATATATATATATATATATATATATATATATATATATATATATATATATATATATATATATATATATATATATATATATATATATATATATAATGATTACTATCTACATTTCACTTGAGTGAGAATGTAGTAGTTTGACAACTTGGATTTTATTCATTCTGAAAGGAAGAGACATCCTTTATTACAAAGGGACCTACTACAACATTCACCATGTGACATTATGTGTTTATCTTATCTCTCTTCTTGGTAGAACCACACATCCTTCATATTTTTTAGGATACTTGGATCATTACTATGTACATGGGTACCTCTTCAGGTCTCATTTCCAAGACTCAATTTTCTGTCCTATATATGCTATGCTTAAATGTGGGGGTGTTGGAGTGGGGATTTCTAGTGCTACCTTCTCTTCTTTGTCTCTCTTTTGGGGTAAGATTTTACTCCCATTGGGTTTTTTCCTTTTACCCCACTTTTTAAGAGTTGAATTGTACATGGGTTCCTCATCACGCCTTGTTTCTGAGACCCATTTTTATTTTCTACCCACTTAAACTATGCTTAAGGGGGAGGGTGTTGGTGTAGGATATTTATTACTCCATTTATTTATTAAATGGATAATCCAACTTGATTAGGTGATTATTTAGTCTATAGTATTAATATGCCACTTGTCTTAGATTCTACGATAATTAGATGCTACTTATCTTATCTAAGTGGTTTTTACACATTTGTTCTCCTCTAGTCTATTGTTAGTTAACTCCATGATTACATGTGTAGGTTGCATGTTCTTTCTCCTATATAAGACATCTATTGTAAATGGAATTATTTATTGATCTAGGAAATTATTGAATATCCTCTTGCATATTTATGAATACAAGTAAATTCATTGTCATTAAAATTCTTATGTGCTCATTTACCAAAAGATCACATATTTTCCAATTCTAGCAATCTTTAAATTGAATTAAAAAAAATAAAGTTTAGGTTTTAATACTACATGTGAACAATATGTCACATAAGAATTTTCATATCATTGTATATTAAGCATTTGGTAATGATCCAACCACTCTAATTGTGTGCGTGTGCACATGCGCGCGCTTGTGCGCGTGTGCTGTGTGTGTGTGTGTGTGTGTGTGTGTGTGTGTGTGTGTGTGTGTGTGTGTGTGTGTGTGTGTGTGTGTGTGTGTGTGTGTGTGTGTGTGTGTGTGTGTGTGTGTGTGTGTGTGTGTGTGTGTGTGTGTGTGTGTGTGTGTGTGTGTGTGTGTGTGTGTGTGCGCGTGCGTGCGTGTGTGTGTGTGTGTAATACATAGTGTTAACTCATAATATTATTTTAATATTATATTCAATTTATCGTCTTGAAACAAAATAGTAATAATTGTTCCAATACAACTCCACAACATAAAATTCAAATTATATATCTCCATGAACTAATTAATAACTACATGCTCAACTATAAATAGTCAGTCCTCTAGCTATTTGAAACACTAAAGTCTTCATAAGTAACGAAACAAATGAAACCTTTATAAGTTATTCAAACTATATAACTAAATGCTTAGTTCAAATATCCATGCACCTACATTCCAAAGATGCGGTAAATATAACATAACACAAATTCAAATTGACTCTTCCTATTAACCAACAAATGAACAATAGTTATTCTAATCTTGATTGAATACCAAAAATAATATTCAATATATTTACTACTTTCTATATTTTCCAATGAAATAACTTAAATCGAAAACATTATTCAAAATTAATCTAGTCAAGTCATTTTATGTATCAATAAATGTGACTACTCATTTACCCTATAAAAATCCATACATATATATGGATAAAATGAAATTAAAAATCCTAATTTGATATAAAAATTATACACAATTAATTAAATGTTAAAGAAAATATTCACTCCCACACACAACATTTCCAACCACTAGCTATTGTACTAGATATTGGAATATGGGTTTTTTCATATTTGGCCCTGTGGATGGGTTGTACCCATCCCTAGGTTCAAGTATGAATGACATAGATATGTATTATTTTTTTTATAAATAAAATCAACCCTACTAATCTAAAAAATACATAGTTATACAAATAAACATAACATTTCAATTTTAATCACATAATGATAAGTATGACCTTGTTGAAGGGAACGAACCATAAAAAAACAATGATAACAACAAAAACTAATAAAAGATGATGAAATTATAGTTATTTTACAACTTAAGCCACTACAAAAATAAATGAAATAGTTCTAGGGTCTAACCTTTATATATATATATATATATATATATATATATATATATATATATATATATATATATATATATATATATATATATATATATATATATATATATATATATATATATATATATATAAAGGTTAGACCCTAGAACTATTTCATTTATTTTTGTAGTGGCTTAAGTTGTAAAATAACTATAATTTCATCATCTTTTATTAGTTTTTATTGTTATCATTGTTTTTTTATGGTTCGTTCCCTTCAACAAGGTCATGCTTATCATTATGTGATTAAAATTGAAATGTTATGTTTATTTGTATAACTATGTATTTTTTAGATTAGTAGGGTTGATTTTATTTATAAAAAAAATAATACATATCTATGTCATTCATACTTGAACCTAGGGATGGGTACAACCCATAATCCAAATATGAAAAAACCCATTTCCAATATCTAGTACAATAGCTAGTGGTTGGAAATGTTGTGTGTGGGAACCCCAATTGTGTATAATTTTTATATCAAATTAGGATTTTTAATTTCATTTTATCCATATATATATATGGATTTTTATAGGGTAAATGAGTAGTCCATTTATTGATACATAAAATGACTTGACTAGATTAATTTTGAATAATGTTTTCGATTTAGGGTCTATATATATATATTCACTCAAAATAATCCAAAGAATTCCTTAGAACCCTAGTTCATTATCAGGTTTTATTCCATCATTATAACCATAAAAAAAATGCATACACATACTAAATCAAATGGAGGAAGGATTAATATATGCATATCCCTCTAGATAGGTTGTTCTCATCCATAGGGTTGACCACATAAAACCCAACATTTTTTTTAAATATATAAAATATCACCAAAAACCCAATAAAATAAACCAATAGAAATAATAATGCCCTTTTATAATGGTTTAAGAATTAAAAACAAAATACAAAACATTTTACTATAGACCCAACCTCTAAAAATGTTGTTCTAAGAAAATTCCAAAAATCATATTTACCTATATTTCTTCCTGTCTCGTGCTTTCCTCCTTCGCTATTTTTCCATGATTCTCTTTCCTTTATCTCTAAAATTTTTCAATGTGCATGCCAAAATCCTAGCAAGATTATTTCCTCTAAAATATCAATGGAATAGTTAACCAATAAAAGACACATAATTATAAAACCATGTAGACAAAATAGTCTACAAGACATCATATTATGACTCGAAGAGTCTAGAAAATCAAGGAATCAACCTTAAATTCTTCTAAATATTCCAAAGTTTATAATCTTTTAAACATTATAAAATTTAATGATGGTCCTTGACTTAAGCTATGCTACTTAATTACCATGAAAGTGACATAGATCAAAAAGCTTTTGAGTTAACCTAGGAATCATTCCTTTATTCACAACTCCAAACTATGACTTTGACTACTAAAATAAACATAAGCCTTGATTAAATATTCAAAGCATTCACAAATTTTAATAATGCCTAAGGCTAAAATCCTTTTCAATAATATAATCAAGTCATTTTTATTATAACATTTAATTTAATTTAAATAAAACATGTCCGAAGGTTTATTCAAAAACCATATACCATATCAATTTTATTTATAAACAACATATTAATTATCCTACTATAATGTTATTTTAAAGTTCAAAACAAATATTACCATAAATAATTACAAATTTTGTTAGAATAAGAGACTTAGAATTTGCATCATAGCAATACTATTTACAGACTTCAGAGCATAAGTTATGGTGAATATAAATACATGAATTAAGCTAAGTAAAACATTTTAATTTACCTTAGAAAACATATGCTACACTCATTGGACCCATATGGTACATAGTAATAGATAATGGAGTAAGATAAACATTCAAGAGTCTTAGCCATTGTATGATATTATAAATGCAAACAAACTACAAGGGTTAAAGCAATATGTATAAAATAATCAATCATTCCAAATGATAAAATACATCAATGAGATGATGCATGCTACAAAAATTAGTATTAATCATTTAACAATAAACAAACAAATTTATACTCTATAGACTATGTGGGGTGTGTAGGGTTCCCGTATCATTCTCTCCTCCCCCACTTGTGTCTATATACACCATCCTCTTTGATGATACCCTCCCTTAGTCATAGTCATGAGGGTGGAATCCATCCTACATCCACCTTAGTATAATTGAACTATAGTTAGACCATATCATGTGAAAATCATAATAAACTATTATAACATAATATACTTTATAGTCATGATTAAAATGTATCATAATAGAATATAATAAATAAACTATCGGTTAACTATCATGATCTTAAACATCAAAAACTATCCATAATCAGCATAAAACTAGTTCCAATTACTTAAGACATTAAGTAAACTAATCTCTAACCACTAAATTAATAATAATAAGTCTATAATAAAATCAAGATGTACCAGATTGGTCTATTAGCCTATATCCATTTGGTTCCTAGTTCAATAATTCTCTCTAGGGTCTAACTATCTTACCATCCCGAGAGGGGATAGGATTGTCAAGGGCCACGTGCTCACCTTTCCTTGGTTTTAGGCATTGTTGAGGCCTACCAAAATTGTTAGAATGGGACTGCAATCCTCTATGTGCCTTCCTCTCATTAAGCATGAGCATTGTGCACCCTTTCATCCTATGAGAGGTTGAGAGAGATTGAATCCAATAAAGACATAGGTCTTTTTACATTTTAATTTGGGTTAGGGTGATTGTTTATTGACCATGTGGTAATTTATTTTAAGATTGGGTGTAGAATGAGTTAAACTTGGATGAATAAGATACACATGTATGAGCCATGTTAGACTACACTTAAGCCCAAGAAATCCTTGAGGGCTTAAACATGCTAGGAAAGGGCTGAATATAAGTTAAAACTTATGTTATGAGACAAGTGTATAATTGGTGGAGTTATGGGGTAGGCATCATAATGATTAGTAGTGGCTGAGTTATTGTTGGTACAGCTCCCAATAAATTTATTTTGATAAAAATAGTTTATATAAAGGTGATTTTCATTTTCAAACACTATATTTTTATAATGATCCCAGCAACATTTCAAGTGACAATTCAGGTGATGGTTCTACCCCAATTAGTGGAAAAAAATTTGAGAGTCATAACTTTTGTACCATGGCTATGTTTGACTTCCTGTGTGAACTATTAGAAAGCTAAGAATTAAAGAATGTTTTGAGATGATATGGAGCTATGATCAATGGGTTTTGACCCCAAAAAACCAAATGGAAGTTCTCCAAATTTTAATTTTTGTAGTGCAGTCTAAAAATAGTAAGTTTCTAAAAATAGTAATTCTTTAAATTCTATATTGTTTTAAATCATGGAATTTAAACCACTTAATCTCCCTCAAGGTTGGTGACCTTCCACATCCTCTTTCTACCTTCAAAATGTGTATAAATTAAGATGTAACCTAAAAATGAAATCATACATTTCTTTCCACATGCCTTCCTCTCATTGAACATGGGCCTTGTGCACTCTGCCACCTTTAGAGAGATCAACAATCTCTAATATTGACAAATAATTAGGTCATTTTTTCATTTTACATGGAATTAGGGTGAGTGTTTATTGGCCAAGTTGTAATTATTTATGAGACTAGGTGCATAAAAAATTAAACTTAGTCAACTAAATTATGAATGCTTGAGCCACATTGTACTTCACTTGAGATTAGTAAATACCTAAGGCTTAAACATGTTGGGAAAATATTGGATATAAATTAAGGTCTTGGGAAAGTAAAATAAAGGATATAAAATCCAAAAATGAACCTAAGAATGAGATATAAGGGTCTAGGAGAGTGAGAAAAAGGTGTGGTTGAAGAGAGTTCTAAAGCATTTATAAATTTCATGCCACATGGGTGAATAAGATGGTATCATTGTTGATATAATGTGAAGGTCATGGTAGAAGAGTCATTGGCTGAGATAATAGGTGAACGATTGATGATCGGTCTGAGGTGGTAGGGATGGTTGGTGAGTCAAATTCTCAAGCATTAGGGGGTGTCCACATCATACAATTAAAAGGGAAACACTTAAACAAGTAATATACTCTATAAATGGAAACAAATAGCTTCTAAATTCCTTATCGCATTCCTTACACCCTTGGGGCAAATGCTAGTATTAATGCTTCGACAATCCATGCATTCCTTTACATACCTATTAAATAAATGAACAAATAAGAAGAGTAAAGAATTATAGTTTTAAAATAATCTTTGTAATATATCCAATACTTTATTATAGATGAAATAAATTTCGTCAAACCAAATCTAGTGACACATATTGATTAATGGTTGTGTAAAACCATTCCACAATGTAAAAATGATGCATTTGGTGAAAAATATATTATTCTCATTGGTGATATAGGCTAGCTACCTCTAGTACATTTAATATAGAAACATATACTGAAACCTCATAGGTTCAACTACTAGAAATTTTAGTAACTTTCCCTATGAATATTCAAGATGTGATCAGTTTCATTATTTTATGTAGATTTCCCATATAAATAAAATAAAAAATTTAGACTAGTTATTTTCATTAGAATGTAAAATTGAAATTTACTTTTATATTGTGGATGTTTAGTTCACTTTCATGTTTTACCTAACCAATTTCCTTATATTGTGTTTGTGATTTTTTCCTCTGATGCGATTGTTAAATGTTGTATAATATTTATGTTTGAAAATGATAAGAAATAAAATAAAATATAATAATGATTATAATTTTCATTACTTTTATCTCTATGTATTGATTTTTAAAATTATAATTTAACATTGTCACTCCCAACATCAATATAAAATAATACCTTAATACTCAAATTCTATTGTTCTTCATTTTTTCCCCCACAACATAATTAAGGACTTCAAATGTATATTATTTTCCAATCCCACTACCATTCTCTAATCATTTGTAAATATTAATAAAATTTATTTCTATCCAAATTTATATTAAATTAGTAATTTCACCTCAACAATTTAAATAATTTTATATTTTCACATAACTATCTGTAATAAATGTGTTGCCTAGACTATCCATCTCCCAATTGTTACATTATTTGTTAAAATTATTGTTGGTTAAATGCTATTGAGTTTGAGCTCTACAACAATTATGATCATGCAATTTATTTTATAATCACTTTGAGATTTGAATAATCTATTTTTAAAATAATAATGTTTTTAAAAGTTTTAAATAAGTTTATTTAGTTTATGCAAGTTATTTTTATGTTTATTATGTAGATAATTTTAGAACAGTTTATTTATTTCTTATAAAAACATGATCACATGAAATTTAATAAATACATTGTAATTGATATATATTATTAAGGATAATGATTCAAATACTTTAAATAATTAATAATGATTTTTTATTGCTCTAAATTTTCTAGTTATGCACACTACATAATTCGTTGAGTTCCTTATATTCTATATTTTTTTTCTAAATAGTGTTTTAGTTTTTCTTTAAAAATTATAAATTGGTATCATACCTTTGTTTTGGTGGATATTTTTTAATTCAGATCTTTCAAATAATTAATCATGTTAAACTTTAATAATATCTCCATTCCAGAATTTAGTGGAAATGATTACGATTATCAGAGCATCAAGATGATGATTATTTTGATAGGAAAAGACATGGAATATTATAGAAACTCATTATTATGAACTAGATAATTAGGAAAATATTCTAACTTAATTTATAAATCCATTGAGTAACACCTCATATAGTAAATGTATTCCAAGCACAGTTTCAGATTTAAGTCGTAGTTCTCCAAGAAGGTAAAAAGATTAAGTGGAATTTATTAGCGTATAAGAATCCAAAAACATGAATAATGTCTAATAGGTTAGATAGTAAATTATTCTTTAATTACACAAGTTTATTTTGAACCATCATGTTTTGAAGATGCATGTATTAATGTTTTTTTAGTGTAATAAAATGGAAGAAGAAATGTATTCCATTCATAAAAATGATACTCGATAACTTATAAAACATTCACATGACAAGAAGTGTATTGGTACTAAATGGATATATAAGGATAAGTATAATAGTGATGGTAGTTTTGAAATACACAAGGCACATCTAGTTGTAAAAGGTTTCACTCAAATATATGACACAGATTATGAATAGACATTTTCACCACTTACAAGACAAGAGACCATTAGAGTGGTGATTTTAGTAGCAACTCAAAATAAATGGAGCATACATGACATGGATGTGAAAAGTGATTTATTAAATGGGTTATTAGAATAGGAAGTATGTGTACAACATCCACAAATGGTTTTAGTACAAGGTAAAGAGGACAAGGTTTACGAGTTAAATAAAGCTTTGTATGGCCTCAAACAAGCACATAAATCATGGTATGCTAGGATTGATTGATGTTTTCATCAAAATGAATTCAAAATAATCAAGAGTGAGCCTACTCTTTACTACAAGTAAGAAGGTAATGATATCCTTAGTATAAGTTTATATGTTGATCATTTATTCTATATGCATAGCAAAAGATGAAGGATGAATTCAAAATTGCTATGATGAATGAAATTGAAATGAAAGATTCAGGTTTCATGAAAAAAAATTTAGGGATGGAGGTTTCTCAAAGTAAAGATGGCATCTTAATTTATCAAACAAATAAAAAAATGATATGTTGAATAAATTTAATATGGTTGGTTGTAAGATTCTCTCCACTCCAGTTGCTCATGGAACACATTATGTAGATAATATGGTGACAAAAGAGTTGATGGGACAACTGATGCGCTGACCTCCTGCACAAAGCTCATCATAGGCATCAACATCTTTTATTGAATAGGCATAGATCATCTACCAGTGATTTTGATCGACACCATATCCTAGGCCTTATTAATGACTATGTATTTCGATTTGGGTAGACATACACCAGCAATTCCTTTTCACCTAGACTCTTCTTCCATCGCTTGAGGACATTCAAATAGAAGAAATAAATGAGCATTATTCCAACTCGGCTTAGCTAATCGAACACATCCTTCTCTCCTTCAGGCTTGGCCTTCAACATACATACCTCCATTCAAGACTTGGCCTCCCATCACTGTAATCTCAACTCATCATGGCTTCATGAACCTATAAATAGGGAGTTTTCAAATACCTATTTCTCTACCCGAAAAACTCCTTCAATAGATATCAATCCATATCAAATGGAAAGATCATGACCCCATCAGACATAGCTTCACCCATTCAGGTCTATTTATTTGTGGCTGAAGCCATGTCAATAACAAATAAGCGTCCTCTCAACAGATTTTTCTTGTCCTTTGAAGAACATTTATCGTTCGCATTATCTAAATATCCATGCTTAAATCCAGACCTTTATGTACCATTTTGGTTTGGTCTTGGCCAATAGCCTTTCAATGAATATGTCTCTTCATTCCAGGCCTCACTATACTCAGCTCTGCCTCCCATCAAACTTTGTAATAGAAGATATGTCACTCACCCATGGCCTGAAAGCTTCAACAATAGGCATTGTTGTAAAAATATTCCTAGGTTTGGACCGTATTTCAACTCTAGACTATACATTAATCTCACAACATCGGTTTTATAAAACAGATGCAAGAAGAGTCTGGTCACAAAATCAACCATGCCCCAGGATTGAATCGTGAGACAAAATTGGAATCTGTAGAAGGCAATAACACCTTACACATCTTCCAAAATCAGAGACCATGTTCCACGCAGGCTCTACCTTATCCAAATATAATAATATGTAAAACAAAAACACAGGCTTTGTTAATACACAGTCTCGGTCTCCATATATATATATCGATCCCCATTCGGCCCAAAGGCTCGACTCTGGTCAAACAACAAAATTGACTTACCTCTGACCTTTAGGATAGATGGTGGATATCTGCCATGTCATTATAAACTCCAGGCAAACATTTACATGTTGATTTACCTTGGACAGTGGGTTGTGTGTTTGTTGAAGCACCCTGTTCACAACCCTGCTCATTCATTCTCACAACATTTCATGCATTCTAAACTTCCTACAACCCAACACAAGTCTTGGATTGTTTCTCATTTACAATAATTAACGATTTTTCATGCCTTTTCTTATGAAAATAGATATTCATTATTTTTTATGCTCAAAGAAACACACACACAGATCTGCATATTGTGTAAGTCAAACCTCTTATACATGAGAGCACTATTTGCATATAATAACATGAAAATCAAATATTTGTCTTCTTAATCAATCAAGAATACTTATAATACAAGAGTTACAATATCCCATGCTCAATGGCTTAACAAAGCCTTATGAGATACTTCATTTCTTCTCTTTCTCTTCACATGTAAACTCCTCTTTCTCCCTTACATTCTTACATACCTTGATCTCCTGATTCACCTCTCTATCTCTCTTCCTCTCTTCTCTACGTCCCACTATCCTCTTGAATTAATTTTTCTTTTCTCCTTTTCTCTCATTAATGCATATCCTATTCTTTTGTTTTTAAAGAATCTCCTCCAAACCTCTACGCCCAACTTGGCTCAAGGCAAAACAAATACAGTTTTTAATTTTCAACAATATACCCAGGTTGAAATATTTTCAACCACTCCTTTATTTCCTCAACAACCCCAACATTTACTTTTTATCTTTACTTTTTATAATTACTCCTCATTAACAGCATATTGGAGGGAAAATACAATAAATTTAATTTGAATTCAATCGTAACCATGTCTTGTCAAGATGTCTGTAGATGCTCCTGCATCATACTCTCCCTCTAGAAATAATTTGAGCCTTAGTTCAAATGAAATGCTTCCTCCATGCATTAGTCTTCACTATATGCCTGGATCCTAAGGTCTTGTTACCAATATCGATGCTTGTCTTTGTTTGGAATAGTCTTTGTCCTTCATTTTTCTTTTCTTCCTTTTCTGGTATGTTTTTCTCCTCATTTCTTTCTTAGCTGCCATCTCCTGCTTCCATACTTCTTCATCTTCATACATGTCTTCTAGATCTTCTTGTTGTTCTTCTTGTTTCATGAGCTTCTCCAATGACTCATGTCTATCATTCATTTTAGCAACCTTCATACCTGCATACAAAACATTCAAAGCCACCTTAGAATCAAAATCTTTAGGCCATGAAGCCTCTTGGATGCCTTCACATTCTTGCTCCTTGATCAAAACTATCCTTGCCTCTTGGGTTTGCTCTTTTATTGCTTCATTCTTACCAATGGTGTTCTCATCATGATTTGTGCATGTATGTAGTTCTCTTGAAGAACTAAAGAGCTCTTCCAACATTCTCAACTCCTCCTTTAGTGAGATCTCATCTATCTCTCCATTCACTTCATCAAACTTGGGCTTATCACTCACAAGGATTACTTGTCATTCACTAGCCTTACTCTTCATCACATCTTTTCTTGAGCTGTCTTCATGCAAATCAAACTTCTTCAATATACTCATCAAATACAATTGCAGTATCCTTACCTTGTGTCTTCTTGCTCTTTTCAATCTTTGCTTGAAGCCATCTTGTTTGTTCTTTGTTTTAAATGAGGCATTGCTTTGCTGCATACTCTCCTCTTTCCTCATCATCCATCCATTTGGAACTCTCTCCTTGTTGAATATTAGTCCTCATAGACAATTTCCATTTTTCATTTCTCATGAAAAGATCATTGAAGGATTCAAAAAAATCATCATAAACCATTTGTTTACCTTTTACCTCTTTGGTATATCTCTCAAGCGTCCTGTCTTCATGGAATGCCTCTTCCATACTCACCATCTCACCTTCATTCTCTTGGTTTCTTGAATCACCTTCAATCCCCTTCCATTGACTTCTTGGTGTTGTTGCCTCAACACTCACATCTTCACTCTTTGCCTTCTTAGGCACCCACATTTGATTCTTTCTCTTATCAATTGACTTCACAAGCCATTTAGGCATCCTGTAACCATGCTCTTTTGACAATACTAAAAAACCAACCTTTTTTGTCCTTTTATTTTCTTGCACACCTACATTCATATTAGGAATATGAGAAAATCCAATCTTATAAGGTAAACTTGCCTGCTTGCGTACTTGCTGCTTACTTGTGTGCTTCACCATCCACTTAGGCATTATGTAGCCATGATTGACTACTTTGTGTGAGGACTTCATCTTCCTCTTGCTTCTTCTAACTTGTGTATTAACATCTTCATGCTCACAATAACAATCAAAATCAGGTCTTAACACTTTGTTTACCTCTTTGATAGCTTGATCCATGGAGCAATCTTTCTCTTCCTTTGTGCTTGGCTATTCTCTTGCCTCTTCTTGACATTCTATGACATCATGGAAGTCATCTTCATCTTATATCTTTTCTCTTGCTTGTATGGGTTCTTAAACACCTCCTTGTTGCATTAACCAATGCATCTCTTCTTCTTTATCAACAACAACAAACTTACTTCTCTTTCTTGCACCAATCTCTTCATTATTCAAGGCCTTTCTTTTGACCTTCACAAAGCTGCTCATACCTGCAATTACCCATGCAAAGACAACAATAGATATAAAAATAAGAGACCACAAGGTCCCTATGAGTGTTCTCTTCACCAACACTCTCATCTTTTCAAGTGCTCTTCCTAACACTTCATCTTTTCTTTCTTCTTTTCTCTTGTTCTCTACAATGAAAACATCTTTCACAATCTCTTCCTCTTTTTGTTGCTCTCTTGGAAACCTTCTTATCCTCTTGCCTCTATTGGTTTCTCTCTTCTTGGCAATCTCATTTTGCCTTCTTCTCCTCTTCATTAGGAGATCAATTGGCCACTTCAACCTCTTCCTCATTGGCCATACCCACACTTTCTCATTTGATTGCATCCCAGAATCAAACATGCTTTTAATCTTAGCTAAATCTTTACAAAAACTAGCAATCTCTTTATCAAAGTCAACATTAGTCATACCTTTCTGCTTTGGAGTGCTTGTTTTCTTCTTGGTGCCCTCATGTACCTTGCTGCTCTGCTCTTTTCTCAGCAATATTTCTATTTCTGAGATCTTCACCCAAGTCTTTTCGACCTTGGTCTCTTGATCCCTTTAGGTCCACTTGTCTCACCCAAGCCTTTTTCCTTGACTGGTCTTTTGACAATCTCCTTGATCTCACCTAGGCCTTTTGCATCCTAGTCTTTCGATCCCTCTTAATGGCTTTACTTAGCCTCACACTTTGAGTCAATGGTCTGCAATATGACACAACTTTTAACCAAATACCAATAATTTCACAAATCCAAGCTTACCTTACTTTGGATCTTTCTCTTGAGCATTCACTTTGCTCCCTTGCTTTTGAGTTTTCCAAGTTTCTCTTCTCTCTTGTCAAGCGTCAATGGCTTTAAGACTTCCTTTTCACCTATTTGTTTCTCAAACAAAATAAACTCAAATCAAATCTCAAAGGTTACTCATACCTTTCCTCAACAAATCCCAAGAGCTTCAAGCTCTGATACCAAAATTGATGCGCTGACCTTCTGCACAAAGCTCATCATAAGCGTCAATAGCTTTTATTGAATAGGCATAGAACATCTACCAGTGATTCTGATCGACACCATATCCTAGGCCTTATCAATGACTATGTATTTCAATTTGGGTAGACATACACCAGCAATTCCTTTTCACCTAGACTCTTCTTCCATTGCTTGAGGACATTCGAATAGAAGAAATAAATGATCATTATTCCAATTCAGCTTAGCTAACCAAACACATCCTTCTCTCCTTCAGGCTTGGACTTCAACAGACAGACCTCCATTCAGGACTTGGCCTCCCATCACTGTCATCTCAATTCATCATGGCTTCGTGAACCTATAAATAGGGAGTTTTCGAAGACCCATTTCTCTACCCAAAAACCTCCTTCAATAGATATCAAGCCATATCAAATGGAAAGATCGCGACCCCATCAGACTTGGCTTCACCCATTCGGGTCTGTTTCTTTGTGGCCGAAGCCATGTCAATAACAAATAAGTGTCCTCTCAATAGATTTTTCTTGTCCTTTGCAGAACATTTATCATTCGCATTATCTAAATAGCCATGCTTAAATCCAAACCTTTATGTGCCATTTTGGTTTAGCCTTGGCCAATAGCCTTTCAATGAATATGTCTCTTCATTCCAGGCCTCGCTATACTCAGCTCTGCCTCCCATCAAACTCTGTAACAGAAGATATGTCACTCACCCATGGCCTGAAAGCTTCGTCAATAGGCATTGTTGTACAAATATTCCTAGGTTTGGACCATATTTCAACTCTAGACTATACATTAATCTCACAACATCAGTTTTATAAAACAGACGCAAGAAGAGTCTGGTCACAGAATCAACCATGCCCCAGGATTGAATCGTGAGACAAAATTGGAATCTGTAGAAGGCAATAACACCCTACACATCTTCCAAAATTAGAGACCACATTCCACGTAGGCTCTACCTTATCCAAATAAAATAATATGTAAAATAGAAACACAGGCTTTGTTAATACACAGTCTCAGTCTCCATATATATATATATATATATATATATATATATATATATATATATATATATATATATATATATATATATATATATATATATATATATATATATATATATATATATATCGATCCCCATTCAGCCCAAAGGCTTGACTCTGGTCAAACAACAAAATTGACTTACCTTTGACATTCAAGATAGATGGTGGATATATGCCATGTCATTATAAACTCCAGGCAAACATTTACACGTTGAGTTACCTTGGACAGTGGGCTGTGTGTTTGTCGAAGCACCCTGTTCACAACCCTGCTCATTCATTCTCACAACATTTCATGCATTCTAAACTTCCTGTAACCCAACACAAGTATTGGATTGTTTCTCCTTTACAATAATTAATGGTTTCTCATGCCTTTTATTATGAAAATAGATATTCATTATTCTTTATGCTCAAAGAATCACACACATAGATCTACATACTATGTAAGTCAAACCTCTTATACATGAGAGCACTGTTTGCATTTAATAACATGAAAATAAAATATTTCTCTTCTTAATCAATCAAGAATACTTATAATACAAGAGTTACAATATCCCATGCTCAATGGCTTAACAAAGCCTTATGAGATACTTCATTTCTTCTCTTTCTCTTCACATGTAAACTCCTCTTTCTCCCTTACATTCTTACGTACCTTGATCTCCTGATTCACCTCTCTATCTCTCTTCCTCTCTTCTCTATGTCCCACTGTCCTCTTGAATGAATTTTTCTTTTCTCCTTTTCTCTCATTAATGCATATCCTCTTCTTTTGTTTTTAAAGAATCTCCTCCAAACCTCTACGCCCAACTTGGCTCAAGGCAAAACAAATACAGTTTTTAATTTTCAACAATATACCCAGGTTGAAATATTTTCAACCACTCCTTTTATTTCCTCAACAGCCCCGACATTTACTTTTTATCTTTACTTTTTATAATTACTCCTCATTAACAGCATATTGGAGGGAAAATACAATAAATTGAATTTGAATTTAATCGTAACCATGTCTTGTCAAGATGTCTGTAGATGCTCCTGCATCAACAACTAACAAAAGTATTTTTGGAAGATTAATGTTTCTAACTCACACAAGATGAGATATTACTTGTCTAGTTTCTCTTGTATCAAAATAAATGTCTAACCCATTTGAGATTCATATAAAGGAAGAAAAGATTATTTTGAGGTATGTGAAAGGTTATATTGGATTTGGTATTCATTATTATAATACTAAAAGGTTTTAACTTTTGGTTTTAGTGATTTTGATTGGATAGGTAGTTTGGATGACCAAAATCTAACATCTGGGAATTATTTTTCACTCAATTTTGGTTTCTTTACATGGAGCTTAAGGAATCAAAATTTGTGTTCTCTTTAATTTACAAAATAAAAATATATTTTAGTCACTTCAATAGGTACACAAACATTATGGATTTGAAAGGTTTTAGAAGAAATCAGTGATAAACAATGTCAACCTATAGTGATTTATTTTGATAATGTAAGTGTCATCAAACTAACCAAGAATCTAGTCCATCATAATAGGTCAAATAATAATGATTTGAGGTATCAATTTATTTAATATTCCATTCAAAATAAATAGTTATAATTTAAGTATATAAACACTAAAGAATCAGTTGTATATATATTCACTAAATAGATTATAAAAATTTAGTTTGTGAAACTCTGAGATCGAGTTGCTAGTCCACTCAACATCAAAAAGGAGAATATTTGTTAAATTCTATTGATTTTGAGTTATAAAATAGATATGATCATGAAAAATATCATGAAATTGATTTTATAGTCAATTTGATATTTAGTTAATCTATTTTTAGACTAATAAAGTTGTTAAAAGCTTTATATAAGTTTTTTTTTTTTTCATGCAAGTTGTTTTAATTTTTATTATTTAGATAATTTTGGAATTATTTATTTATTTAATATAAAATCATGTTCACTTTAAATTTAATAAGTACATTATATTATCTTTATTATTAAGGAGAACGATTCCAATAATTTAAAGAAGCAATTATTTTTTGTTGTTCTAAATTTAATGGTTATGCACACTAAATAATTAGTTATGAGTTCCCTATATTCTATCTTTTTTTTAACAATGTTTTTTTTTAATTTTCATAATTCATCAATTATTCCATTAGTTGGAGAGGAAGGAATGGGTAAACAAATTCCTAGTATGATTTCAAGTTATTATTAGATTTGTCAAAAAATTCTTATTCTTGCCTGATTTATTTCACCTCATTTATAGATAAAAATTAAAGAAGAAAATTGATAGCTAAAATGTCTTTTATTTTTTAATCTTTATCCTAATATATATTTTAATAATTATGAACTCTATTTACTTAACTTCTAGTTTTTATAATCAGCCTCCAATTTTATAGTAGAAACCAATCAAGTAACTAAAATCCATCAGGACTTAAACTTTTTCAATCAATTCAATGGTACTAAAGACTAAATTTTATGGATGTATGACCACATTTATGTTTTTTAGTCATAAATTATAACATTTTTTGGCATATTTCATAATATGAAAGGTGGAATTTTTGATAAACTATATATATACTTTAATTTTAATGGTTTTCTATTATGAATTATACTAACATTTGAAGGAAAATATTGAATAAGTAACCATAATGAAAAAAAATTCATGACAGTTATGATTTCCCATCAAATTTAGTCCTTATATGATACTATTATCTTTAACTAACTATATATACATAAATAATGTAACATGAAGGGTATAAATTATGGAATACAATGAACCTAATAGTGACTCACCTTTGTGTATAATAATTTTGGGTCATTTTTAAAGATTTTATTATGTTATAAATTAGTAATTGTACAAAGGAGGTGCATCATAAATGCCAATAGACAAAAAATTATCTTACAAATGGTTTGAAAAAGAGGGTAGGTGAAACACAAAAAAGGGAAATTAAGAAGCTACTTGATTGTTGAAGATTTTGAAATTGATTTATTTTTTACATATGATTAATAAATATCACAAGAAAAAATAAAAAAGTGGATGTGAAATACATGTGATCAATTAATAGTGAGATTTAGCAAGGGATGCAATATTAAAAATGATTTTTTTGTGACATGTATATATGCACCATCATGCATTCTCGCATATTGATCTAAATAGAAAAGAAGAAAAATCCAAAAGTCTTATTAGGATCACAGTCTTAATAATGCAATAAAAGTTAGGCCCATGTATTTAGTATTATCAATATCAACTATTTTTTTTTCTAGTTTTAGTCTTTGTGATTTATGTATTGTTAGACCTCAATCCATTTTGAACAAAATTTGTTTAAATTTCCAAAAACCCATGATAGGGATCAACACGTTCTGAGGATTTTATAGATCCCATGTTGGGCATATATATTTTTCATTTGTACAACTATAAACATTGGTAGTTTATAGAGTTTTGTGCCAGTTATATAAACCATAGGATGAATTTCATGAAGATCACCATTGACCAAGCCAAATTTAACCCAAAAATTAGAAATAATCTCATTGGTTTGTATTTTTCATAAAATAATTCTTGTATGTTATTTTTCATCATCTGAATCTCTAAAATTCTTCTTTCTGGTACATTCTACATTGCTTTATTCAATCAATATGTTTTGTGATTTCAACATATAATTGTTATGTGTTGAAGCCAAAACATTTGTAGCATATAATTAAGTTGATAAACAAAATTAGAGTTTTTATTCATAATACAAATAACTATCAATTAGAGACATCAATAAATTACAGTCTTATACTATTACATTGAAAATTTTCATATTTAATAATATATTTAAAAAAAAATTATTGACATAAATTATATTATTTTAATGAAAGGACCATTTAATAACAATGTTGAAAAAATTTCAAAGGGTGGAACCATATGATGTTCCAATATACATTTTTATATCATGTACTAAAATCAGTTGACCCAAATCACCAATCAGAATAATAAGACATGTACCAAATGTATCATTTTTATGCTATAGAAAGTGTTCTCACAAACATTGATCAATATTTGTTAATAGTTTCATCCATATGAAACTCATTTCATACATATGAAACTCATTTCATACATCATAATGTACAATATTTATTATAAATATATTTGTAAAACTATAATTAATTTGCCTTCTAATACTTTCATTAATTGAATAAGTGTGTGAAGGAATAAATGGGTTATTGAAACATTGATATTAAATGTTGTAATACATTTTAGTGCAAGTAAAATTAGTGGATAATTATGGTGTTTTTATTTCAGATTCAATAAAAATCATATTTTATTGATAAATTATTATTTTCTAGTACGTACATTACCTTAAATAATCAACTTCAGTTGAACCATTCTAGTGTGTTCTTTGTAGTGATGCATAATAATATCAAAATCAATTTGTTGTTATGAAACTACTACATTTAAAGTGGATGCATTGGCATAGTGAGATTCATAAATTTTGAAACTTGATATATTCATTTCTATAAATTAAATTGGTGTTTCCTTAAATGAATATAAAATATTAGTATCATTCTAATTATTATGTATATTAAATTTGTGAGGATAAAAAATACCAAGAACATTAAAGTTAATATCATAGCCATGTTGTACATGTGACAAAAAAATCCTTTTATAAACTTCTCTAAAGTTGTGATAAATAATGTCATCATCTAAAACCTCATTATATAAAATAAATTAATTTTAAGAAACTATACAATGAGTTCTATGGGTGGTATAAATTCTACATGATTTCTCAAATTTTAATTATTTTGTCAATTAAAACACCATTGTTTATAATAATGTTTTGAAAAGGTTTTTACAAAATATTTTCTATCCAATAGAATAATGCATATTCATTACAATATTTTAAGAATAATTACAATGAACATAGGGAAGCCATGAACAATAGCTAGCACATCTTTTTTTTTCTATTTTTCACCATGACAATTTTCGTCATATGACCAATTTCTTGTAACTTCTATTAGTAATAGTGAATCTAGTGAAGAAGGTTGATTAAAATATCATAAATTAAGGTTGAAGTAGTAATTGAATCTGAATTAATATGAGTAATAATTAAGGCTAGATAATATTCAATTCATATGTCACACATTCAAAATTTACCGGCTACACAAATTATAAAATTAGATGATAAATTATATCAATCTATATCACTTGTTCACACTGATTAAATCAGATTCCGGACATGAACATTTTTCATGAGCATAATATTAATATTTTCATGTTATTATTGAATATAAAATTATGAATCTAAATCCATACCCAACATTTTATTCAGTTTACATACAATCTCTAATATGCATATCTACCTTTACATACTAGCCTTCATATGGAGGTTCCACTTCTCCATTAAAAATTTGTAAGCTTGTTCAATTCCCTAGCCATGAAGAGAATAATAATACAACCATCTTTTCCACATGGATTGGGTAATTTGAGACCCGTTCCATCTCCACTCCTCACAACATGACCATATTCAGTGAGCGACAGAATACCACATGCTTATAGGTGTGTCATTTCCTTTTTCTTCAAAGTTAAAATATTTGATTTTAATTTAAAATTTCATATCATATATGGACATCAATGGTTGCATGTTTCATTTTAGGTTTTCATGGATAAATTTGGACACTTTGAGCTTTCACCTAAAAATAAAATATGTTTACACACTAAAGTACGTAGTCTCCTTATCCATTTAAAAATTATATTTTAATTTCACTTAAATACTAGATTAAAGGTCGCAGTGTAGGGGCAAGTTGAAGGGAATTTGTAGACACATGAATTTGGTATAATTTTTTTTATACAATATATTTCATGTGAATTTGTATGTATATATGCATGCATGCATGCTTGCATATATGTATGTATGTATATATGTATGTATGTATGTATGTATGTATGTATGTATGTATGAATGAATGTATGTATGTATGTATGTATGTATATTAGAACATTATAAATTGATTTATAGTTATATATTATAATTAGGTAAACATTAATATTTACTAATTAATTTGTGTGCATTAATTACTAGTGTGATACTTTTCACATACCTATCGTATAAGGTTCCATGTTATAATGCATGTTATAAAAATGAACACTTATAGATATGATAGTTGTCACAAGATCATTATAGTGAAAGACTCTTTTAGTTTATTATATCTTTCCTATTTAAGGAGAAATGGTTTACTTTTGTGAAATAATAGAGTGAGAGAGAATTTGTATGTAATTATTATGAACCAATAATAATCAACCATCATCCCTTGTCTTATTTGAGTGATATACTTGGAAATAGAGCCATTATTTTCTACTATTGGTTCTGTAGATAGATATTGTCACCATTTACTGCTCTTTTATGGTAGCAAAGATTTGGAGCATATCTAGAGGCCATCATAGGTAGTTTCATTCCCATATTCAAAGGGAAACTTTTATTAGGTGATTTATTTGTAGGTCTTTTAAGCCTCACCATCATGTCTGGAAAGGCCTAAAACATACATTTTGATAATAATCACTACTATCTTTGGTCAAATTCTAATTTCTACTCCAAATATTTTTTAGTTTTTGGTTATTCTATATAACACATTTCTTCCAATTATATATATATATATATATATATATATATATATATATATATATATATATATATATATATATATATATATATATATATATATATATATATATATATATATATATATATATATATATATATATATATATATATATATAATAGGTTTTTTAATGAAATTTATGGCTATTTCATCATTTTCGTGAAACCCATACAAAATCTATGTAAAACTATGTTTTTTTAACTATTTATAAGTCTGTAATTTACAACACTTTATACAACTATTCAAGGGTTTTCCATCATTTCTGCTATGTCCATACAGATCTCTATGAACAATACATTTCAAGATGTCATTATCCACCCTATGTTTTAGATATAAAGGTTATGTTGAATGAAGATATTTATTCCATTAATTCCTTCAATACAAGTATTACATGTAAGGAAGAAAAGCTCATGACATATCAA